>JAFEMH010001083.1:0-542107 GCA_022495995.1 Adenophora triphylla var. japonica
AGTCGTGCGACATACTTGGCTACCACATCAGCACAACAACAAAACCGTTGCACTCTCTACACTCACTCAGGGCACGTCCCCGACTTGTCTATGCTGCAACTATCATCCATCCACTTCTCAAATGGCAATGGGAGAGGGTTCACTTGGACATACATCATCCATATATACAATCATCCCATATACATACACACATATACAAACCAAATCACCTCATACATATAAAACCAATCACCAAATTAACCCATATAATAACACCTCACCCCATACAATCATCACCTCCATCCATTTTCAAAAATGTGATGGACTCAGGCAATAAAACTAAACAATGTATAGGTAAGCTAACAATAACCAAGTTCAAACTTGTACAAAGATGTGCTAACAAAAATAGTTTAGTCAAATGAAATAAAGTAATGTGAAGTGCGCAGTAGAGAAATGGTTTTAAGTTTATTTCCCATAGGATACAATAATCAACAGATCGCTAGCTTCTAATCAAGTGGGCTACTCGAAATATCCTCATCCTCCTCATCATCCTCCTCATCTTCCTCGGACTCATCATCGGGATCGTCCGAAGGAGCCTCGATATGCTCTCGCCTAAGTAATAATAATCACCCGCCTCAAGAATAACAAACTAGGAGTCGAGCCTCATGGGGATCACCCTGAGCGGTCTCATCATCATCATCGCTTCTCATCATCATCGCTGGAACCGGAAAGAGTCACGCAGAGGATTCTTGGTCCAAATCCTTGATCCACCCTGGGATACTCTGCAGATCAAATCCTACTCTTCTTCCTCTTCGGTTGATCAGAGGGAGACAATTCATACTTGTGAATGTGTGCCCCAAATTTTTTTGTTTATTGGAATTACGCGAAGTTTAGTAGACATCCGAGTTAATTGAAAAACGGAGGTCGCCATGCCATTTTCGATTACCTCAAAACTTTGAAAAAGGTTTTATGGGTTCGGAGGTTAAGTTACCCCTTGGGAAGAACGCCATGCATGTTCAAATCCCAAAGTGCTCATTGCCGGAGCAAGTCTCCCGAGATTTCATTAATCGTGTTTGAGCCTTGCGTGCTTTCTTTGTGTGCAATGTGTTTGAAAATAAAAAGGGGGGAATGTCCCAAGTTGTCTTCCCGGACGTACAAACCATTTCCATGTTGGCTTGTCGCTCGGATTTCTTGGAATTTATGTATTTGGGATTATGATCCCGTCTCTCATCTTCATGACTTGGTGATCATCGCATTTTAAACCTCCTGGGACCCTCGGGACTTGCGTGATCGAGAGAACTGACTTCTCTTTTGGTCAAAGATGAGGTTCTTTAGGAAGGAATGTCCTTTAGCTCCATCAATCTCTACGCTTTAAGACTGCCTGAGCCTCGTATAGAAGGCTTTATACTCATTTCTTAAACGATAATTTGGAGATATAGGGTTCAAGGTTATCTCTTTTCCTTCAAAGAAATCATGAATCCTTTAATGGGAAGGAACGATGCAAAGATGAGAACTTTTACAACCGGTCCTGTTCCAAAGGTTGGGGAAAAAGGGGGGAATGCATGAAAATGACTCTTTAATGAAAAGATGACATTTTGGTTTTAGCAAATGATGCTTTTTGATTGAAAGAAACATGATCTTTATGCAAATGATGCATAAAGATAGGATTCCTTTATGCAAATGATGCATTAGAAAGGGGGTTTTGGATGCAAAGGATGCATTTCTTTATTGAAAAAGATTTGATCTTTATATGCAAATGATGCATAAAAAGATAAACATTTTTATTGGAAAAATAGGGATCTTTAGGTGCAAAGGATGCACTCTTTATGAAAAAGACTACATTTTTATGACAAATGAGGTCTTAATGCATGCAAAAAGGGGAAGCGGGATGATAAAGATGTGATCTTTAAGCTACCAAGTCCCAAGCAATATAAAGACAAATGCAATGAGCAAATTTAAATGCCAATTAGGATGCAAGGATAGGGCGTGCGAGGTTACCAATGACTTCCTTGCTTCTCGGGACGGAGCTAGGAGGAGAGGTTCATCTTTAGTCTTCAAGGAGGAGGGATGTAGCTTCTTGACCTTCCTTCTTCTTCTTCTTGAATTCCCAGTTTCTTCACGTATTTCAGAGTGTATTGTGTATTTTTCTCATATATTGTGTGTGTTGAAATGGGTAGAGGAGGGCTCTATTTATAGGCAGCCTGGATAAGGCTAATGAAGCCGTGCGGCCGCAGCCCTTTGCAAATGAGGCCGTGCGGTCTTATCCATTGTGACTCAAAGATTCTAGAACCATGCAAGGTGGCATTATTCTAGAATTCCTTCTCACTAATTAAGAAAAACGTGTTTTCTTAATTAGGAAGGCTCCTAGCCTTAATTTTAATTTGGGACTGCTTCAGACATTTCCCAACACTAGGAAGGTCCTGGAATTACCGGAAACTTACCGAAATGTCGGGAAAATTAACCTAAGGCATGAGCCGATTTGGGTACTTACCCCTCGGCAACGCTACTTGCAAGGCGAGTGGGTTGTCGATAGAAAAGGATCCGATCTCGGCGAATGCCGAGACGGATTGGGAGACCAAGGCGAGTGGCCGAACCTTTTGGAAGGCTACCTACGTATCCCTGAGGAATCAAGCCAGCCGTAGTTCGGAATTAGGATCCATTTGGAAGGAAGAAGAGAAACCGGTAACAGGAAAAAGAAGAGAAAATGACCTAGGAGGTCAAGCAATTGATCCTACCGGGGATATGCTAGCGTGACCCGATATCCGAACTTCTATGAGGGGCACTTTTATCACCGAGGAGTGACAAAGAAACAGGTGACCAAAGTGGTCGAATGGCTGGACCTTATAAAAGGCTACCTACGTATCCCTGAGGAATCAAGCCTTGATCGTAGTTCAAGCATCACTAGATAGTTAGGAACCTAGGATCCTTGAGATTTTGACAATTGGAAGGAGGTGACCCAGAAGCTAGAGCTTATGGCGCTATCTCTTTATGACGCGGAGAGATAGAGGTAACTTAAGTCAGGGAAACTCAGCGTACGTCACTATTCGCGGGATAGAGGTGGCACAAGTTGCAAATGACTTTACGTCACTATTCGAGGGTGACTTAAATAAACAGAATGACTTAAAGCATACGCCTATCCGCGGATAGAAGCACAAGTTGGAATGACTTGGGCATACGTCACTATTCATAGATAGTGAGTAACAAATGGTGGGATGACTGGGGCATACGTCACTATTCGCGGATAGAGGTAGCACAAGTTGGAATGACTTGGGCATACGTCACTATTCGCGGATAGAGGTAGCACAAGTTGGAATGACTTGGGCATACGTCACTATTCGCGGATAGAGGTAGCACAAGTTGGAATGACTTGGGCATACGTCACTATTCGCGGATAGAGGTAGCACAAGTTGGAATGACTTGGGCATACGTCAACTATTCGCGGATAGAGGTAGCACAAGTTGGAATGACTTGGTCATACGTCACTATTCGCGGATAGAGGTAGCACAAGTTGGAATGACTTGGGCATACGTCACTATTCGCTGATAGAGGTAGCACAAGTTGGAATGACTTGGGCATACGTCACTATTCGCGGATAGAGGTAGCACAAGTTGGAATGACTTGGGCATACGTCACTATTCGCGGATAGGGGTAGCACAAGTTGGAATGACTTGGGAATACGTCACTATTCGCGGATAGAGGTAGCACAAGTTGGAATGACTTGGGCATACGTCACTATTCGCGGATAGAGGTAGCACAAGTTGGAATGACTTGGGCATACGTCACTATTCGCGGATAGAGGTAGCACAAGTTGAAGTGATTTGGGCATACGTCACTATTCGCGGATAGTGGTAGCACAATTTGAAATGACTTGGGCATACGTCACTATTCGCGGATAGAGGTAGCACAAGTTTAGAGTTCTGACAATTCGGAGGTTGTCACCTAGTGTTATCCCGTTATAACGGAATTAACGGAGGCTGATCGGGAATAAAGCTTGATTGCTAAAGAGATAAGGGATATTTTCAAAAGATGTTATCTTGGTTAAAAGATAACGGAAATTGCATGCCCAGGTGGAAGGTCCAGGGGCAGGATTGTAATTTCTGCTCAGAGCGAATGAAGCCGCCCGGCATGAGATGGAGAAAAAGAAGCCGTACGGCTAGAGACCTGTTTTTTCCAGATTATTTAAAATCAGGTTTGAACGGGCATTGGGCATTTGTTGCCGCCCACTTCAGCCGAGAGAGAGAGAAAAGAGAGAGAGAATTTCGAAATTCTTCAACCCCTTTGCTTCCCTTTGATTTGAGATGGATCCGGAGGGCAATCCCATACCGAGGCAAGCAAGAAGAAACATCTCGGCGGCCGCGAGAAGGAGGAGAAAGGAGCTCGTTCGGACGGAGAGGAAGTATGACTTCCTTACGCCTCCATCGGAGCTTTACCCGGGGAGAAGGGAGCATAAATCAACGAACCCGCGATCGGTTGGGGTAAGCATTCTCATTTTGCTCAAATCCGATGATTTTGCTTGAATGATTTAGGGCTTGACCCGAATTTGAGGATTTTGAATGATTTTTTTGAATAATTTTGAGATGCATGAACAACCTATGAGGCTAAGAATATGCATGTGCAATTTTATTTGATGAAAAATATGAGAATGACTCACTTTTTTCTCGCAAAATGAAGTAAGAATGAGAATTTTTCAAAATATGAGACGGAGTTCTTGCCTTGTGCTAGAACTAGGTCAAAATTCTGATTTTCAATGAGAAAAAATGATTTTGGAAGATGAAAATGATTCATGCATGCCATTTTTTGAAAGAATAATGCTTATGTGCGAAGAATTGTGATTTTGTGCTTTAGGAAAGCAATGACGCGTTTCAAGTGATGAAAGACACGTTTTTGATGCAAATAATGCTAGAAAAACTTTTATGAATGCTTTTCTTTTGAAAATATGTGCACTTTTGAATATATGCATGCTTTTGAAATGATATGAAGGACTGACGCTTCTTTTTGATGTGCTTGTCTACAGGAGAACAAGTCTAGAGGACCGTCGGAGATTGCAGTTAAGCTTTGGCAGAGGATGCCGGATTTTGAGAAGAATGGGGTAAATCCCAAGCAATGGTGCGGGCTACCGCCCGGATGCACGGTAGAGGCTATCGGGCAGGGGTGTCCACATCACCTCTAAGAGCAAGGGCTTGGTCCAGCCCTTTCGAGTTCTCGGTGGGACAAGACACATAGCTTTCACCCGAGCCGGGAGAGCGCGACAGTGACTTCTGCCGATTTCACACGGCTATTGCGGGCCTACGCTTCACCGGGAGGCCCGTGACTTGGAGAGACCATATTACAGCGAGGAGTTTTCGTGCTTTGGTCGGGTTTGAGCCGATTCCCAAGGGGCCGGGATGGAGACGCGGAACGTCGAGGTGGCAAGCTCGTACTTGCATGCGTAATTTTTCTTGCTAATGATGTGACTCGCCCGCCACTCGTAGCTAGAGCATTCATATGGTTGATGCTATCACCACCATCTTTGCTAATTCTGGGACGCTGGCCATGACTTGCCTCCTCGACTCTCTGGAGGATGTGGATGGGATAGGGACGGTCTCTTGGGGAGAGGCCGGATTGGCGGAGTTGTATTTCTCTCTGGACATGTATAGCCGGAACAAGGCTGCCTCCATGGATTGCTTTTCATTTGCCCTTGAGGTAGTCTCCTTTTCTTTTTCTTTCTTTCTCTTTTCTGTCTTGAGACTTTTATAAGAGAGAATGACCTTTTGATGTTTTGAACATGCAGCCTGGTTTTGTGAGGTGATCGGGTTCTTCCCTCGGGAACCAAAGCAGAGTGATGTCACCATCTTCCCCGCTATGGTTCGCCGGGAGGAGATGCGAGAGACAAATTTACGGGAAGACCCGGATTACCTTCGATTACAAAATGGTGAGGCCAACCATCAACAGGATGGGCACGATGGAGTGGACTTCTACCCCGGGGCGGGTATCCTGAGATCTTGGCCGGGAGATGCCATCGAGGTGACGAGGCGTAGGAGGTGGCTCACTGGCCGACATGTGATGTCATTTACTGGGGACCGCTTCTCGAGGCAAAGATGGCCACGTCCCTCCATTAGACGCCATTACTCCCCTACGATCCTCCAAAGACGGATGCTACAGCCCGGGGATTGGCCGGAGGATGAGATTGCCAGTACCAGTGTGCGTGCTGCGGAGGAGTATTTTGATATGGACACCCCTACGCCGTGTTTGTGGAGCAGCCGCCCGAGGACGCCACGTAAGCTAGTGAAGCCGGCGGTCACTCGGTGGATATGGGGAGGATGAGCCTACCGACCCGCCGATCCCTCCCTGCGCATCCGTCCTATGTGATCCATGGAGTGCCGAGGAGGATGAGGATACCGTCCCCGATGCTAGGAGCCCCAGACACCTTGCCGCCCGATAGCACCGTAAGTGTACTTTTATGGTCTTATTCCCTTTTTAGCTTTCGCATTTTCTCGCTTTTGCAATTTTCTCGAGATTTTCCGAGATTTTTCTTTCTTTTTTTTTTCTCAGTTCCAGCTCGCACTTACGATAGGGCCGGTCGTGCGTAATAGGGGCCGGAAGGACATGTGCCGGTCTCTTCGAGGAAGCCGGCCTGCGCTTCGAAGGCGGCAGCTGATGCACAGGAGCACGGGCGCAAGAGACGGCACGTCGGGGGCACAGTTTACCTCATCGGCCTCGGAGTACTCTTCCGTGCCATGCCTCGGGGGCGGGGACCCAACGCCGACATTCGGAGCCGGGCCGAGTACGGCACGATAATGTCCATTTGTCCGACTTGAGCGACTGTGAGGACTTGATGAGGGAGACTAGCATTTATGAGCTGAGCAGCGATGAGGAGGAAGAAGAATCGGAGGCCTAAGAGGTCTCTAGAATAGATTTGGAACAAAAACAAACAATGAACAATTTTTATGCACACTTTGTTTATTTTTTGCTTTATTTGGGCGCCGATGGGGCGAAAACATTGTATTTATGTTTTATTTACTTTTCTAATTTATGCTTTTTCAATTTGCATATTATCTGAGCCTTGGGGCGATTTTTTGCTTGGAATTGGGGTCAAACTGGGCCAAAATGATTTATAATGATGTATGAATGCTTGAATGGCTTCGGATATGTTTTTGTACGTGTTTTGGTTGAAAAGTGGGGTGAAAACTTCCTTGGGCAGCAACTTTGGTTGCTGCAGAAATTTTTTCGCAGAGGGCTAATGTAGCCGTGCGGCATGGCTCGAGGGCAAATGAAGCCGTGCGGCTACCGCTCTGTCTGAGCCGGTTATTTTCGAATAAAAGCAAGGCTTGGCCATTTCATTTCATTTTCACTCTAGACTTGTCCCAATTGTTCCCAGAGCATATTTTGGACCGAAAAGCACCATCTTTGAACACTTTGCGATGGAGAAGCCCGTCAGATTGCAAAGGGGGAAGCGAGACCATTTTCTATCCGGTCTTCAATCTTGGGCGAGATATAACTTTCAAAATCACAAGGGATCGCTTGATTCTTCCTTCAAGATCAAGTCTTTATGGCATTTGAGGGATCTCCCGCCCGATTGGGACCTCGTTGAGAGCCGCAAAGAAAGTTCTCGGGACGTCCGGAGACATGTTTATCGCTTCTCTTACAACAAAATTGTCCCAACGCACGAGGACTTCGTAGCCTTGATTGGGGGTCCCGAGACCGAGGCTATATCTATTCCGCTGATCGGAGACGCGCCAGTGACGGTAAAGCTTGCATCTTTTCTCGCAGCATTCCTTTGGGAGAGGCCGAGAGGATGATGGTAGCCCCTGATAGGATTGACCTTTCTGATATCCCGGGTTTGGGTCTCCGTATATGGCTGCGACCACGGTGGCTATGGATGCTTTCATTCTCTCGCATATTCTCTGTTTTGTTCACCGCCGAGTCCGTGGGGATCTGGTCATAGTGGCCTCTTGGACATGGTCGAGACCGCAGTGGCCGGGAAGGATATTGTCCCGCCGGTTTTGGGAGAGACATTTCATGGGATTGATAGGATGGCTCGGGAGACCGCTTTCATGAGGTCCGGAGTCCAGGCTATGTTGACTCCGTGGCAGTGCAGTGGAGAGGCTCGGGCTTTGCACTGGGGTTTTGCCGACTCAAGGTGCCCTTGGGTGATTTCTGAGAGTGCGCCTAGTGCAAGCAGAACAGTGGTAGCCGGGAGCTGATGATGGCTAGGCTATCCACTTCGGACATCCGTTGGTGGATACCACATTGGAGGTTGCGCATCAGAGGATATTTCAGGAGTCTTATGTTGTGAGGGTTCCGTGATTCTCGCTGGTCGTCCTTCTACATACCCCGCTTGGTATCCAGCAGTTTGGGGCTTTACAGAGCCTTTGAGTGATTGGGAGGACATCCGGACCATGGAGGTGGTGTCATTGGATATGAGAGATCCACCGCCTTCTCTTTCTTCTCGAGGGCTTGGACACATACCGCTTTCCCACCTGTGGCTATCTTCAGAGGTGAAGAGCACCATCTCGACCACCGTCTACTTGACTCGGTACGAGAGGGAGATGGGAGCGACTCAGTTATCTTGGAGGATAGACGTCGAGCTTTATTGGGAGCCGATTGTGACTCGAGTAGGACTCGAGGGAGACCGAGGCTAAAGCAAGTTGCCATAACCAATCAGTGACTTGGTCGAGATATGGAGGCTCTGGTACAAGAGATTGTCCGAGGTCGCTCCTTTCGACCGAGTCTCGAGAGGGAGGAGGTGCGGACTCGTGCTCGTATAGCAGAGAGCGCTCATTGACACGGGGTTGGTAGAGGCTCCTGAGGATACCGAGGTCGGGATGAGGGATACCGACATTATTGAGAAGAAAAAGAAGAAGACTCGACGAGGCCGAGGAAAAGGGAAGAAGACTGAAGAAGACTCAGCGAATGACGACTGACAAGTCTTTTCTCAAGATCCTCTTATTGCCATTTGCAAACACATTAGTTTATTTAGGCATTTTATTGTATTTTAGATCTTTTTAGCAGGTTAGCAGAGTTAAGAGGTAGACCGTGCTTGAACTCATCAAGAAGTTTTTAACTTGTAATGAACAAGGCATATTATCTTAGAAATTAATCAAGACACATTTCATGGAAATTCAAATGTCTTTATTGATTGGGACCCGATTTATGAAAACCGAAATACCCTTTATTATTTAGGATGCACTTCATGGAAGCTTGATTGTCCTTTTTATTGTTTAGACCGAACCATATATGGCCGCCTACGTTCCCCTTTTACAAGAAAGGCTAAGGGGCTCGTGTCTACGTAGTTCATTCCGGTGAACCAATTTTTTTTATGTGCACTCGTTTTGCCTAGACCGCCCTTTTTGGGGTTTTCACTTAGTGGGCATTACTCTTTTTGCACTAAGATTTTTTTCTTTTTTTTTTATTATTTTTTTTTATGTGCAACCCTGTCTTTTGCCTAGACCGCCCTTTTTGGGGTTTTCACTTAGTCGGGCATTACTCTTTTTGCACTAAGATTTTTTTTTTTTTTTTTTTTTATTAGGCATAGTATCTTCGGAGTTTATCACCGTTGACCGGGTGGACAAAGGGATTGCCATCCAAGTCTCGCAAGCTTCATTGCTCCTCCCGACAAAAGATCTTCTCGCACCACATAAGGGCCGATCCAGGACGGGTTCCCATTTTCCTGTGGGGTTGTCTCTCGGTAGGGGGCTTTACTTTCAGCACTAAGTCGCCCTCTTTGATGTCTCTGGCCTTGACCTTTATCAAACGCTCCGCCATTCGCCCGGTAGGCTCGGGTGTGTTCCATGGCTTTTAGCCTTCTCTCGTCAAGGTGGCTAACTCATCATGCCGGCCGCGCAACCATTCCACTTCATTGACACCGTTTTCCAGGAGGACCCTTAATGACGGGATTTCCAACTCCACCGGTAACACCGCTTCCATCCCGTAAGTTAGGGCAAAAGGAGTTTCTCCCGCGGCCGTTCCGACAGACGTTCGTAGCCCCAGAGTGCTAGGTGCAGCTTTTCGGGCCAATCACGACCACGGATGGCCATCTTCCGGATGATCCGCTCGAGTGTCTTATTAGCAGCCTTCCACGGCTCCATTGGTCCGAGGTCCGTACGGGGACGACTTGTGGCGAGTAACTCTGACCAATTCGACAGCTAGCCTATCGCAGCCTTCCTTCGAAGTGTGACCCATTATCGAAATGATCTCGTTGGGCACCCCATATCTCGCACATTATGTTTTCTTTGATGAACCGGGCCACTTTTCTCGGAAGTGAGGACCTTGTAGGACTTGGCCTCTACCCACTCGTGAAGTAGTCGATGGCTACCAAAACGAACTCATGCCCATTGCTTCCTGCCGGGATATTTTCCCTATCACGTCAATGCCCCAAGTTGCAAACGGCCAAGGAGTCGTCATGCAAGACATGTGTCATGAGGTGGGAGATGGTTGAGGTTGGCAAACCGCCGGCATTTGTCGCGGGTTCGGACATGCGAGCGCAATGCGTTTCCATGGAGATCCAAGAGTAACCCATTCTCGAGGATCACTTGCATCGTGGCTCGGCATTCATGTGAGGACCGCAGTGGACCATTGTGGACTTCGGTCATCAACTCTCTCGGCTCTTTCTTGAGTGACACATAAGAGGAGTGGTCCTTGATACCGCTTCTTATATAGGTTGCCTCCTAGAATGACATAATGAGAAGCCAACCTTTTCGTGGCTTGTAAGCTCTTGGCTCGATACCTTCTTTCGGTCTACCTTCTTCGTCTCTCGAAAGCCGACTCTCCGTCTTTGAGGAATTGGTAACGGATTGTACCAAGGTTCCTTTATAGGCTCGGGTCCTGTGTCCACTTCACAACAAGGGTGGGGCTTCTCTTCTACCCACTCAAGGGCTTTATGGCTTTTCCTGGGATCTCTACCAATGAAGCTAGAGTAGCTAGGGCATCTCGCGAATCCGTTCTTTTCCCTCGGCCCGAGTAGTGGAAAGTCACTTCTCCGAACCGTCCCAGTCAACTCCTCCATATGGGCATGATACCGTTGCAGATTAGGGTCTACAGCCTTCCACTTGTTGGAGACTTGGTTGATGATCGTGGCCGAGTCTCCGTAAACTTCGAGCTCCTTGACATTTCTTTCTAAGGCGGCCTCCAAACCAAAGAATGCAAGGCTTCATACTCGACGACATTGTTCGTGGCAGGAAAGTTCAACTTGAGGGCTATGGGGGTATGCTCATCTTTCGGATCGACCAATAGCATTCCTACACCATTTCCTCTTTTGTTAGCGGCTCCATCAAAGAACAACTGCCATCTATTTTCGTGCTCAACCGCAAAGATCCCTTCATCTCGGAAATTGGGGTTCAGCCCTCTCGTCTTCATTATCGGGAAATTCGCCAGGTGATCCGACAATGCTTGACCCTTGATGGCCTTTCTCGGTCACATAGTTGATGTCGTATTCTCGCCAAGAAGAAGGACCACTTCGCTAGACGCATCGAGAGGGAAGGCTTGTCAAAGATGTACTTGATGGGGTCTATTTTCGAGACCAAGTTCACAGGGTGGGCTTCGCATATAATGCTTCAACTTGCCGACTACCTGCACTCCACCCCGCACAAGTCTTTTTCACATGCCGAGTAATTGAGCTCACTCCCCGTAGCTTCCTACCGACAAAGTAAATGGCGTTTTCTACCCGAGAGTCTTTCTTTTCCGAGCAAGCATAGCCCCAACCGCCGTGTTCTGCGACAGTGAGATAGAGCGTAAGAGGCTTCGTCTATGTGGGGGCATAGTACCGGGATGTACTAAGTATGCCTTGATCTGGTCAAAGGCATCCTTGCATTAGTCGGTCCATTCGGTGTCCACATTCTTCTTCATGAGCTTGAAGATGGGCTCGCACATAGTGGTCAACCGATTGACGAAACGGCTAATGTACCGCAATTTACCCATGAAGCTCTTGACTTCCGTCCTGGTTTGAGGTGGCCTCATATCCATGATGGCTTTGATCTTTCGGGGGTCAACTTCTATACCTCGCTCCGTGACCATGTACCCGAGCACTTTTCCCCTTGTCACTCCGAAGGTGCATTTGGCGTGGTTTAGTCTCATGGAATGCCGTCTCAACCTCTCAAAGAATTTTCGTAGGTCAACAAAGTGCCGCCCACCTTCTCCTTTGGAGTGGATTACCATGTCATCTACGTAGACCTCAATCTCCTTGTGGATCATGTCATGAAAGAGCGCGGTCGCTGCCCTTTGGTAAGTAGCCCCGGCATTCTTGAGCCCGAATGGCATTACCGTATAACAAGAGGTTCCCCATGGTGTGGTGAAGGCCGTCTTTTCTTGGTCTTCCTCGGCCATCTTGATCTGGTTGTAGCTCGCAAAACCATCAACGAAGGATTTGACTTCGTAGTTGGCAAAGTGGAGTCCACCAGATGTCTATGTTTGGCGAGGGTAGTCGTCTTTGGGCCGGCCTTGTTCGTATCTCGGAAATCCACACAGCCGCACCTTCCCATTGGCCTTGGTTACGGTCACGATGTTGGACAACCATGTCGGGTATTCAATAACTCGATGAACCCTACCCGCAGTAGCTTCTCAATTTCTTCTTTGACTGTAGAGACCATTCCGGCTTAATCTTTCTCGCCGCTTATCGGCTTAGCATCCGGTGCTAGAGGGATTCTCGTGCTCTACTATCGAACTGTCTAGCCCCTAAGCATATCCTTGTATGACCATGCAAACACGTCGACGTATTCTCTCGAGCGGCTCGATCAATCTGTCCCTTTCAACCCCCTGGAAGAAGCTTCCAATCTGTGTCTCTTTAGGTTCCTCAATAGTACCCAAGTTCACACTTATCAAAACCTCCTCGGCAGCTTGGGCCCGGTTTTCCTCATTTTCGAAACCCGCTTAAAGATTTCTTTAATGTAGTGTTCGTTTAGTGTGTTTGCATCTTGTTCAAATGATTCATTATTAAGCTGTTGTTAAGTTTTGAGTTAATTTATCATTTGTTAAGTTGGCAATAAGAGGATAATCGAAAGATTTGTCATTTCATTCAAAATAAGGGGAAAGATGACATCGATTACATTTTCATAATCCTCGGGCGTGAGGCCTTCGGATGACTCTCGAGGACTGGAATTCGAAGATTCCCGACTCAACCGAAAAGACAACACGGACTCGGACCCTACACTACTTATTGACTCGAGGGGACTTTACAAGGGTTGGACCGGATCTCACTCCTTCTTGCCGGGTTGCCCCTGGGAGTAGCGGCCTTGTCGGCGTTCTTCGGGAAGGTGGAGACTTCGAACCGATCAAAAGCTTGCCGGAAATCATTAACAGCCGGTATCGTGGTAAGATGGTGAGGGAACTAAAGTAACTTGTTGCAATCTTTCGCCTAGCTCTTCCGTAGCGACCGGACTCATTGATCAAGGGTCTCGGCTCATCTTATCAATGCACCGCCGATAACTCATTTTCTCTTTATCGATCTTGGACACCACGACCTTGTCGGTGTAGCCAACGAAGGGTTGGCCTGGATAATGCCGATGAAGTCTTCTTCGAGGGGATCTTAATTCTTCCTTGACTCGGCTACGTATTCAATAGGCTTTCGTGTTCTCGCTTCTAGATCCGCTAGCTTCTCATTGAACTTCACGATGGCCACAAATTCAGCACTTTCTGTTTCAAGAGGATCACTGTACATGGGGGTATTAGCCGGACCGTGCTTGGGGTGACGGGTTCCTTGACAGTTCCTTGGCATAATTGACATAGTAGTCGAACTTGCCCGAAGGCTCTCCCAAAGTTCCTACGCTCTTGTCCCCGCCTTCGTATCTTTCCTTAAGCTTCGCCGTGTGGACTTTCTCTTCTTCTTCTTCCTTGAAGGAGCGTCCTCATTGATCCATTCTTGATACTCATACTCTAGGCGCCTTCGCAATCACATACATCATACCGTATGTGAGGCTTGGGTTGAACCGGGATAGCCCCTCCAACCGCTTGGTTATTACCGTTGTGGATTACCATGTTGGCCATTTTGACACCGAAAAGCCGACAAAACCGAGGATTCTCGCGAACCGTTCGAGGATTCTGCGCTAACAAGTCGCCGACCCGGTGTTCTCACCCACTTCTTTCTCATTGCGGGAAAGGGATAGGAAAGGTTTAGACTCGGGGTAGGTGTTTAGCCGAAGGCTCGGGCAATATGCAAATTAGAATCTTCAAGTTTACTTAAAACGTTGTCTTTTATTAATATCTATTTGGTTGGAAAAGGGGTTCTGCCCTTCTTTTTCGTAACTACACTAGATCCTGGATCAGTGGGTTCCGTCACTACGTCTATAAGCCCCTCGTATTCCACCTGTATTTCGACCTCCCAGGGTGGACAGCCCCGGGCGAGGGTCCTATAGGGCACGCGGATCCCACCGACCGAGAGTAAAGAACGCTCCTATCGGGTCTAGCGGGTCATAGGACCTTTCAACGCACGAGCGATGCGGATTATAGTCAAGGCAATACCGGGAAAGTCTCGTCTCTCTGCCTTGACGGATCTTTGACAGAGTTTCGCTTGAGCGAATGACGGTTTTTGACTTTCGGTAATGTCCGAGAATATAATAGGCATGGGTCGGGCGGCAAAAGCCGGATGACACAGTGTCACATTGAACTTCGTTGCATACGCAGTGCGTGAGTCAGAATCGAAGTCAATGCCGGTCAAGATCTTGCCAATTTTTCCTTGTCGGAATTTTGACAGAGCTTCGCTTGAGCGAAAGATCTTTTGATTTTTGGCAAAGACTTGGTCTTGACTCTTACGCATTCCGTGCGGGTCAAGGTCAATAGTCAATGTCGGAGTCAAGATTCCACCGGTTTTTTTCCTTGTCGGAATTTCGGCAGAATTTCGCTTGAGCGAAAATCTTGGCTTCCGTTATGAGCTAAGGCTTGACCTTTACGTGGGTATGCAACTGGGCTATATGACACGGACTAGACCAAAAACCAACCAAAAGTCACGGTTTTTTGAAACGTGTGACACGGACTGTGCATTGGTCGACACCGGGCCGCCATGGGGAGGTTGGGATGATTCCGTGCGCGCCCGGAGCATCGTAAGGCTGTCCGTGATCGCACTGAACCACCCTCGGGTTTGAAGGACGTGCGTGCAAAAGTGTACAGGATATATCAGGTGCGCGTAGTGTGCGGACTCCTAAAAATGTTCCTTTTTGAGTTAAAACAGAGATTTTCATAAATGTGTCTTAAAGGAATGATTTTCGGGACGGGGAAAATGCAACACATAAGCACGTAAATTTTCCGGGAGCCCCGCCGCCATGGAGCCGAATAGCCCCAAGCCGCTAGGACCGCCAGATTAACCATGATTTTTCCCGGTGGAATTGCCACCGAGGTCGTATGGTCGAGAATCCTATGAGGATTGAGCCGTACGACCGCATGGATCAATTTTCCGTGTTCCACTCCTTTGCTATTTTTCGGGTTGTTTCCCGTTCGAAGTATGCACAGATTCCAAGATGCAAATGATGCAATGCATGGTAAAGAAAGCAAGCACGATTAATGAAATCGGCGATGGGAGTCTAACCCGCTCAAAGGGAAAAGCTTTCTTATATTTTTTTTTTCAAAATTATATATTTTTTTTTTTTTTTGAAAAGGGGATACTGGTACGTGGGATTGTTAAACCACCTGGTTATCCCAAGCCCCGGGTTAGGGAGCGATACAGGAAGGGTAAGTGGGGTCCACCTATATACCAAGTATCGACTTTTGTTTTGAAAATAAAGCTTTTCTCCTTTGGGTTTCCCCAGCGGAGTCGCCAAACTGTGAATGTGTGCCCCAAATTTTTTGTTTATTGGAATTCACGCGAGTTTGAAGACATCCGAGTTAATTGAAAAACGGAGTCGCCACGCCATTTTGATTACCTCAAAACTTTGAAAAAAAGGTTTTATGGGTTCGGAGGTTAAGTTACCCCTTGGGAAGAACGTTTGGCGTTCACCCAAAGTGCCTTGCCGGAGCAAGTCTCCCGAGATTTCATTAATCGTGTTTGCTTGCGTGCTTTCTTTGTGTGCATGTGTTTGAAAATAAAAGGGGGGAATGTCCCAAGTTGTCTTCCGGACGTACAAACCATTTGTTGGTTGTCGCTCGGGATTTCTTGGAATTTATGTATTTGGGATTATGATCCCGTCCTCATCTTATGACTTGTGATCATCGCATTTTAACCTCGGGACCCTCGGGACTTGCGTGATCGAGAGAATGACTCTCTTTTGGTCAAAGATGAGGTTCTTTAGGAAGGAATGTCCTTAGCCCATCAATCCTACGCTTTAAGACGGTCGAGCTCGTATAGAGGCTTCATACTCATTCTTAAACGATAATTGGAGATATAGGGTTCAAGGTTATCCTTTTCCTAAAGAAATCATGAACCTTTAATGGAAGGAACGATGCAAAGATGAGAACTTTTACACCGGTCCGTTCCAAGGTTGGGGAAAAGGGGGGAATGCATGAAAAATGACTCTTTAATGAAAAGATGACATTTTGGTTTTAGCAAATGATGCTTTTTGATTGAAAGAAATGATCTTTATGCAAATGATGCATAAAGATAGGATTTTTATGCAAATGATGCATTAGAAAAGGGGGTTTTGATGCAAAGGATGCATTTTTATTGAAAAAGATTTGATCTTTATATGCAAATGATGCATAAAGATAACATTTTTATTGGAAAATAGGGATTTTAGGTGCAAAGGATGCACCTTTATGAAAAAGACTACATTTTTATGACAAATGAGGTCTTAATGCATGCAAAAGGGGAAGGGGATGATAAAGATGTGATCTTTAAGCTACCAAGTCCCAAGCAATATAAAGACAATGCAATGAGCAATTTATAAAGCAATTAGGATGCAAGGATAGGGCGTGCGAGGTTACCAATGACTTCCTTTGCTTCTCGGGACGGAGCTAGGAGGAGAGGTCGATCTTTGGTCTTCAAGGAGGAGGGATGTAGCTTCTTGACCTTCCTTCTTCTTCTTCTTGAATTCCCAGCAGTTTCTTCACGTATTTCAGAGTGTATTGTGTATTTTTCTCATATATTGTGTGTTGAAATGGGTAGAGGAGGGCTCTATTTATAGGCAGTCTGGATAAGGCTAATGAAGCCGTGCGGCTGCAGGCCCTTTGCAAATGAGGCCGTGCGGTCTTATCCATTGTGACTCAGCATTCTAGAACCATGCAAGGTGGCATTATTCTAGAACCCTCTCCCTAATTAAGAAAAACGTGTTTTCTTAATTAGGAAGGCTCCCTACAGCCCTTAATTTTAATTTGGGACTGCTCCAGGACATTTCCGGAACACTAGGAAGGTCCGGGGAATTACCGAAAAACTTACCGAAATGTCGGGAAAATTAACCGGAAGGCATGAGCCAGATTTGGGTACTTACATCACTGAGCCTTGAGAGTGGCATTGATTCTTCTAATACTTCACACCCTTCTGCAGCTTGTGAATCATGCCCACGACACCTGTAAAAGCTCGAGCCATATGCCTGTAAGCCTAAGCCAGAACCTGTTAATTCAGACATAGAGATTTCATAATAGAGTTCTTGATAATAAAGATGAAAGAAGCAAACAATACTTACAGATCTCGAGCCTCGTGGGAGCTAAAAATGAGGATGGATCTGAGCCATGTCAATGTGAGCTCGCCACATATGGCCACCACCCTGATAATCAATGAATGCTAGAGGCAGAGGAGGTCTAGCTATGAACCCAGTCTAGGGCCCCGCACTCTAAGCCTCATAACCAGCTCTGACCTGAGGAGACTGCAACCTCCCGGCCACATACAGAGCATAGTCCCCCTCATGTGCGTATCGATGGGTCCCCCACACCCAGAATCAGATCATCTACATCGTCCAGATAGCGAAGGAACCACATCCTATTCAGAGGATCATCAGGGTCTAAGGCATGCATGTTCACCCCATGCTGCCTATATACTCTCTCTGTAATGTACAGAGCATCTCCAGTTAAGCCTACCAGCAACTTACGGCACTCAGTCAGGTGGATAGCATAATCCAGGTGCGCACCTGGGTATCTGTCAGCCCAGGGGAATAAAGAGAGGTTATGGGGGACCCCTCTCAACAGCATCATCGTATCAGTATAGGAGGCCGTCATCCTACTCCTCACTCTAGCCACCCGAGTCTGTCTCCGGGCATCCTTGGTCCAATGGCAAAGAGCGGGATAAATAGTGTCCGGGAACTCATCCTTGATTCCCCAAGAGTAGCACCCAAACACCTCATAGGTCCAGGCCTACAAAGACAAATCAGACAGTTCAGAAATGATGATAATAACTGATGATGCAAATGAATGTGCAAAGAAAGGTAAGGATGAAAAGATACCTCAAAAGCCATTTGAGAGCAGTCAAAGGACTTCGCTTCTCCCCTGCTGATGTCATCTAGGGCTAGATACATCTCAGCAAGCCCAGCTTCTCCCCAATACAAGTTTCCCACGTTCCCCCAGATCCTTAGAGGCTCAAGGAGGGCAGTGAGAGCCATAGAAGCGCCGTTGGGGAACAACATATTAGATAATCCAGCCCAAACAAAAGCCCTAGCCAGCCCCTCAGCTCGGAGCCTACTATCTGCCGAATCATCAAAAATAGGAGGATAAGCCCGACTTTGCTCCTCAATCTTCCCGTGGATCTCACCTAATTCATAACCATTTCCCTTCTTATCTTGAAGGGTGAAGCTGACCTATCCCAACATGTCATCCTCGGCAAGGGGTTCGGGCTCAACTGTATAAATGGGCTGATCCGTGAACGGCAACCCCGTAATGACTGCAAAATCATAAGGGGTCACCGTGGCCTTACCCCAAGTAAAATGAAAAGAGTGGGTAGTCTCCCACCAGAACTGGCGAAAAACTTTCATCAACTCAACGCTCCTCTGAGTATCCCCAATGGCCTCTGTCATATCAAAGAACTGCCCAAATCCAGCTGCATAAACCAGGCCTTTGGGTGAATGTGCCTCACCTGCACTACCTGACAAGCTCCTCCAAAGGCGGCCGATCACCTCAGGTGACCCTCTCGTGCTTAATCCCTGCAGGTAAACACAATACATGTATTAAAACATATCTCAGTCAATTACATATCATTATATTTTTGAAAGCATGCTATTTTCTTCGGGTCTGCCCACTTTTCACAAAAATCATTATTATTTTCTCCGGGTCCGTCCCAATTTTCACAAAAAACATTATTATTCTCTCCGGGTCCGTCCCACTTTTCACAAAAATCATTATTATTCTCTCCGGGTCCGTCCCACTTTTCACAAAAATCGTTATTATTCTCTCCGGGTCCGTCCCACTTTTCACAAAAATCATTATTATTTTCTCCGGGCCTGTCCCACTTTTCACAAAAATCATTATTATTCTCTCCGAGTCCATCTCACTTTTCACAAAAATCATTATTATTCTCTCCGGGTCCGTCCCACTTTTCACAAAAATCATTATTATTCTCTCCGGGTCCGTCCCACTTTTCACAAAAAATCATTATTATTTTCGGGTCTGTCCCACTTTTTTCAAAACAAAATCATCGTTGGGTCTGTCCCACTTTCTTTACAAAATTAGTTTAATTCTTAGTTCAATTCATGCATTTTTATCATCATATACATGCAATTTCATATTTCTGCCGATTACCCTAAACATACAATTTTTTTTCCAAAAATTCAAAATTCAAATCAATGATTAAATTGTAAGATTCATACCGCGGATTTTCTTCCAACCGAAGTGTGCCTGTCCACTTGTGGGTAGAATTGTCCTCGCGGAGTTTGAGGAATGAACGGTCGATGGTTCCTCTTTATCTTCTTCCTTATGTCCGCTAACTCCGCTTGTTGTTGTGCTTTCTTCGTCGAATGTAGACGAGGAGGCATGATTTCACGAGTTTGATGGAGATTTGAATCGAAACCCTTGGTTTCTCTTCCCTTTCTCTCGACGGCTGCTGTGATGTTATGTTCCAAATGTTGAAATTTCTCAGCCTATTTAAAATCTGTCCGATTAAGCCCCTGTGGTCTGTTTTACTCTTTTGCCCCTGTGGCCTGTTTTCCTATTTCGCCCATGTGGCCTGCTTTAGCATTTGTGCCCCTGGCATTTTCAAATTCTATTTCTTAAGAAATCAAATTTTCCTCCTTTTGCCCCTGTGGCCTGTTTCACTGTTTTGCCCCTGTGGCCTGTTTTACCGTTTTCCCCTGGCATTTTCAATTCTATTTCTCAATAATCAAAAACTCCGGGTGACTTCCCCATAATAGTCAAACCTTCGGGTGACTTCCCCATAATAGTCAAACATTCGGGCGACTTCCCCATAATAGTCAAATTTGGGGTGACTTCCTCATAATAGTCAATCTTTCGGGAGACTTCTTCATAATAGTCAAACTTTCGGCCGACTTCCCCATATTAGTCAATCTTCAGGGCAACTTCCCCATAATAGTCAAATTTCAGGGCGACTTCCCCATAATAGTCATCCATACCGCTTTGGTTTGAGACACCGCACGTCCTCACTTGCTTAAACTACGATCTGGCTTGATTCCCTCTTAGGGATACGTAGGAATCCTTTCTCAAAAGGTCCAGCCATTTGACCACTTTGGTCTTTCTTTGGTTTGAGGCACCGCACGTCCTCACTTGCTTGAACTATGATCCGGCTTGATTCCCTCTTAGGGATATGTAGGAATCCTTTCTCAAAAGGTCCAGCCATTTGACCACTTTGGTCTTTCTTTGATTTGAGGCACCGCACATCCTCACTTGCTTGAACTACGATCCGTCTTGATTCCCTCCTAGGGATACGTAGGAATCCTTTTCCAAAAGGTCTAGCAATTTGACCACTTTGGTCTTTCTTCCTTCCCATCAGCCACTCGTTAGGCTTGGAATCCTTTCTTGTTGAGAACCCCACTTCTTCCATAAGTGACGTTGCCGAGGGGCTACTGTGAGTACCCCAATCCAAATCGCAACCTGTAAAGTGCCTTTTATACAATAAAAGTGCACTAGGGGCATTTTTTTGGTACATTTATATTTATTCCGGAACTTTCGAGGACTTTCCGTAAGTTCTTTACTCAGATAGTACCTATAGGGCATTAATCCAAGCATTTGGACCTATAGGCAATTACTCAAGAAGGTTCCAGGGCAGTTATTTGGCGCCAAAAGGCGGTTGTGGCTCCTTCTATCCCGCGACATATCGTGCCATGGAAAATGAGAACACAAGGTCGTGCGACACACTTTGCCATTCCCAGGCAGCTATAAAATAAGGACTCCTCCTCCCATCTCCAGATCCTTTTTTGACACAGCAAAGTTACTCTGCCAGAATGAGCGTATACACACAGTAATACCACCAAAACACACACAATTCCTCTCTCTCTCACATACCAATTCTCTCTCTCACACACAATTCTCTACCCAATTCCCTTCCTCACACACATATCTGAGTTTGATATTGAATCTGAAGCTGATGTGAAGGATTCTATACCTAACTTGGTATAAGATTGGTGGTCTACAAAAGTGACACTCTTCCTCTCTCCTTATCCCTCTTTTCCTTGCTTTTTCATGCAATCTACATGCTTAATCTGATAATTATGCTTAATCTGATGCAATTAGTGTAGCGAAGATCACAATATCTCTGTTCTAATCTCTGATTCTCGAATCATTCATGGTTTCATGTTATGGCATGCAATTTTATGTGTTTTGGCTTGATCACCAAGATGAGTATGGATCAATCATATACATACCCTCTTGAGTGTTGAATATTGATCTCTGTGGTCTCTGGCATACATGTATGATGTAATTTGATCTTAAGGTTCCTTGGTTGCTTCTGCAAGTAAAGTTTGTAAAGCCTCTGCAGATGGCTACCTGTGTCCCGCGACACACTTAGCCAGTCTAACTCCAGTGTCCCGCCACACACTTAGCCAGGCTATGTCCTATGTCACGCGACACACTTAGCCATTTTGCAGAAGCTACCTTTCAGTTGTAATCTGTTTCCTAAATCTTGTATCTCGAGGTGTGGCCCCCCGCTCAAAGTGGTTCACAAGTTGTATTTATCTCACATTATCAATATAAAATGCATTTATTCTATTTTGTCTCACACATGGCACACACTTGTTGACTATTATGGATGTTAGATTAGAAAGACTCATTATGAGACATTTTGGGTGAACTTCTCGTTCTTCCCAAAACGTAACCTGACCCCCGAACCCATATTTCTCTATACAAAAGGTTTTTTGAAGTTTTCCTTTAAAAATGGAGTGGTGACTCTCATATTTTCTTAATCGCGCTCGTATATTCCTTCTCATTTTCTAAACCATTTTCAAACTTACCATGCGTTTGCATGCGGGCGGGGCATATGTTCAGTTGGGTCCATGACTATGAAAGTGATTGTAGCCACGGTTCGGAAGGGATGTTCACCAACTTCTAGATGTAGATCAAAAGTTCCCTTTGCACCGACTTTGTGGTTGGTGAAACCTTCTAGCCTTCCATGGTAAGGTTCCAGGATGGTATCTTTCAATCCCATCATCTGGAAGGCGGAATAGTACAAAATATCTCGAGAGGCCCCCGTGTCAACGAGGAGTCTCTCAGATTCACAGTTATCGATTCTACCCTTTATCACCAAGGGTTACTCACGGGCTGCACGGCTTCCAGTCAATTCATTGGGAGAGAAATGGATTACTTCTTCAGCCTTGTGAACCCAGGCAGGAACATGGTACACTTTGCTTAGCTCATGAATTTGATCTCTGAGCTTTCTAGTAGAGACTATCTCTTCACTAATCACATTCAATTTTACCCTAGGAGGCCTCTGCTCCATATCCTCGCTCTTATCATCATCTTCACTCTCGTCCTCCTTCCGTTTTCGCTTGCCATCTTTCTTCATGACATAGCGGTCGAGTTTACCTTCGTTAACCCATCTTTGGATCATTTGCTTGAGGGCAATGCACCTCTCGGTGGTGTGACCATGGTCCTTATGGAAATCACACTATTTGGAAGGGTCACGAGGGAACTTTGGCTTATCATTCAATGGACGAGGAGGTGGTAGGTTCACCAATTGCATGATTTCAGTGATGGGTTTGGTAAGAGGGGTAAAATTTTTTGCCCTTTCAGAACCCCTTGTTCTATTCTTCCCCTTGAATTTGTTTCCATTTCCATTTCCATTGGAAGCATGGCGAGTCCCAGCTGCTTCTGGTTCTGTCATGTCAGACCTCTTCTTGCTTTTCTCCTCCGCCATAGCAATTACGTAAGCCACGTTGTACAAGTCAGCCTTGGACTTTGGCTCTCGGGCGAAGAGTTCATATATGAGTGGTCAGGATTTCAATCTAGAATTGAAACAAACAACCACCTCTCTGTCAGTGAGGCTTTCTTCTACCTGATCTACCATGATTCGAAATCTGTTATAGTAGTTCAAAGTGGTCTCATTTTTTCCTTGCTCGATGTTGGCAAGGTCGGTTAACCTCTTCTTCCTCCTTCCTACCGTGGCAAAGTGACCTAGGAACATCTTCCTCATGCCCCTCCAGCTATCGATGCATCCCTTTTTAATATTACGGAACCAGGTCAGGGCTGTTCCAAAGAAGGTGCTCGCGAAGGCTTTACAGAGAACGTCATCGGCCTTAGTGAGGAGGGCCATAGTAGACTCGAAACTTTGCACATGGTCCCGTGCGTCAGTGGCTCCAGCATATTTTTCAAAACATGGGACCTTGAAGGCAGGATTACGTGGTACATTGTTTATTCTCGAAGAGAAGGGACGGGTGGCATAGGTGTCATCATCTTCTTCGTCCTTCTTCCCCATCTCCATATCATCAATTATCTTTTTCAAGAGTTGCAATTCTTTAGCATTAATCCCCCTCACAGGGCTGGAATGAGTGCTTCAATGGGAGGGAACTGCGATGGGACCTTTCTCTTGGGTGACCATTTACCCTACTATGTTCCTCATCATCTCGATGGTTCTCCCCTCGTCTAGAGGGTGTTTTATCTTTCCTCAAATCTCCCTCATATCCGTCGAGGACCATTCTATACGGTTGAGGACTCCTCGGGCTTGTAAAATGTCATGGACGAGGTGAATCACGATGAGGACTATGGCTAGGACGAGATGATATGTTAAGACGAGGAGGGGATAAAAGCCTTGCCAGACTGAGCCTCACTCGCAAGTCGACTGAGTTTACCTCCTGCTCCTTCGAATTCAGGTGGCTTTTGAGGTCTACCACATTCTTCTCATTCTCATGATTGTTAGGATGAGACAAGGAGCATCTCGGAGGTGTTGCCTAGGTAGTACGGTAGGCACACGAGGAGGGGGATCTTGGCCACGAGGAGGGCTCCTCTGGCTACCTCGTCTCTCACCCTAAGTTTCCCTTCCACTAGATTTTCCTGACCTCGAAGGCCTAATGAACTCGGCCATGCTATTTTCAGGATCCAATTGCAATAGAGCATTCTGAGTCTCATAGATACGTTGCAATGTCTCCATTTGTTGGTGCAAGAGGGTACGTCAGTCAACAGGCTGGGAGTTCTCAGCTCGTCCTACCTCTGGGTTCCTCGTTGACTTCTTTCTCGGAGCTCGCTTCCCTCGTGGATAATGGGGATGAGAAGGGTTTGCACCTGCCCCCTCGGTAGCTGGCTGATTCCGAGAAGGTCGGAGAGTCATACTGAGGAGAGGTGGTCCCTCGATCTGAGGTGGAGGAGGAAGTGCATCGGTGTTGGGAGGGATCTCGTCCGCGTGAGTTCGCTCCTCATTAGTAAATTCCTGTCTTCCATTAGGATTCCAGAATTTTGGTTCAAAGAGAATTCTTATCAATCAGAATTGCAAACGGCCAAGAATTGCAATCGGCCAAAATAACAACTTTCTGGCCAAAATCACAATTTTTCGGCCAAAACAATAATTTTTCGGCCAAACGTAAAACAAATTTTACTTGCCACAAACAGAATTCCACTGCGAACGTTCAAGCACCAGATTTCCGGTCAAAAACAAATTTTCCAGGTGAAAACTGCATAATCCGGCCAAAACAAAACGGACACTGATTTTCCGGCCAAAATAAGAATTATCTAGTAGAAAATAGGGCTCAGGCAAGCGGATTTTCAGGTTAAACAATGGGTCTTTGAATCGATTCCCGGCAATGGAACCAAACTGATGCTGTCAAAAAGATCGAATCAGCTCAAATCCACTGGTCGATTGTACTCCGGCGATAGCCTGAAAAAGAAACAAGAAACAAACTAAGCTGGGGCTTCACCAGCGAAGGCCCTCCGGCGAGAGAGTAAGTTCACGTTTTGTATATAGGGAAATCAAATTGACAGAGATTTGAGTCAAAGAGATAACGTACCAAATAATCTGATATATGGCTTGTATTTATAGGTAGAATAATGTAGAATCCATGTTGAATTGGATTGCTTAAGAGATAAGATATAAATCCTACGAGGATTATATCTATTGAAGAGTCCTTGTTTGACTTCAATTGGTATAGGAGGTTGTAAGTGTCCCAATCTGAGCCGCCAATGTTCCTTCAGCCCAATTTAACATTTAAGGGCATTTTGGTATCTTCCTAAGGCAATTTAAACAAGGAAGGACCTTAAAGGAACAACAAAAATAGGTTGGATCTCGCTGGAAAGAGTCATTTCGAAGAAATTGACCAACTTTTCATTAAATTCAAGCAGCCAAAAATGCTTTCTGCAAAATCAGGCACGCCAACATCCCCATCCGCGCGGACAGGAATGAGACTCAGTCTCGTCCGCGC
The DNA here is from genome assembly GCA_022495995.1 of Adenophora triphylla var. japonica. Lineage (NCBI taxonomy): Eukaryota > Viridiplantae > Streptophyta > Magnoliopsida > Asterales > Campanulaceae > Adenophora > Adenophora triphylla. The sequence goes on from JAFEMH010001083.1 coordinate 25,593, forward strand.
GGACATCATTGAAACCTAAATTCAGCCTATAAATAAAATCATTCTCTCCCAGTTTAAAGAATCCTTTTCCGAACCCTACTGTTATATTGGCAACATCTCTCCAGCAAACAGCCTAATACTCACCAAAACACCCATCTAAACACAAAATCCAAACACAAATCTTGATCATATTCAAGCCCCAAACACAAATCCAAGGAAGATAGGGTACAACCATTGGTAAACCCTCCTTCTCCTTACCTTAATCTCCCTCATCCATGCATACATCTCATATTTAAAAGGATGTAACTTGTTCATTTACTTGTTGTTTATCTCTTTTCTCTCTCTTGTCCTAGATCCAAGAGGATCTCCATGGAGTTCATCTCCATGGATGATTCTCTACAAGGATCCACATTATTTTAACTTGTTGTTCCTCTTTTTACATTAACTAGTTGTTGTTTGATCTCTTGGCCTAAAGTGTGGTCACCTTGGAGTTCATCTCCATGGATGATCATACTAAATGGTTCACATCCTAATTTTCATCTTCTTTGTGTTATTAGTTCTTACTTGACCTAAAATGTGGTCATCTTGAATAAATTTCCATGGATGACCATTTCAAATGGTCTAAATTGTTTATTTCCTTGTAAATGTCTTTCTCTAGCCCAAGATCTCCACCTTGGAACAATTTCCATGGATGAAGATCACTAAGGCTCTTAGGTTACAAAAAGGGTGAAGTTGATACATTGAGTTCAAAGATCTCAAGGATGGTCATCTTAATGACCACCTTAGAAATCCTCTCTAAAGTTGATACACCCTTAACCTAAATTCAATTTTTATGCATTAATCTTTATTTCATGTTAAATCTCCCCATCCCAAGCAAATGAAGTGCTTTAAGTCCTAATATACCCTAATGATGGCTTGATATAGTAGATCACCACTAATCATGTTTAGTGATCACTAATCAAAGTCTAAGGAAAGTGGGGACAAGCATGGATGCAAAATCCAAAAATGTTTTTTCTTATCATTTTCTGTTGCAAACTCCAGTTCTGATTCTGTAACTCCAGTTAACATTCAGGAATTTACAGAATCGGGTGAAAGCCAAAAAAGATTCTTATTGTCCTATCCGCGCGGACAGGATTGATCCTCGGCCTGATCCGCGCGGACAAGAATGTTAGGGACAAATATTTTCATTTTCAGCCCTTTTTCACTCACAGAAGCACAATGTTTTGGTTAATTTCAGTTTTGTCCAGTCAAATTATTTATTTCCAGAAAATCCTTTTTGCAAAACACACACACACACAAATGGTTTCAAATTAGGAAGACTCGTTTTACGAGGCATTCCGGGTGAACGTGCTAATCGTTCTTCCCGGAGTGTAACGTGACCTCCGAACTCATTTCTCTCATTTTTGGGCATTTTTCAAAATTTTGGCCCTTAAACTAAAAACGGCGTGGCGACTCAATTGATTTTCAAAAAAAAATCGGGTACATCACAGTGGCGACTCTGCTGGAAAATTTTAAAAATAAGCTTTACCTTTTTTTTTAATAAAAACAAAAATGAAAAAAATGGTATTTGGTATATAGGTGAAAACCATTAAGCTTCCTGTACCGCTTCCTAACCCGGGGCTTGGGATAAATTATGGTCTAACAAAGCCACGTACTGGTATCATTTTATAAAAAAAAAAGAAAAGAAAAGCTTTTGTGGGTCAAACTTCCGTCCCGACACTTGAAACCATTTGTATGCGTGTGTGTGTTTCCCCCATTTCTGCGTAGATTTGACCGTTCCGAAAAAATCAAAATTTTGACTGTCGGACCCGTTTCCTTAACTGTTTGAATTTTGTGCTTATGTGTTTATTTTCTTTCAAAAAAAAAAATCATTTTCAAATTTTTTGCATGCATCATGCTCTTAAGACACATGCGAAAATTTCTATTTTACTCAGAAAAAAGAAGATAGTCTGTCCGCACACTACTCGCACTTGACCTTACACTGCACACTACGTCCTTAACCCGGGAAAATCCCAGTAGCAGCCCGTTTGGCCTTACTACGCCTCTCGGTGCGAGCACGGGACTACCCAAACATCCCTTGGAGCCTTGTGTCGACCATGCACTCGTCCGTGACCCACTTTGTCCGAGACTCGATTGGTTTTTGGTTTGGTCCGTGTCATGCCCTGTCTGTGTATACACCCTTCCAGTAAAACCTTAGTCGGCACGCCAAGTCAATATCCTTCGGAGACCCTAATCAGTCGAGGTCATGCCGGCTTTCCGTCATGAACTTTAACCAGATCTTGACTGGCGCCTTGACTTTGACTTTGACTTGCACAACTTATGCACCGACTCCCGGCATTACGCTGAGTCATCAAGGATTAACGATTAGACCATGTCTAATTACAGACTAACTGACGACGGGTCAAGATCAATTATGGACGTTTATCAGTCCGAGCCATGCCGACTTTTCGTCGAGCCCCCTGACGTGATCTTGACCTTTAACGCCAGCTTTGCCCGTAATTTACATTGAATACGCGTTAAGACTCGATTACCCGCCAGACTTTAGGATAATTTTTCTTTTCGGTCGGTGGGACCCTCTTGCCCTACAGAACCCTTGTTCGAGGTTACAGGTTGAGGGTCTGTAGCGTAGTGATGGGACCCACTGATCCAGGACTTAGAGTAGTTTGCGAAAAAAGAAGAGCAATCTTTTCCAACCGCTTAGGTTTTAATAAAACACGTTTTAAGTAAACGAGAACAAATAACTGCATGTTGCATGAGCCCTGAGCCCAAACACCTACCCTCGTTCATTCCCAAATATTTGAACCCTCGTGTCTTTCCCCTGCAGCTCCTCACAAAGCTTGGTTTCGGGCACCGGGTCACCGTCTGATCAGTTGGGAAGAATCAAGCGCATCGTCAGCTTCACCATTTGCTCCGACTCTGATTTTCAGAATGTCTGCATCAGCTGGTAACGATGGGGACAACACCACTCCACCTCCTGGGACTCCCCAAACAGAACAACAGTGGAATCAGTTGGCTGAACAAATGAGACTGCGACAGGAAGCACAGATGAATAGCCTTTTAGAGGCTATTAGGAGCCATGGTTTGGCCGCCAGTCTCAATCCCGATGGCACTTTCACCGTGGAAGAAGAGGAGGACCCCAATTCCAATCTTGGTCGCTCTGACTACTCCAGGATGCCACCACCAACCTCCTATGGTACTACTACCGAAGTCCATGCCTCTCGATCTATGGGTCAGCTAGCTCCCCAACCACAGACTACTGGGCCTATCCAGTCTGGCGGGACAAGCCAGTTCGCAGTTCCTCAGTGGAGACAAAATCAGCACGGGATGTCTTCCCATGGTTGGGGGTACCTCGGAATGCCGCAGCAAGTTGGGATCCCGCCTCAGTTTGGAACCGATCAGTCCGGACCTTTACAGCAACAGTTCAGGGTACCACAGCAACAGTTTGGGATGCCGCCACCATAGTTTGGTCTAGGGAAACAGTCAGGAGCCCCTCTTCTAAGTAATGTTGGTCCAGCTGCCACTAACACCTCTCTGGCTTCCACAAACTCATTTCCCACTCAGGGTCCAATGGGCCAGCAAGCCCCTATCCCAGTTTCATCAGAATCACCAGGACCGCAGTACCCTCCCGGTTATACACCCTCGCCACAGCCAGGCATGCAGTTCAACAATCATGGGCAGCAACCCGCATTTAAGCCTACTTATGAGTCTCACTCTGGAAACCCGAACTATCCGGCTACCTCAGGTCTGCCTCCACCTTCTCTGCCCCTTGGAAACCCACAGCAAGCCGCTGGGTTCTATCCCTTTGCCCAGGCTCCTACCTACTCTCCCCAGGGTAATTTGGGCCAAGGACAGGTTTTCACCTATGCCCCCGGACCGGCCATTCCTTCCACCAGTGCACCACCAACGGCTAGTCCTCTTCCTTGCTCAAATGTCAGCTCAGGCATTCTCACCCCACCTTTGGATCCCCATTTGTCCTGGTTTATGGAGCAACACAAGGAAATAAAAGCACAGCTTACTGAATTGACTGCTAAGAAAGCTGCCTTCCGGCCTACGAACCCGGACTCTATTGTCCCCCTACCCCACAAGTTTGTGATGCCTAATCTAGACCTGTTTGATGGGACTGCATGCCCAAAAACTCACCTAGATACATACACCTTGGCAATGAAAGCTAAAGGGTGCACAAATCAGCAGCTGGCCGACTACTTCAGTCTCTCTTTGAAGTAGGAGCTTTGAAATGGTTCTTTCGATTAAAGCCTGAAGCTAAGGCTACTTGGGAACAGATTACTAGTACTTTCACTGAGAAATACAAAGCTAATCTAGAATGGGAGACAAACAGAGTTGACATGCAGACAACAGTGCAGCGCCCCAACGAGAACATCGGGGATTTTTACAAGCGGTGGAATTTGAAACTTAGTGAGATGGCCATTCCTCCTTCTGAAGAAGAACAGTTGGATATCTTCCAATCATGCCTAAAACCGCATTTGAGAACCTCCCTCAGCCACTTCCCCTACTCGGACTTACGTGCAATGGTTAACTCCGGAGCCAAATTTGAAAAGGCTTATAATCAACAACAGGTTGTTGCACCTACTTACAGATACCGGGCTTCTTCCACCTCCAACACGACTCCTGCCCAGCCCTATGCGGGACAGGACTGTAATAATGCCACTTCCTTTGTTCCCAAGAAACCTGATGCATCCAAATCCCGGCTCCAAGGCTTGGGAAACTTTGGGAGGCCTTTGAGTGATATCTTCAGAGGTTTGGTAAAAGAAGGTTTGCTCCGGCCTTTAGATAATTATCAGCCTAGAGACCCCAATGCTCCTTTGGATACCTCCAAGCATTGTGCCTTTCATCAGTACCATGGGCACCTGACAGATGATTGCGTCCCCTTGAATAAGGTCGTCCAAAGGTTGATTGAGCAAGGGAGGTTAGAGGTGCCTGAAGGGCTTAATACTATCAATAACCCATTCCCTAGAAATAACAACATGAGTGTCAACATGGTCGAGTTTGGTGATTCAAGCCTTGTGGGCATAATGGAATTTGACTCGCCCCTTTGTGAGGTCGATGAACCAGTCATCGCAGGCGATGAAAATGGTTGGATTGAGCAAGAGATTACCAAAGAAATCCTGATGGAAAGATCTGCAATAGCTCCCATCTCCAGCGTCGAAGAGTAGATGCATGGTCCAACAGCAAAGAGCGGCTAGACTAGGGGCTACCTATCTTTAAATTAAATTGAAATGTTAAAATAGTCTTTTAGTCAACCTTCGTAGGTTCTAGTACTTCTCTTTCACCTAAGTCCGTCTTAGACACTTGTTGGTTTAGTCCACCTCGAATGTTGTGGTAAGAAGTTTAACTATCATTTAAAATTTCAATATATATATGTCTTCTTTCTTTTCTTACTAGACTCGAGACATCACTTGCACACCCACGTTACACCTAATTGAAATGGTTTTATCCTAGATGATTACTTGTGCTGCTCAACCACTAATTCTTTGAAATCATCGGAGTGAGAAAATCAATTGATATCCTTCTCAAATTGGGGCTTACCAACTCCCCATCTTGCATCTCATATGCTCACATCCCTTTCATCATCCTCATCATCTCGTTGCTCGATGAATTTGAATGGATCTTTTCTCATTTAAAGCTTAAGCAAGCAATGAAGACTTAATTTCGTTTAGGTCATCAGGTAGGGATTGCGGTTGAAGCCGTTCACCCGTAGGGAAAACCTTTACCTCACCCTCACCAAACAATATCATTTCAAGATCGGCGTGCTTTGAAACCCGGTTTAGCCATCATTTTTGTTCCATGCTAAGAGAAGTCCAAGCAATCCCAAGAAGTTAGCTTCGAGAGTCGGCGATGCGCAAAATATCTCAAGCCATGAAGGAAGGACAAAGATAATCCTCAACTCCTCAGGAGGCTTTCCAAGTAAAAAAAAAAGATTTTAAATCCTCACAATTCAGCAAGAATCCTCAATGTCCCAGGAGGCCTTTAAAAAAAAAAAAAAAAATAAAGGACTGTCAATCCTCACAATTCAGCAAAAGTCCCCGACTCCTCAAGAAGCTCTCCAATGATAAAAAAGGAGCCCGAATTCTCGCAAGTTCGCAAAAGTTCTCGATAGCTTGGACTTCCTCTCACCATTACCTTAATCAATCCCAAGCCATCCTCTCGATTTTAGAGGATATTCCCATTTCCTTAACCTCTCGCTTTTAGAGGATATTCCTGTTACCATTACCCTTGCCTTTGGCCAAAGTCAAAATCTGACCTCTCATTCTTAGAGGCAAATCAGTTTTCTTACCTTAGAAATCCTAAATACATCCCTGCAAGTCAACCTCTCATCTTTAGAGGCTTAGTCAGTAAAAAACCCAGCCGACCTCTCATCTTAAGAGGTCATGATATCCTAAATCACCCGATGGCCAATCAAAGCCCGGAAACCCAGCTACAGTCCCTACCGGATAGTAATTTCATTATAATATCTTCGAGAGCTAAATCAAATTAATGCTTCATTTCTTGCTTAAATTGGAATCTAATCCATCTTGGCTCAAAGTCATCAATCTAAGATTGTGCAAATTCAATCCATTCTTTTGGCACTTCATGTGAGCACATTTCATTTCTCTTCCGCAAACACTTGTCGTGGATGTCCCACTGGGGATTAGCATCCGTGTCTTTCATCGACACTCTAGGAGGACATGTTTTTCAATCCTCCAAATTCTCAAAATCCTCAAAGGTCCTCAGATCCTCGAATTTCAACATTCGTTCTCTTTTCAATCGGGATAAGCCCGAACTACGGCGACCTGAGCTCCTCCCAAGGAGGGGAACGTAGGCAACCATAACTGGTCCGGTCGAAATCACAAACAAATCTCAAAAAATCCGGTCTCCTCAAGGGCCGTCCCCATACACAAGTCCTCTTTCCAATCCTTTCGAGCTTGATTCTCGATATCAGTTGGTTTTCTCCTTGTGATTAATCAAAATATTTGTTCATATCAAATTTAGTGGTTGAATAACCCGAACATCAATAAAGGGTTTTTAGCAGCCTTGTGATCATCATGAATAAGACAAGTTTTCAAGTATCTCGACAAGTCTTCTCTCTCTCCATCATAGGGAAATAGAGCCAAACACTGTCTTTCTTTCAGCAGGGGCTTCTATACACTTTTCCACACCTTGTGATGCTTACACTCTCTCAAAAGAGTCAAACCTAAAGCGAGTGTGTATACACAAAATTGGGATTCATTCCCACTTTTCGAAAGAAGTGCCCCTGCACGTAAAAATTTCTGAGTCTTATCCATTGACTGATTGAGTAAAGTTTGAAATGATGGGTTGCCTCCGTGGCCACAAGATGACTCTGTCTGCAATAGGGATGCATTGAATCTCTCCAAGTTGGGGCTTTTGTTAAGCTGTTCTCTCAGGCTCTCTTTACCAGATTCCCTCCGGGTTTGCTTTGCATCATCAACTGGGGCTTCGCCATGGTCACCTCATCAAGATCTGGGGCTTCGCCTAGTCATCTCTTCAAAACCAGGGCATTCTCTGCACGTTCTCTGCTGCTTGCCGTCTCGGGTGCACGACACACCTTATTCTCCCCAGCAACAACTCAATCTGCTGCAATTTGTACTCCCGGGAGCATCCCCGACTTGCCTAGACTGCGCTATATCATCCATCACTCATACATTTCATGGGAGAGGGTTCACCCCGCAATACATAAACACATACAAACCCTCTCACCACCATGAATCCCCACAAAAATCTCCCAAGGGCTCATGCAGCATGCACAAAATTTGAATCAATAGAAACAATCCTAAGTGATTGAAGATCATAAATCATAATTTCCCTGCCAAAGGCTTAGGCTAAGTGCATCTCCAAAAGCAAGTAAATGCATCATCTCGCGAACATATGCAGTGATACTCTCATAATCATTTTGGTTCTATGCATGCATCTGTCATCATATACGCATCTTCCTCTCTACTAACAAATGCAGCAATTCAAACATGAAAGACCAGTTTTCCATTGCAACCTGAAGCCTCTTCGCAGCAAGGATGGTCTCTGACTTCAACAGAATTGCCCAAATAACTGGCAAGACCTCCAAGTCCGCACCAGCTTGACTCAGACGCCTCAAGTCACCACCATCTTGGATTCAGGTATCTAAATCCCAGTAGTTATCATAAGCTCGAATCTTCCCCAGCGAGAACACCTTCAAATAGTCTCCCTCAGGTGCCAAACCTCAACTTAGGTTCATACTCCTGAACTAAGTCCCCATTTAGGTTCATACTCCTGAACCAAACCTCAACTTAGGTTCATACTCCTGAACTAAGTCCCCATTTAGGTTCATACTCCTGAACCAAACCTCAACTTAGGTTCATACTCCTGAACTAAGTCTCCATTCAGGTTCATACTCCTCAACCGAGCCTCAACTTAGGTTCATACTCCTGAACTAAGTCTCCATTTAGGTTCATACTCCTGAACCAAACCTCAACTTAGGTTCTTACTCCTGAACTAAGTCTCCATTTAGGTTCATACTCCTGAACCAAACCTCAACTTAGGTTCATACTCCTGAACTAATTCTCCATTTAGGTTCATACTCATGAACCAAACCTCAACTTAGGTTCATACTCCTGAACTAAGTCTCCATTTAGGTTCATACTCCTGAACCAAACCTCAACTTAGGTTCATACTCCTGAACTATGTCTCCATTTAGGTTCATACTCCTGAACCAAACCTCAACTTAGGTTCATACTCCTGAACTAAGTCTCCATTTAGGTTCATATTCCTGAACCAAACCTCAACTTAGGTTCATAGTCCTAAACTAAGTCTCCATTTAGGTTCATACTCCTGAACCAAACCTCAACTTTGGTTCATACTCCTGAACTAAGTCTCCATTTAAGTTCATACTCCTGAACCAAACCTCAACTTAGGTTCATACTCCTGAACTAAGTCTCCATTTAGGTTCATACTCCTGAACCAAACCTTAACTTAGGTTCATACTCCTGAACTAAGTCTCCATATAGGTTCATACTCACAGACCAAACCTCAACTTAGGTTCATACTCCTGAACTAAGTCTCCATTTAGGTTCATACTCCTGAACCAAACCTCAACTTAGGTTCATACTCCTGAACCAAGTCTCCATTTAGGTTCATACTCCTGAACCAAAACTAAACTTAGGTTCATACTCCTGAACTAAGTCTCCATTTAGGTTCATACTCCTGAACCAAACCTCAACTTAGGTTCATACTCCTGAACTAAGTCTCCATTTAGGTTCATACTCCTGAACCAAACCTCAACTTAGGTTCATACTCCTGAACTAAGTCTCCATTTAGGTTCATACTCCTGAACCAAACCTCAACTTAGGTTCATACTCCTGAACTATGTCTCCATTAAGGTTCATACTCCTGAACTAAACCTCAACTTAGGTTCATCCCCGACGAAAGCTAACGGAATCCCGTTTCTTCCATGACAGTAAAACGTAAGCCCGATTTCTCCGACGAAAGTTAACGGAATTCCGTTTCTTTCCTCGTTTCCATCCCCAGCAGCTTTCGAACTACGTATAGGCTTGATTCCCATCCAGGATACGTAGGTAGCCTGGCATAGGTCCAGCCACTTGACCAACACGGTCATCCTTTTCTCTGACGGTAAAACGTAAGCCCGATTTCCCCGACGAAAGCTAACGAAATTCCATTTCTTTCCTCGTTTTCACCTCCGACAGCAAACGTAAGACCGATCCCTTCAAATGAAGTCCACCAAAGGACCGTCTATTCCCTCAGAGTCCGTCTCCAACGAAAGGATACGAACCATCGAAGGAAATCGTTTCAAAACAAGTTGATACCTCCAGCTCACCATTTGTCAAGGTTCGAGGCACCTAAAACGCCATCATCAAGGTTCGAGGCACCTAAAACACCATCACCAAAGTTTGAGTCACCTAAAATGCCATCATTAAGGTTCGAGGCACCTAAAACGCCATCACCGAGGTTCGAGGCACCTAAAACGCCATCATCAAGGTTCGAGGCACCTAAAACGCCATCACCAAAGTTTGAGTCACCTAAAACGCCATCATTAAGGTTCGAGGCACCTAAAATGCCATCACCGAGGTTCGAGGCACCTAAAACGCCATCATCAAGGTTCGAGGCACCTAAAACGCCATCACCAAGGTTCGAGGCACCTAAAACGCCATCACCGAGGTTCGAGGCACCTAAAACGCCATCACCGAGGTTCGAGGCACCTAAAACGCCATCATCAAGGTTTGAGGCACCTAAAACGCCATCATTAAGGTTCGAGGCACCTAAAATGCCATCACCAAGGTTCGAGGCACCTAAAACGCCATCATCAAGGTTCGAGGATCCTAAAATGCCATCATTAAGGTTCGAGGCACTTAAAACGCCATCATCAAGGTTCGAGGCACCTAAAACGCCATCATCAAGGTTCGAGGCACCTAAAATGCCATCATCAAGGTTCGAGGCACCTAAAACGCCATCATCAAGGTTCGAGGCACCTAAAACGCCATCATCAAGGCTTGAGATACCTAAACGCTATCACTAAGGATTGAGGAACCTAAACGCTATCACTTCGGTTTCGACACAAAGCGATAAATCGCAATCATCCTCTGATTCGACAAACCGAAATCATTATCAGGCTGACATCCTAAAACAGTCACTCTAGGGTCGACGTCTGAAGATAGTCGAAAGACCCGAACTACGGCCGGCTTGATTCCTCTTAAGGATACGTAGGTAGCCTACCATTAGGTTCAGCCATCAGACCAAAATGGTCATTCCTTTCCCGAGCGGTCCAACCAAAATGGTCACCCTCTTTTCCCCAACAGATTGGGACCTCACTTTTATCGACGACCCCACTTCCTTCGAAAGTGCCATCGCCGAGGGGCTACTGTAAGTGTCCCAATCTGAGCCGCCAATGTTCCTTCAGCCCAATTTAACATTTAAGGGCATTTTGGTCACTTCCTAAGGCAATTTAAACAAGGAAGGACCTTAAAGGAACAACAAAAATAGGTTGGATCTCGCTGGGAAGAGTCATTTCCAAGAAATTGACCAACTTTTCATTAAATGCAAGCGGCCCAGCGCTTTACTGCAAAATCAGGCACGCCAACATCCCCATCCGCGCGGACAGGAATGAGACTCAGTCTCGTCCGCGCGGACATCATTGAAACCTAAATTCAGCCTATAAATAAAATCATTCTCTCTCAATTTAAAGAATCCTTTTTCGAACCCTACTATTATATTGGCAACATCTCTCCAGCAAACAGCCTAATACTCACCAAAACACCCATCTAACACACAAAATCCAAACACAAATCTTGATCATATTCAAGCCTCAAACACAAATCCAAGGAAGATAGGGTACAACCATTGGTAAACCCTCCTTCTCCTTACCTTAATCTCCCTCATCCATGCATATATCTCATATTTAAAAAGATGTAACTTGTTCATTTACTTGTTGTTTATCTCGTTTCTCTCTCTTATCCTAGATCCAAGAGGATCTCCATGGAGTTCATCTCCATGGATGATTCTCTACAAGGATCCACATTATTTTAACTTGTTGTTCCTCTTTTTACATTAACTAGTTGTTGTTTGATCTCTTGGCCTAAAGTGTGATCACCTTGGAGTTCATCTCCATGGATGATCACACTAAATGGTCCACATCCTTATTTTCATCTTCTTTGTGTTATTAGTTCTTACTTGATCTAAAATGTGGTCATCTTGGAATAAATTTTCATGGATGACCATTTCAAATGGTCTAAATTGTTCATTTCCTTGTAAATGTCTTTCTCTAGCCAAGATCTCCACCTTGAAATAATTTCCATGGATGAAGATCACTAAGGCTCTTAGGTTACAAAAAGGGTGAAGTTGATACATTGAGTTCAAAGATCTCAAGGATGGTCATCTTAATGACCACCTTAGAAATCCACTCTAAAGTTGATACACCCTTAACCTAAATTCAATTTTTATGCATTAATCTTTATTTCATATTAAATCTCCCCATCCCAAGCTAATGAAGTGCTTTAAGTCCTAATGTACCCTAATGATGGCTTGATATAGTAGATCACCACTAATCATGTTTAGTGATCACTAATTAAAGCCTAAGAAAAGTGGGAACAAGCATGAATGCAAAATCCAATAATGTTTTTTCTTATCATTTTCTGTTGCAAACTCCAGTTCTGATTCTGTAACTCCAGTTAACATTCTGAAATTTACAGAATCAGACTGGAAAGATGCAAAAAAAGATTCTTATTGTCCTATCCGCGCGGACAGGATTGATCCTCGGCCTGATCCGCGCGGACAAGAATGTTAGGGACAAATATTTTCATTTTCAGCCCCTTTTCACTCACAGAAGCACAATGTTTTGGTTAATTTCAGTTTTGTCCAGTCAAATTATTTATTTTCAGAAAATTCTTTTTGCAAAACACACACACACACAAATGGTTTCAAGTTAGGAAGACTCGTTTTACGAGGCATTCCGGGTGAACGTGTTAATCGTTCTTTCCGGAGTGTAACGTGACCTTCGAACTCATTTCTCTCATTTTTGGGCATTTTTCAAAGTTTTGGCCCTTAAACTAAAAACGGCGTGGCGACTCCATTGATTTTCAAAAAAAAATCGGGTACATCACAGAGGTTACAATCCTTAGGAGGTTATAACTGTTCAATGTCCTTATTTAGATAGGACTAATAAACTGCTTTGCCGGTATATCAAGATACTTCCTTCCTCGTCATACATGGCCATCTCGGTCCACGATGAGCCGGGAAAGGAATGAGAGATAAGTGGAGTACCCGTCGTGATGACATCATAGAGGAGGAAGACTCCTCGTCCTCAAGGGAGAATATCTCGGCCTACGAGGTAGGTCTCCTCGACCCTTTGAGTTGGGCCTTATATTCGCCTGCTGAGCCCAGGTCAGCTTTATGAAATGACGAGATAGGAAGACGAGGAAGTCCGTGTCTTACCTCGTAGATGAGACTTGATGAATTATGTTTAGGGCCCAATCCACTTGAACCTTATCCGGACTAGTCCATGTTCGTATCTCGATTTATATTGTTAAATTATATTATAAGATATTAGTAATAAAGATAAGATGAGTTCATGATCCATGTATAGTAATGACCGAAAAAGTATACTCCCTCCGTCCCACAAAACTTTACACTTTTACTGTTGAGAACGGAAAATAAGGAATAATGTTATTAAAGTAGGTGTTGTGAGTGGGAGGAGAGAGAATGAGTGGAGAGAATAGTAAATTTGAAAAGTGTTGTGAGTATGACAAGTGGGTCCCATGAATAAAGAAGTATTAAAAAATTTCCTTTTTAGGAAAGTGGGACTTTAAAGTGGGACGCCCAAAATAGTAAAAGGGGTAATGTTTTATGGGACGGAGGGAGTATGTGTTATGTTTGTTAAATTTAATCGTCATCAATTGTAACAAAAAAAAAAAAAGTAATGATAATAATAATTTTTTATAAATAATATTACTATCATTTTTATTTAAAAGAATACTATTGAAACTATTATTTTATTAGTTTTAATTGTTCAACATTATTATTATTATTATTATTATTATTATTATTATTATTATTATTATTATTATTATTATTATTATTATTATTATTATTATTATTATTATTATTGTTGTTGTTGATCACGATATAAGAAAATTTATCCTTTTTAAAACTCATTAATTGAAAAAAAAATCAATATACCATCATTATGAATGCTAAAATCTAGCCGCGTTAATTATGATACTACTAGAGTACTAAATTTAAGATCTCGAACAGCTACGCGCCGGAGTAATCCCAGCGCTGCTGCCATGAAAATTGCACACCCAAATATAAAAAGTGAGTTTCACAATGAATATTTTTTTAAAGATATGTAGAAAAGAAGAAAGAAGATTTTTTACATTTATTATTAAAATTTTACATGCAATACTAAATATTTTATATTATATTTTAGTACAAAAATAAATTTTACATTTCTTTAAAATATTTTTACATATGTAATAAATATTTTTATATTTAGTTGTGCCATACTAATCCTAGCAGCGAGCTAGAGCAAACTCAGTGCTTGTAATAGTTGAAGTCCCTGAATTTAGGACCTTTTAATTTTAAATATTTAGTTTATGGCTTTGTTTTTTTTTTTTTTTGATAGAAGACTTACTTTTGGGTTTTGGGAAATGAATGTATTTTATATGAGCTTTTTAGTTGTTTTTTTTTTTTTTTCCAAACAAATAAGGATGTTGACTATAAGTTGTGTGATTGAGATTTGAGAATCGATTATCCTTGGTTTTATGATTTTATATTGGTAACTACTCCCTCAGTAGGAATGACCAAATACTTATTTGATTACTGTTCTTGTTTCAAAATAGAAATCGTCGGTTTTGATTTTGGATTAGGTTAAATTGGAACTGAACTGTTTACTGCCTTTTCACTTATTCGATTCCAAATCGACAGTTCATGATTTCGATGTCCAGTTTATACGAGGTCTTTTTTTTTTTTGTGCATATAAAAAACTGTTTTAGACTTTTTTATTACTATATATTTTTACAAAAATTTATATAAAAAAGTTAGAAAAAAAATTAAAGAAATGATAATGTATAAAAGAAAAATGGGACAGACGGCGAACGGTACCCTTTAATTTATTTTTTATTTTTATTAAATAGGAAAAAATGTTCTAGGCATTTTTATTATTGTTTTTTTTTTTCAAAAAGTTATATAAAAATGATAGAAAAAATTAAACAAATGAAAGCATATAAAAGAAAAAAGGAACGGTGCCCTTTAAATTTTATTAATTATTAAAAAAAATTACAATAATGGAGACAACCAAACCTTGTCCTTTTAGAATAAAGGGAGGATATTAGAAGCCTTTACCTCTTTTATTACAATAGTTATCTGAATTCTAACCTATAAAAAAACATTAGTAAAAATAAAACAAATTACATTACTTACCTTAATCGCTTCTCGATTTAGTTTCATCAAATTACTCATCTTCGACACGAACATCCTCCATTGGCTTGTGTTACTTTTTTCTTTCCGATGTAATTCAATCATTCAACAAATTATAAGTTTCGAAACTATCCGATAATACATTTTGACGATTATGGTTTATATTTTCACCATTGCTAAAAGCTTGCTACACCGAAATCGTTGATTTGGGAAAAGCAAGTACTTATCTCGCAATTATAGTAATGATAGGAAAAGTTTGTACCCTCCTTGACACCAACTTAAAATATCAAATTGATCTCCATGTTCAAATTCGGTGGATAAATATTTATCAAATTTGCCATTAGAACCACCACGAGATTGTCGTATTACATAAAACATGCCACAAAGGATGATTGTGTTGAGGAAGGTTGAACTGAAGAGTCACTTGTACTAGTATCACCATATATTGACTTATATTCCTGATTTTTTTTTCTAAAAATGCTTGTATAACACTAGCAACTTTTTAACCTACGTCATGATAAGTGACATCTCCCAAAAATAAAAGTTTGAATAATAATATTCTAAAAATTGTTTTAAACCATACTCTATAACTCTTGGATCTAATAACTTAGCAACCAAAAAAATATCAAGAAATGTGAAGCAAATATATTTCCCACTTTTCTCTCATTTTAAAATCGCGTCTTTAAGAAAAATAACATGTTGAAAATCATAAATACATAAGAAATTTTCACACAATGACCAATAACTAAAGTATAAGTAGGGTAATACATACCGGATAACGCCAAGGTTGCAATCTCAAATTACTTCAACAATTTAATCATACTTGCACATTTTTCCATTGTTGAGCATATAATGGAGTAACATATTGGGTAGCATAATTAATGATTTTCAAAAACATGCAAATATCACTTCTCTAAAGTTAAGTGTCTTATAAAATATGAAGGGTAGAAGTCATCTAGTTGCAACATCCGTTGAAAATAAAATATGAAGGGTAGAATTCATCTAGTTGCAACATCCGTTGAAAATCTTTTTTGTTTTTTATTATTGTCCATGCATTATTTCCTCCATAACTTGTAACACTTGATATTTTCATATTAGTATAATAGCATCTTTAACTGAAGTAATAGAAGCTTCCAAACAACGCATGCCATCTTCCACACATAAGTTTGTGCCTCATCAAATAATTTTATATACAACCAACTTCTTTTGAATTTTTCAAGAATCATCTGTCCAATTGCATGTTACCCCAATATAAGAATGTATTTTGTTTAATCACTTTTTATATCGTAACAAATAGAAACTTTAGATGAAAAATTATTAAACATATTACATAAAACAATTTTTTCTCCTACGATATTTTTAACATCACGTGTGAGGGTTGTACGTGATACTTTGTTGGCGGCGGGATTAAGAAAAAGTCTAATTAATTATTTATAGTATTCGTTATTGGGAAAACTAAATGGAAGAGATTGCTTACAAACAAATTTAGCCAATTTTTTCCTATGATTTAGATGATCATATGAATATAAATTAGAAGAAGACGTACCAATATGTTCAGAAGATTGCGCGAATCCTCGCAAATGTGTTTGAGTCGTATACATGCCACATTTCCCGAAGTGTTTTTTTTTATATGCCTTCTCATAGTATCGTATCCACCCCTATAGTGTACTCATACTGTGTTGGACTATTTGTTGTATAAAAGTTGCATATTGCAAGGAAATTCTTATTCGTCGCGTCAACAGAAATTTTTTAGTAGAATTTTGTGAAAAAATCGGATTAATTCTTCTTGGTTTTTGAAACAGAAGGGCGATTGTTTTTTGCTTTACAACGTCGCTCTCCCATTATGGCTTCCATATTATTTTTGTCACTTTCTTAAGTACTTGGAGTTGGAATATCAATATTTTGTGTTGACACAAAATTTTGAACATCTTCCCACTCATTTTCTTTTTGCCCCAAAAGTTCCACATCATAATATTGACCACCTTAATTTTTAACAAATTGTGATGATGGTGCTGGTGTTGATGTTGGTGCTTGGGAGGAAGATTTCTCTCTACCCTTACTACCCTTCTTGCTTGTGATATTTCATAGCATATTCATATTTACAAATATGAAAATACATGAAATTAAGGATGAAAATAAAGATGTTATCTGGAAATATGGATATTGGATGAAAGTAACCGAGTTAGTATATGATTTGAGCTTGAGAATCAAAGAAATTAACGCAATATGTTATAAAGAGTTAAGGAATTTGTGTGAAAAATTTGAGGGGAGGGGGTGGTATTTATATTTGAGGAAATATGTTAGGATAACAATTTTTTAATTTGTGGATCGAAAACTGGTTAAAAGGGTCAAAATGGCTTATTTTAGTCAACTAGCCGATAGCTAACGGGCACTACCAGAAAAACATGTTTTAGCGGTAGAAATTTCCGCAGCTAAAGTAAAAATTTCGTCGCTAAAGTCAATCACCGACGGAAAAATTCCGTCGGTGGTCCGCCACTGTCAGCCCGCCGCAATGGTCCGACGGACCAAATTTCGTCGGTATACACCGACGAAATTAATATTCCGGCAGTGATCTTTTGATATCAGCGACGAAAATTTCCGCCGCTGAATTAATTCATTTTAATTAAATATTTATTTCAGCAATGGAATATTCCGCCGCTGAAATAAAAATTTAATTAAAATGAATTGCTGAGTTAATTTAATTTAATTAATTTTTAATTTCACTGGAGGATTATTCTATCGCTGAAAAAAAAATTAATTAATTCAGCGACTGAAATTTCCGCCGCTATTTTAATTTAATTTAAATAAATTTTTATTCCAGCGACGGAATATTCCGCCGGTGAAAATAAAAATTTAATTAAATTAAATTAAAATAAATTGACACAGCGGCGGAAATTTCCATCGCTGGAATAAAAATTTAATTAAAAATAATTAATACAGCGACGGAAATTTCCGTCGTTGATAATGCAATAAAATAAATAAAAAAATTTAAAATATCAATTAACCAATTTTTTTTGTACTTGATATAACAATTCAATTGATAAAACTAAAACTATAAATCTAAAAACCAAATATCACAGTACCAAATCGGGGTGGGGGGGCTGGGGCTCCCGCTGGTACCAAATCGGTGGGGAGGCGGGGCGGGGACATCCGAGTACCCAAAATGTTATTACAAACAAATATCACAAATGTTATTACAAAAAAGTATAATATAGTACGAAATCAACTCGGAGGGGATTGGGGAGGCTGGAAATTATTACCCTGCTGCTGCAGATTCTGCATCTGGGCCATCAACATCGCAAATATCCGATCATTCTCCGCCTGACGCTGCGTCTAAGCCTCCAAAAGCTGTACCCTACCCTCTGCAGCCACGCATCTCTCCTCAGCCAACTCAGCCTCCAGAGTGTCGATCCTCGAAGCATACCGAGTATCGGGCGTGAAAGCATTTGGCCGACGACCGTTCGACGTCAATGGACATTGCAGCCCGTGATCCCCCATCCCTAACACTCGGTCTCCTCTCTTTGGATGTCCATCCGAGGTGACCGAGCGCCAAACTTCAGGCACGAAAGGAACGGGCTGGCCGGGAGGAGTAACTTCGGGAACAACGGCGGCTTGATATGTACTCTGTCAAAATAAAACAAACAAATATAATCATATACACAATGTACATAAATAAATTTACATATTCAAAATCAAGTCATTTAATGATAGTTTACTTACAAAGGCCAATGCAGAGCGATCGTCAACCCATTGCGGAGGTTGATCGGCGGATGTAGGAGGTCGAACATGGGTGCTAATGAAAACATCCAAAAAACTGACATCCGGGCCATGTTCATTTTTCTATAAATAAAAGAAGCGAGATTATTATTTTGAAATGGTATAAATGCAACATTTAGCATTCCATATTATCCTTGTGATAAAAAAATGTTCTCTTTAATCACTAAAGTTGTGAGTATAATATTTACTTTCATTAGGATTTAGGGGTAATCTTAGAAAAGAAAATATACACTATATTTACACTAAAATCATGGATTTCATAGCATCAACATGGCTCCCAGCTAACATGCGTACATAAACTTATTTAAAAGCATGCATACACTACATTTAAAGTAACACCCCAAGTATTTCTTATCATTTACACTAACACCCACCAACAACGTGCATACAACCGTCCTGTTTGGTTTCAAAGTCAATTAAACTAAAACCATGGATTTCATAGAATCAACATGGCTCCCAGCTAACATACGTACATAAACTGATTTAAAAGCATGCATACACTACATTTAAACTAACACCCCATGTATTTCTTATCATTTACACTAACACCCACCAACAACGTGCATACAACCGTCCTGTTTGATTTCAAAGTCAATTAAACTAAAACCATGGATTTCATAGCATCAAAATGGCTCCCCAGCTAACATACGTATATAAACTGATTTCAAAACATGTATACACTACATTTAAATTAACATACATACCATACGGTAGTGATGCTCGCCGACTGGTATCGTCCCCATCGTATGCTTTGTCGCCGACCCTGAGGAGCCTGCTCTGTTTGCCCGAGCCTGTTGGGCGATAGATATCGCCCCATCCGACAACCAATGTTCGCAAAAGCTACGAAACACCTCCTCGGTTATCCAAGGAGGTGTCGCGGGTGCTAATCCCGCCGCCAGCCGCTGAATATAAAATTTAGACTTCGTGGCACCTATAAAAAATATGAATATCTCGTAAACATATAATGATAATATTATAAAATTAAAAGAGTATAATCATTGTTAATTAAAATAATTAGGGATAGATAAATATGTTACTAATATGATCCCGAAATAACTTCGAACACTGTTTCATGAAAACAAATTTAACCGACGCCTCGTCGATATCTGGCTTCCATGTAAATTTCAACTGCAACATATAATGATAACATTACAAAACTAAAAGAGTATAATCATTATTAATTATAACATTTTAATAACAAACTAAAATTTAAGTTTTAAATAAAAACCATTAACACATTACCTTAAACTCCTCCCAAGCATTCTCCTTCTCCTCCCGTGGCAATGATTTTCAGTTGGGCCAAAACTCTGGCATGACCCGAGACCGCCGGATATTTATGATATGTATCTTGCATAGAATGAGGACACCTTAGGTTTAGTGGGAGATGATCTAATCACCTTTCATGAAGCCATTAATAGTCCTAATTCTCATAAGTGGATCAATGGCATTAATGAGGAGTTAAAATACAATGACATTTGGGATCTTGTCCCATTACCTGAAGGTGTAAAACATATTGGTTATAAACTGATATTTAAAATCAAAAGGGATTAGCAAGGTAATATGGAAAGATATAAGGCACGTCTTGTTGCTAATGAATTTACTCAAAAGGAAGGCATTGATTATAAAGAAACATTTTTTCCGATATCTTCTAAAAACATCTTTTATGATCATTATGGCATTAATGGCACATTATGATTTTGAGCTTCATCAAATGGATGTTAAGACAACTTTTCTCAATGGCGACATTGAGGAAACTATCTATATGAAGAAACCATAAATGGTGACTAATTCGGATCAAACTAGTCAACTGGTTTGTAAACTTAAGAAATCCATTTATGGGCTTAAGCAAGCATCTCGTCAATGGTACTTAAAATTTAACCAAGTTATTCTTTCATTTGGTTTTGAAATGAATCTTGGTGAAGATTGTGTGTACCATAAGTTCAGTGGGAATAGATTTATTATTTTGGTATTATATGTGGATGATATTTGGACGATATTTTTCTTGCTGTAATGATAAGGACCTTCTAAAGGAAACTAAGAAATTTCTCTCAAACATATTTGAGATGAAAGAACTTGGTGAGGCATCTTTTGTATTGGGAATCCAAATTCATCGTGATCATTCACGAGGTATTTTAGGATTATCACAAAAGAGCCATATAGAGAAGGTATTACAAAGGTTTAGCATGCAAAATTGTAAACCACATGACACCCCTGTCTCTAAGGGAGATAAATTCAGTCTAAAGTAAATGTCCTAAAAATTAATTTTTAATCACGTATATGGAAAATATCCCTTATGCACCGGCAGTAGGAAGCTTAATGTATGTGCAAGTCTGTACTCGTCCAGACCTTGCATTTATTATTGGAATGCTTGGTCAATACCAAAGCAATTCGGAAAGAAGAACATTAAGTCGCATCCAAAAGAATGATGAAGTACATATAAAACATTTAACTACATGCTTATGTATATAAAATCAGATCATTTTGAGATCATTAGGTATTCCGATTCTGTTTTACTGGATGCAAAGATGTCGAAAGACATCATATGGTTATGTCTCTTGTTGAAGAGAAATAAGTATAAAAATGAGCAAATAGATATACAACTTATATGATCAAACTCCATATTATTGGATCCATTTTGTAAAGCATAATCTCTTTTGATTTTTCACGAGCATACTGTTCATATGGGTGAAACGACTTTTGATAATGCTTAAATCAGTGGGAGTTTGTGTTGTTTTCTATTTCTTTGTGTTGTTTTATTTATATTGATCTTATTTGGTTAAGTAGGACTAGTTGGAGAATATATATATGCGTTCTTCATATATATTCATTAATATTCCATGCTACATATCTATACTTAATCTATGTCATTTAGTTGGATATATATATGTGATTAATGTGGGTTTAGTTGTGAATCAATTACAACGACTTCCCCTTTAGTCCCTATACTTATAAGACTAATGGACGGGATTGTGTTGGATGACAATAAACGTGCACATAAGGGTTGTCATTCATGTTATAAATGATTAAGGAATTTATTTAGTAAAAGATACATATTAATATTAATCCAAGTGGGAGATTGTTAGAACATGGATTAATAATATGTGTTATTTAATTCCATATGTTATAATCATTTAATAATGTTAAAGTATAGACCAAATATGTAGAATTCCATTAGGTGTAAGTACCATTAAATGATGGGCATAATGGTAACTTCACACCACCATCTTTATGAAAGGGTGTAGTCTCTAAATGAAGTGCCCCTTTTCTATCTATATAAAGGCTAACCATCAGCCATTTAGAGACACTTAACATTCATTAAATTCAGTCACAAATCTTCTCTTTATTCACCAAGAAGATCAAGTGTGGGCACTATCATTTAGAAGCACTATCTCCCTACTCTCTTCTTTCATTCAAGAACAAGTATCAAAATCATACAATGTATTCTTCAGGTACACGCTTCCGTCTTCATCTTCCTCTCATTCTTAATCTAGTTGTGAGTCGGTTCATGGTTTGATGGATCATTTTGTTCCATCATTGTCTGCAAGTGTATTGCCGAGGGGAGGTCGGGGTAGTAGAATAACCGGTCGATGTTTAGGGAAGTGGTCGACGTGCATGGGAGAGGACCTGCAGAGAAGAGATGTAGGCCTATTGAAAATGACGGCTAGACATGATTAAGGTTGGCCGACGTTTACGGAGGTTGATGGCTTGCATTATTGTAAGCCAGAAATTGCAGGTGAAGGTTGATGACGTGATTCATTTCTTGTCTGATTTGGATAGAGAGAGGGAGGGAAGTTGTGGCGAAAGGTGGTGTAATGACCTGAGTCCGAAGTCCAGCCCGCTAAGTATGCACCACACACAGGCCCACAAAGCACATCCTCAATTGGGTCAACCACAGCCCATCACAGACCTTCAAAAGTCCAATAGATGATTTGATACTTAGTCGTAGTGCATGAGCCTTCTATATATCACACTAAATTTTCACATATTTCCGATGTAGGATGGGGATATCACAATCTCCCCCACTCAAACCCTTGTTGTCCCTGGCAAGGTCAATCAATACCAGATTGTACCCCCGGGCTAGCTCGCAAGCCTTAAGGCCGGGGTTCTACTCTGATACCATTTGTAACGATCCGAGCCAGAAGTCCGACCGCTATGTAGGCACTACACACTGGCCCACTAAGCACCTCCTCAATTGGGTCAACCATAGCCCATCACAGGCCTCCAAAAGTCCAATTCATGATTTGATACTTAGTAGTAGTGCATGAACCTTTTATATAAACCACTAAATTCCCACATATTTTCGATGTGGGATGGGGGATATCACAATCTCCCCCACTCAAACCCTTGTCGTCCCTGGCAAGGTCAATCAATACCCAGATCGTACCCCCGGGCTAGCTCGCAAGCCTTAAGGCCGGGGTTTTGCTCTGATACCATTTGTAACAATCCGAGCCCGAAGCCCGACCCGCTAGGTAGGCACCAAACACTGGCCCACTAAGCACCTCCTCAATTGGGTCAACCAGAACCCATCACAGGCCTCCAAAAATTCAATGAATGATTTGATACTTAGTAGTAGTGCATGAGCCTTCTATATATCACACTAAATTCTCACATATTTTCGATGTGAAATAGGGGATATCACAGGAGAGGAGGAGGTCGTCATATTTTGGGACAAAATCCCTCCCGCCATGAAGATGATGAAACTCATAAACTTCATCCCAGGACTGGGGCTCGGCAAAAGGTTAGAAGGCTAACACCAAGTCATCAAAGTCAAGGACCACACTACAGTCCAGATGCTTGGTTATATGCCAACACCAGCCGACATCAGGAAAAACAAGAGGCTCGCCAGCACCAAAGCAGCAGCCCGCAAAAGGGGAACCTCCTACGGCACACCCAACCTCTAACCCTTACAGCTTCGACCTTGCTCGCTACTTCGTAAAAGGAACCGACATAAGAACTGATGAAGATGAGAAAGGAACTGAAAAAAATAAATAAATAAATAAAGGAACTGATGAAGATGAGAAAGCGATTATCCATCTTTTCGTGAGATTACCCATCTTTTAGAGAGATTATCTATCTTTTCGTGAGATTACCCATCTCTTAGAGAGATTACCCATCTTTTCGTGAGATTACCCATCTTTTCGTGAGATTACCCATCTCTTAGAGAGATTACCCATCTTTTCGTGAGATTACCCATCTTTTAGAGAGATTATCCATCTTTTCGTGAGATTACCCATCTCTTAGAGAGATTACCCATCATTTAGAGAGATTACCCATCTCTTAGAGAGATTACTCATCTTTTCGTGAGATTACCCATCTTTTCGTGAGATTACCCATCTCTTAGAGAGATTACCCATCTTTTCGTGAGATTACCCATCTCTTAGAGAGATTACCCATCTTTTTGTGAGATTACCCATCTTTTCGTGAGATTACCCATCTCTTAGAGAGATTACCCATCTTTTCGTGAGATTACCCATCTTTTAGAGAGATTATCCATCTTTTCGTGAGATTACCCATCTCTTAGAGAGATTACCCATCTTTTAGAGAGATTTTCCATCTTTTTGTGAGATTACCCATCTCTTAGAGAGATTACCCATCTTTTAGAGAGATTATCCATCTTTTCGTGAGATTACCTATCTCTTAGAGAGATTACCCATCTTTTCGTGAGATTACCCATCTCTTAGAGAGATTACCCATCTTTTCATAAGATTACCCATCTCTTAGAGAAATTACCCATCTTTTCGTGAGATTACCCATATTTTCTTGAGATTACCCATCTCTTAGAGAGATTACCCATCTTTTCGTGAGATTATCCATCTCTTCGTAAGATCCTCTCCCATTATCTCCTCGTGAGATCCTTTCTCATTATTCTCCCTCGTGAGATCATTTTCGTCATCTCTGCGTGAGATCCTCTCCCGAGATATCACATCTCGTCATCTCCCTGCGAGATTTTTCCGCTATCTCCCCGTGAGATTCCTTTTCGAGATTCTGCATCTCGCTATCTCCCCATGAGATTCCTTTCCGAGATTCTGCATCTCGCCATCTCACCGTGAGATTCCTTTTTGAGATTCCGCATCTCGCTATCTCCCCGTGAGATTTCTTCCCGAGATTTCGCATCTCGCTATCTCCCCGTGAGATTCCTTCCCGAGATTCCGCATCTCCCTATCTCACCGTGAGATTTCTTCCTGAGATTTCGCATCTTGCTATCTCCCCGTGAGATTCCTTCCTGAGATTCTACATCTCGCCATCTCCCCATGAGATTCCTTTCCGAGATTCCGCATCTCGCTATCTCCCCGTGAGATTCCTTCCCGAGATTCCGTATCTCGCTATCTCCCCGTGAGATTCCTTCCCGAGATTTCGCATCTCGCTATCTCCCCGTGAGATTCCTTCCTGAGATCCTACATCTCGCCATCTCCCCGTGAGATCCCTTTTCGAGATTCCGCATCTCGCTATCTCCCCGTGAGATTCCTTCCCGAGATTTCGCATCTCGCTATCTCCCCATGAGATTCCTTTTCAAGATTCCACTTCTCGCTATCTCCCCGTGAATTCCTTCCCGAGATTTCGCATTTCGCTATCTCCCCGTGAGAATCCTTCCCAAGATTCTGCATCTCGCTATCTCCTCGTGAGATCCTTTTCTATTATTCCTCCTCGTGAGATCTTTCTGTCATCTCCCTGCGAGATACTTCCCCGAGATTTTACATCTCGTTATCTCCTCGTGAGATCCTTTTCTATTATTCTCCCTCGTGAGTTCCGTCATCTCTAACGCCCCTCTCTCGAGGTCCAAATTCCCGTTATACATCTCTAACGCCCCTCTCTCGAGGTCCAAATTCCCGTTAGGCATTTCTAATCCCCCTCTCTCGAGGTAAAATTCCCGTTAGACATTTCTAATGCCCCTCTCTCGAGGTCCAAATTCCCGTTAGACATTTCTAACACTCCTCTCTCGAGGTAAGATTCCCGTTAAACATTTCGTCTCCAGACATTAAAAATCCTGTTGGTCCTCACTAACGTTTCGTCTCCAGACATTAAATTTCCCGTTAGTTCTCACTAACGTTTCGTCTCCAGCCGTTAAATTTCCCATTAGTTCTCACTAACGTTTTGTCTCCAGACGTTAAATTTCCCGTTAGTTCTCACTAACGTTTCGTCTCCAGACGTCAAAATTCCCGTTAGTCCTCATTAACATTTCGTCTCCAGACATTAAAATTCCCATTGGTTTTCACCAACATTCAACCATCTCTTAGAGAGATTACCCATCTCTTAGAAAGATTACCCATCTCTTAGAGAGATTACCCATCTTTTCATAAGATTACCCATCTTTTCATAAGATTATCCATTTTTTCGTAAGATTAGCCATCTTTTAATTAAGGTAGACAGTCAAATACCTCCAAACACCCTATCCCCAGCGGACAAAAGACAAACGACAATCACTGTAAGCCCGTACAATGAATCTTCTCCCCGGCTGCCAGTCGTAAGTCCGACCATCCCATTTCAGTGGCCATCAAGGTAAGCCTGCACAACAATCCCTCTTCGGCCATCTTCATAAATCCGAATACCTTTTCACTCGAGCAAGTGAACGTTCACTTCCGCGACAGTCATCGTAAGCCCGACCATCCCAATTCAGCGGCCATCAAGGTAAGCCCGCACAACAATCCCTCTTCGGCCATCATCGTAAGCCCGAACATTCCTCCCCAGCAGGATCCTAAGACCATCCTTCTAAAAAGAAACGTCAATCAATCCTCTCAGTTCCTAACTGACTTTGTTAGAACTCTGGATGCTTTTCCCCAGCAATGTGTCAGTCTCTCCCTAGATCACATCCCGTTCCTAACCCCGTAGTTAGAACGTCAATCCTTCCGTGTCGTTAAGAACGCCAGTTCAACGCAACCATTCCCGTCATTTCCACCATATCCCCAGCGGATAAAACCTGGCCGTCATTATAAGTCTAGCACCCAAGGCACGAATGCCTTACAAAGTCAATCTCAAGGCACGAACGCCTTCTTCTCAGGACCATCACATCCTCGTAACTTCGGTCTGAGGCACCACACGCCCTCGAATGATTCAATAATCTCGGTCTGAGGCACCACACGCCCTCGAATGTTTCACCAATCTCGGTCTGAGGCACCACACGCCCTCAAAAGTTTCAAGTAATCTCGGTCTGAGGCGCCACACGCCCTTTAAAGTTTCAAGTGATCTCGATCTGAGGCACCGCACACCCTCGCAAGTTTCAGTAAAATCGGTCTGAGGCGCCACATGCCCTCAAAAGTTTTAGTAATCTCAATCTGAGGCGCCACACGCCCTTAAAAGTTTCAGCACATTCGGTTTGAGGCACCATACGCCCTCGAAAGTTTCAGTATTCTCGGTCTGAGGCGCCACACGCCCTCGCAAGTTTCAGTAAAATCGGTTTGAGGCACCACACGCCCTCGCAAGTTTCAGTAAAATCGGTCTGAGGCTCCACACGCCCTCGAAAGTTTTAGTAATCTCGATCTGAGGCGCCACATGCCTTCAAAAGTTTCAACCACTCGGCCAGAGATGCCTTCAAATAGTCTCCCTCAGGTTTAGAAGCCTTCGAATAGTCTCCCTCAGGTTTAGACGCCTTCAAATAGTCTCCCTCAGGTTTAGACACCTCCAAAACAGTCTCTCTCAGGAAGAACTCCTCCTAATCATTCCCCACAAGTCGAGGCCCCTACCAATTGCCCTCACACCCGTGAACTACGATCGGCTTGATTCCCGCTCGGGATACGTAGGAATCCTTTCGCTAAGGGTCCAGCCATTTGACCGCCCAGGTCTCTCCATAAGGCATCCCCCAATTTGGATCCTTATCTTTTTCGACGACCCCACTTCCTTCGAAAGTGACATCGCCGAGGGGCTAACTGTAAGTACCCAAATCTGGATCGTCAAAATTCGTTAAAAGTTAATCGGAACCCGTTAAGCTCCCCGTTATCGAGTCAACGAGACATCCCGGGACTGCCCCATGCATCCCGATGTCAAAGCATACTTAACATACGTTATCACACGTAAAAGTACAGCTTTCCCCGAAAAATGCACTTTTCGGGGTCTTTCGGGATTCGATTTACTATTTTCGAGCGTCCCGACCTTTCGGAGGTCATAACTCCCTAATACGAACTCCGTTTTGGGCCCACCACATATCAAATCGAACGCGAGAACAAGATCTACGCATATAGCTAGTTCAATCAAGAAAAATAGCCAATTTTAGGAATAGGCCAGCCGGACTGTTTTACAGGTTAAGTCAAACCGTGTCCAAACCGTGTCAAACTCAAGGCCAAATGATCAAAATGTCCCCAATTTAGGTATAGTCCGGCCGGTCTCTTTTACAAAACCCACTAGGCTAAGCAACATAACCTCCTTCCCCAAGTTTCCCCTCCTATAAATACTAACCTCCCCATTCATAAATCCTACACCATTTCTCTCCTCTCTCCACCCCAAGCAAAAGGCTTGTCTTTCTTCCGCTCTTCGAGGGCCCTCGTGCTACTCATCAGCACAATTCTCTACTCTTCGGGGGCCCTCATGCTACTCGTCGGTGGATTCTGACACAAGCTAAACCGACCCAAGTCGAAATGCTGCCCAAATCCCTAGGTTCCTAAACACCAAATAAAAGGGAAAACTCTGCCCAAACACTTCCGAAACACCTTTCAAACACCTTTTCGTATCCCGTATACGTCCTCCCGAGTCAAAGAGTCAACACCAAATTTGGTAAACTCTCACTCTCAAAATGTAGACGTAACGCCGTCTACGGGGTCCGATATATTTTAGTCCATGATCATCTTCTCTCCCGTAATAGAAGTAATCTTGGGTTAAAACGGCGTTCCGGCCCCATTTTTACATTTCTATCATTTACAGTCCGGATCGTTCGATCCGTTGATCGCACTTTTTACCGTCCGAACCGTTTGGTTCGTGATTGTCATTTACAAGTCCGGATCGTTTGATCCGTTGATATTGCTATTTACTTTACGCTCTTTACAAGTCCGGATCGTTTGATCCGTTGATATCGCTTTACTTTACGCACTTTACAAGTCCGAGTCGTTTGGCTCGTCGATCGCATCTTTACAAGTCCGAATCGTTTGATTCATTGATACCGCACTTTCAATACTGTCATTTACAAGTCCAAACCGTTTGGTTTGTTGATAGTATTTACTTTCCAATGTCCGAGTCACAAAATGACTCGTTGATCGCATCTTACTTGCCATCGTTTTCATCAAAATGGGTAACATCGTAATGCCCGATTCAAAACCGAAGTTTGTCATTCAAACTTCCTTTCCAAAAAACTCTCATTTCAAACTCCCTTCAAAATCGACGTTTGTCATTCAAACGCTCTTTTACCAAAATCAACGTTTGTCATTCAAACCAAGATTAAAGCTTGTCATTCAAGCTCATTTTCAAAAGCAACACGAACACACACACGCACATAATTTCGAGAAAGGTAGAAAGACTCGTCATACGAGGCATTTCGGGTGATCTCCACATACTCTTCCCGAAACGTAATGTGACCTCCGAACCTAACAATCTCTGGTACTAAAAATCCTTTTCCAAGTTTTGGCTACCAATCAAAACGTCCCCTTTTCAAAGCCTTTTCCAAGTTTTGGCTACCAATCAAAACACCCCTTTTTCAAAGTCTTTTCCAAGTTTTTGCTATCAATAAAAACGACCTTGTTTTCAAAACATTTTTAAAGTTTGGGCTCATAATACAAAACGGCGTGGCGACTCTCTTTTCCAAAGTGAAGTCCATTCGAAAGAACCGCTCGCCGCAGTCCGCGGGCGATCTGGGTAATTTCACCACAGTGCGAAGGGTAACTTTTCGGGCCAGTATTTCCCAGTGATTGCCATTTTTCTGATGATGGTTTCGATTGTCTTGTTTGCGGCTTCAACTGCTCCATTCGTCTGAGGCCTGTAAGGAGATGACTTGTGCCTTATGATTTTGTACTCGGTTAGGAGGCGATTGGTTTATTTCTTGAAGTGCGAGCCATTATCGGATATCATCTCTTGCGGGATCCCGTATCGGCAGATGATGTTGTGTTTGATGAACTCTGCAATCTTTCTGGCATTCAAAACTTTATAGGAGGCAGCCTCGACCCATTTAGTGAAATAGTTGATGGCTACTAGGACGAAGCAGTGTCCATTGGCTCCTGTGGATGTGACCTTTCCAATCATATCTATCCCCCATGTCGAGAACGGCCAAGGATAAGTCATAGGGTACAGTAACGAAGGCGGCGCGTGCTGAAGGTTGGCGTGTATCTGATACTTATGCCATTTCTTGACCATTCTGGTACAGTCGGCTTCCATGGTTAGTCAAAAGTACCCTTGTCTGATGATCTTTTTGGCGAGCAGATTTCCGCTCATGTGGGTTCCACATATACCTTGATGAACATGGTCCATTATTTCTTGGGCCTCTTCTTCGGTGGCACAAAGGAGGCTTCCTTGGGAGTGTTTCTTGAATAGACAACCAGCAATGATGACGTAATTAGCTTCCAGCCTTTTAAGGGCGATCTGAGTCTTCTGGTTAGTCTCAGGCGGGATGGTTCCATCTAGGATGAAATGCCAAATGTCATGGTACCACGGTTTCTTTTCGGAGTCCTCAACGGTGGCACATTCGAATGACCATTTGTCTTTGTAGTCATGGAGATATGTAACGGCGAAGTAGGCAGGAGTTGAACGCCGTGTTATTTTGAAGGGTTTGACTGCCTTTCCCTTAGGGATTTCGACCAAGGAGTCGAGTGTAGCCAATGCGTCAGCAAACCAGTTTTTGTCTCTAGGAAGATAGTGGAATGAGATATCCTGAAATTGTTGCACCAACTCTTGGAGGTGGGCATTGTATCTTTGAAGGGTTGGATCTTAGATCCTCCACTTCTTCAGTGTCTGATTGATGATTAATTGGGAGTCCCCAAATACCTCAAGTTCGATCACGTTGCGCTCTAGGGCTGCCTCAAGCCCCGCTATGCAAGCCTCATATTCTGCGGTGTTATTGGTGGCGTCAAAGTCAAGACATATTGCTAGTGGAGTATAGATGTCGTCGGGATCTACTAACAACATTCCGATGCCGAATCCTCTCTTGTTGGCTGGACCATCGAAAAATAATTGCCACTTATTTTCGTCTTCTATAGTCATGATGTCTTCAGCATGGAATCGCGGGTCTTCCCCCTTCACTTTGTCACAAGGAAATTTGGCCAACTGGTCTGCGAATACACTCCCCCTGACGGATTTCTGAGTGACGTAAGTGATATCATATCCTGCGAGCATGAAATACCATTTAGCCAGTCTCGAAGACAAATTTGATTTGTCTAGGATGTATTTCAAAGGATCCATTCTTGCAATGAGATGAACCGGGAAGGCTTCCATATAGTGCTTTAGTCTTTGTGATACCCAAACAAGAGCAGCGCAAGATTTGTCAAGTGGAGAGTAGTTGATTTCGCTGCCTTGGAATCTGTGGCTGACAAAGTAGATGGCGTTCTCTGTGTGTGAAGCAGGCTGTTCTTGAGCGAGCATAGTCCCTAGAGCATTGTCAGTAACCGTGAGGTATAGCTTTAAGGGCTTTTTCCTTGTGCAGTGGAACCAGGATGGGTGGGGAAGTTAAGTAATGCTTAACTTCCTCGAATGCTTCTTGGCATTCCTCGGTCCACTCTTGAGGTGTGTTTTTCTTAAGTAGCTTGAAGATGGGATCGCACATTGTAGTCAGTTGATTGATGAATCGACAGATATATTGGAGTCTGCCCATGAATCCCTTTACTTCTTTCTGCGTTCTGGGTGGAGGCATGTCTATGATGGCCTTTATCTTGGCGGGGTCTGCTTCTATGCCATGCTTGGTGACCATGTACCCTAAGACTTTCCCTTTGACCACTCGGAATGAGCATTTTACGGGGTTGAGCCTCATCTTGTGTTGTCTCAGTCGATTGAAGAATTTTTTGAGATCTCTAAAGTGCTGACCATCTGTCCCTTTTGAGTGGACAACCATGTTGTCCACGTATACCTTTATTTCTTTGTGGATCATGTCATGGAATAGTGTCGTGATGGCCCTTTGGTAAGTAGCCCCAGCGTTCTTGAGACCAAAAGGCATGACCGTATAACAGAACGTCCCCCAAGGTGTGGTGAATGCCGTCTTGTGTTGGTCTTCCTCTACCATGAGGAATTGGTTATACCCTGCGAAGCCGTCGACGAATGAGCGGACTTTGTATGCTGTTGTGGCGTCGATCAACATGTCTATGTTTGGTAGTGGGAAGTCATCTTTAGGGGATGCTTTGTTCAAGTCTCTGAAATCGACACAGACTCGTATTTTCCCGTTCGACTTAGTTACTTGTACCGTGTTTGCTAGCCATTTCGGATACTCGATCACTTTGATAAATCCCACATTCAAGAGTTTCATGATCTCTTCTTTAACTTGCATTGACTATTCCGGCTTGATTCTGAACAGTTTCTGTTTGACCGGCTTGGTGTTGGGTAGCAGCGGTATCCCGTGTTCTACAATCGACTGATTTAACCCAGTCATATCTCTGTAGGACCAAGCGAAGACGTCGACATATTCTCTGAGGAGCTGCGTCAAGGTTTCTCTGTCTTCCCCCTTGAAGAAGCTGCCGATCTTTGTTTCTTTGGGGTCTTCTGTTGTCCCGAGATTAACCGTTTGCATTTCCTCATTGTCAACAGGGCCATTCTTTCCACAACGACCTACTTGCTTTGCTAATTCTTTTAAAATTTGTTCGTTTTCTTGGTCTATCTCATCGTATGATTCATTATTAACTTGTTTGTTATATTGATTATTATTAGTTAATTCATCATTCACGATGTTAGCAATCTCAGGGTACTCGGAAAGATCAAAGTTTTCATTAAGGAAGTAAGGGAATACATGTTCGGCCACCGCCTCGATTTCCTCATGAGTGAGTTCATCAAAGGTGGAGCCTGATTCTAGAGTGAAAGTTACAGGGCCTATCTTCCTACGGGGATGGGGAGTACAACCAAGCTCTTTGATCATGAAGTCTTCATCAACAACTGGTCCCCCGGTGACATGCCAGTTTAGAATTGGCTCATCACATTTCTGTATTAGCTTCGTGTAATCAATAGTTGGGGCATCCCCCTTAGAGATTGCATGGATCTGGCTGTCTTCTAACCGGCACAGGTCTTCAAACTGTCGCAACATGTCTTCTCCCAACACAAAGTCCCATTTGCTGGTCATTTCTGCCTTCGTGCCCCACAAATCTTTAGGGATTAGTGGGATGGGTTCTGTTTCATCTGGTGAAGCATCGCAGTCGCTGAAAATTTCAAAGCCCGGTTGGCATTTTCCTTTATCGTCAGTCCATAGTTCTGAAAAGATAAAGTTGGGGATACTTTCCCCTTCTCGGACGAAGTAGCCATTAAGTGTTTTTCGATATGGCTCGAGGTTGCAATCTTTGGCCTTTGGGTCATTGTGGCCTTTGTACGTTGTTCCTTCCCATATGACTTGAGTGAAGTCCCACTCTACTTCGTCATCTCCATCGCGGATGGAAATGATGTATCCTAGGCCATGCTTCGTGTGTGGTGGGGGAACCGGTGGTGGTTCCGTTATCCCTTGCAAGTGTTTTCCAAGTCCCAGGCCAGGAAAGTATCCTTTTGCTTGCATCATTCTCCAAACAGGAAGGTTTCCAGAAAACCAAAGTGCTTTAGAGTAATCGTTCTCGTTGCAAGTTTCTATAACATTCATGGTGCTTTCTTTCTCGATCTCAAAGTCACTAAACAGGTAATCAGAAGTGCTGTGTTGTACCTCAAGGATAGAGCTAGCAGTAACCATTTCTCCGTGTATGGTGACTATTGTATCGTTGTGTCTGAACTTGATACACTGGTGTAGGGAGGAAGGTACACCCCCTATGTCATGTAGCCAAGGGCCGCCAAGCAGCAAGTTGAAGGATGTCGGGATGTCGATGACTTGAAATTTGATACTCATGGTGACTTACCCCATTTCTATAGGTATCACAACTGATCCCAAAGCGGTTCTAGCAGTACAATCGTACCCTCTTACAGTATGCCCTGACAGCTTAAGATCTTTGTGGGTGAGGCCTAATGATGATAAGGCTTTCTTTGGAAGGACATTAATCGCAGAACCATTGTCGACCAAAATACGTGGCATTCGGTATCCATTCACCTTAGCAGTTATGTAGAGGGCCTCATGATGATTATTCCCATAGGATGGGAGGTCCAAGTCAGTGAAAGTGATGACGTTGCCAAATTGTACTTGGACGATCATTTGAGTAAGCTCTTCGGGTGTTGCTTCTAAGGAAATGGTCATTTGAGCCAAGGCCTTTTTCAACATTTCACGATGCTTGTGAGATGCTCCTATGAGATCCCAAACTGAGATGTTTGCTTGTGTCTTCTTTAGCTGGGCTAAGAGAGGATCGTCTGGTTCGCTTGATGATGGAGCTTTTGCTTGTTTAGGGGGATTTTCGTCCCTTGGATCTTTGTTGATGATCACACGACCGGATCGTGTGAGGAGATTGACTATTTTAGACCCTTTTTCCTTTTGTTCTAAGATTTCATCCCAAGACATCATATAACAGAAAGAAGATTTATTAAATTCAAAAGGGCTCTCATCCACAGTTGTGGTTAGACGAGTAGGGTCCTTGAAGCTACTTTCTACTTCTATTAAATTTACTTCGTTGTTTGGTAAAGGATTAGTAACAACATTAGGTAGCCCTATCTCTTTATCGTCGAACAAATCTTCGATGACGTCTTTCAAGTGGAAACATGAGTTGGTGTCGTGGCCAGTGAAGTTGTGGTACTTGCAGAAGAGATGATGAGCATGATTAGCAGGAAGATCTTTCTTTGGAGGTCCACCTTCTCTTGGTTTGATTTTTCCATTCTTGACTAGCACCTCGAGGAGTTCTTCTTGAGTTATCCCTTCAAGCTTGTCGTAATGTCTATCCCTTTTCTTCTTTTGTGGTGGAGGTACCGCAGATTACTTACCATTTCCGGGATGATTGAAGACAATAGCATTGACAGAAGTGTCCTTGGGGTTGGAAGAGAAGGAGGAACTTTTGTTGTAACGGAAGCCACTTTCTTTCTTGGCTTCCCTTTTCTGCTTGATGAGGTCATCTAACCGTATGCCCGACTTATGGAGTTCGGCGAAGCTAGGAAAGTAGTTGCCTGCAAGTTTGTCTTGATATTCTTCCCTAAGACATTGTATGAGGATGTGGATTTGTTCGTCTAGGCTTGGCCTATCAACGATTTCAGTCAGTTTGGCTCTCCATCTTTTGACGAAGTCTGTGAAGGATTCGTTCGGAAGCTGCTTGGTTTGTTCAAGATCCCTTCTAGTGGTGCGGTAAGTGGAGTTGTCCTCATATTGCTTTTGAAAGGTACGACTAGCGAGTGGCCAATCGAGTCTTATAGAGAGTGGAAGAGTCATGTACCAATCTCTAGCGGCACCATCGAGAGTCTATGGAAAGCATTGAGCTAACAGGTTGTCATCAACACCCATAGGTAGCATGGCCCAAGAGTAGGTCTCCAAATGTGATTTGGGACAAGTGGTGCCATTGAATTTTGCAATGTCGGGCGTTTTGTATTTTCTAGGTAGCTTGGACATGGACTGACGAAGGGTGTCATAATCAATAGAGAGAGAGGCTCCCTTACTCACATCGAGGGATGCAAGCTTCTTTTCTAACATTGCCATGGTGAGGGGTTCGTTCTTGCTTTCCCCTTTGCTTTCTTTCTTGGATGAGTAGCTCTCGTTGTCAGAGGAGGAAGATGACGAGCTAGACTCGTGCTTCTTTTTCTTGCTTTTGCTTTGGCGGCGACCCTTGGCCTTTTTGGTGTATGATTCCTCTTCTTCGGAGGAAGAATCATTTTTCTTCTTCTTTTCTTTGTTGGCTAGTGCTGCCCTAAGCTCTTGGATTTCTTCCACGAGAGTGTGGATTTGGGTAGCTTGCACTTCTAGGCGATCATTGGCTTCTTCCAGAAGTTTGTGGTTGTTTTCGGACAAAGTTTCGTCACCCGGAATTTCGTCGATGCCGGACATTGTGTTGGGAGTCTTGAGGTTGAGGAGCTTCGGAAAACTGACAGAAGAGATGCAGAGATGGCGTCAGGATCAAATCTAGCCCCAACGAGTCGGAAGCAGGCTTAAATGGTTTTGGCTCAAACACAGCAAACAGGGGCATTATCTCGCGCGAGACATGTAGTCACGCACGAGACAATCACACGGAAAGTCGATTTTTATTAGACCTAATTTTTGGTCGGAACGGAGAATCCGTTTTGAGGGGTTTCTAAGGCCTTTATCAGAACCTAATGACTAAGTAATCAGTCCAATTTTTGTAAAACAAAGCCATGTAAGATTTTTTTGAAGGATATATTTTTTTTCTTTTAAAGGGACTTCCGAAAGGGTCATTCCGAAGGGACCTTTTTTTTCGAAGGGACTATTCTGAGTCCTTTTTTATTGTCAATTTTACATGGCTTTATTTTGGTCAAAAATAAGAAAAGATCATCGAGTCAAACCGACCGGTCACGGAGTGATCCTAAAAAGACAATCTACATAAAATATGGCGATGCAGGGCTGGAAGGCTAGGCTCCCCGCAATATGACAATCTAGGTGGATTGAATACACGGAGTGGGATGATCCAACTTCGGAGAGACCGGTGACTAGGTGGTTACCGTCATCCGTCCTTAGTGTGGGTCCCGGGTTTATAGAGGGTATGTAGTGCAATGACAGATATAACATGAGTGCGCGTGTGCGAGAGTCAATCTAGGTGATAGATAAAATAGAGATTTTTTTTTTTGAAAACAAAAGAAAACAAATAGTGGCCACACCAAATGGTTGCCTACGTTTCTCCCAATTTAGGAAAATTCAGGCCATCGTAGTTCCAAATAATGAGAGAGCGAGAGAGATAAATAAATTAATTACAACTCCCGAATCCCCAATGGACCGGACTTTAATAAAATAAAACCCAATCACACGCAGTTTATAAATAACAATCAATTATTTAAACTTAAAAAACGAATGCGAGTTCTACATCTCAAGGGAGGCTGAGGGAACCCTGCGGATAATGAATTCTGGAATCCCCCTTGCGTGTTCGACTCTTGTCTTGAACTTTGAGACGAACATGGAAAACCAAAAGACACCAGATTGCTGAAGCAATATCTCGTGCGAGATAGGATATCTCGTGCGAGATATGCCTGATCTGGAGAAAAAAAAACGAATTTATTTATTTTTATGAAAACCTCTCTTTTATTTTTTACGCAAGTTTAAGCCTCTTTAAATTTACTGTCCCCAGCAGAGTCGCCACTGTAGCGATGCGTGAATTTTCCCTTTTTTAACATCTTTTTGAGTCGCCACCTATATTATTCGTTTGGAAACATAGAAAAACCATTTTGAAATAGAATTTGGGTTCAGGGCTTAGGTTATGGAATGGGAAGGTCAAGGAGCACCCATTCCATCCAATTCGGAGATCGGTCTTGCTAAAGAAAATAGAGGTTTTCAAAGAAGGAGAAGGTTTCAAACAATAAATAAAGTAAAGATCCATTTAACGGGATTAAACGGAATGTAGGATCGATTGCTTCGAGACCATCCCCATGATTTGGGGAGGCTCTAGGCTGATCCTAGATTCGATGTATTTATACCACTCTAACAATCAATTAGAAAGGAAAAAAAGGTTACCTTGCGTGAGGTAATTCGAGTAGAGTTTCGACTCAAGTTTAGAGTCGAACCTTGACATGGACAGAGCTTCGCCTCATTCCTTGACTCGAGCTTCGATGTTTGTTTATCAACAAGGTTGACAAACAAACTTTAGGTGATTTTAGGGGTGATTTAAAGGAATCTTTCAGGGAGAGAAACCAGTAAATGTGGAGGTTTTTACTTGGGATTTTCAGGGATCAGAAATACTGAAAGTCTTCAGGTATTTATAGGTGTTGGAGAGGTGTTGAAGATGAGATCAAACACCTTGGGAAGGTTCCAGAATCCAATCTTCATTGGCTGGCCGGATGGATGAAGTTTTATCCCGAAAGAGGTTGAAATCAACGAGGAAACTGCCATCTGCAGTCTGCAGAACTCCTTTATCTCGCGCGAGAAACGCTATTCCGCGCGAGATAAGGCAGTCTGTGGACAATTCTGCCCTTCCCTTGTTATCTCGTATGCAGTTCAGTCCCAAACTAACGGTCGTTAGTCAAAACTTAATGAAACATGACGAAATGGTGGATTTCTACTTCTTGACTCAAAGCGAGACTTAGAGCGGTATAAATGTGATTCGATAGGTTCAGAATGGGGTGTCTACAGATCCTGTCAAATATCTCTTTGACAAACCCTCACTCTCAATGAGACTAGCCAAATGGTTTTTCTTCCTTGCATAATTTGACATCAAATACGTGACCCAGAAGTCAGTCAAAGGGCGCGTAATGGTTGAACAATTGGCCAACTTCCCAAGTTATGAAGCCAGAGGTCCCGAACCACAATTCCCGGATGAAGGACTTTTCACGCTTGAAGGCGAGAATCGATGGCAGCTCTTCTTCGACGGAGTGGCCAACAAGAGAGGTAATGGCATTGGAATGCTCTTGGTAGACCCAAAAGATGAGCACACCCCGATCGCCATAAAGCTGAATTTTGAGGTTACCAACAACGCAGCTGAATATGAAGCATGCGCTGGCGGTTTGGAGGCAGTCCTCGAAACAAACGTCCAAGAATTGGAAGTCTACAGAGACTCAGTCTTGATCATTAACCAGGTCTCCAACAAATGGAAAACAATCGACCTCGTTTGCAAAAG
This sequence comes from Adenophora triphylla var. japonica, assembly GCA_022495995.1. NCBI lineage: Eukaryota > Viridiplantae > Streptophyta > Magnoliopsida > Asterales > Campanulaceae > Adenophora > Adenophora triphylla. The sequence goes on from JAFEMH010001083.1 coordinate 63,968, forward strand.
TACCACGCATGTATGGAAGACCTATTCGCACAATTCAGAGAGGTCACTTTTCACTACTTGCCAAGAGACCGGAACCGATTCGCAGATGCTCTAGCCACTCTGACCTCACTTGTAGAGAACCCCGAAGGAAAGTCAATAAAACCACTCAAAGTGGGAAATAATGAAATTCTGTCCTACTGCTACGAAATCGAGGCAGACCCCGAGCTGATCAATGAGCCATGGTATGACCAAATTTACCAGTATCTCAAAAGAGGAGAGGCCCCTTTCATGAATGAGGAAGGAAAATACAAAGAAGGAGTCAAAACAAAAGGCATGGCAGCCCTAAAGCGCCTTGCCTCTCATTTCGTCATTCTGGGAGATATGCTATACAAGAAACACCACCAAGGGCCGCTCCTCCGCTGCATCAGCAAGGATAAAGCAATTGAACTCATGAACGAAGTTAACAATGGGGCTTGTGGTCCCCACATGAACGCTCGAGCCCTGATGCAAATTATCCTTTGAATAGGTTACTACTGGATCTCCATGGAGGCAGACTGTATCCATTTTGTCAGAAGCTGCGAAAATGCCAGCGATTCTCCAACCTTACCACCTTTTTCCCTCATGACCTCTATTGCATGACCACTCCCTGGCCTTTCGCCACTTGGGGAATCGACGTCATTGGAAAAATCACTCCGCCTGGTAGCAACGGCCATGAGTTCGTTTTGGTAGCCATCGACTACTTTACAAAATGGGTCAAAGCTAAGTCCTACAAAGTTTTGACTTCCAAGAAAGTCGCCCAGTTCGTCAAAGAAAACATCATATGCAGATACGGCATCCCGAATGAGGTCATATCAGACAACGGATCTCACTTCGTGGGAGACTGCGACAGGTTGTTGGCCAAATAAAGATCACACGGCATAAGTCCTCCTTTTATAGGCCACAAACCAACGGCGCCATGGAAGCAGCAAACAAAAACCTCGAAAGGATCATCAGAAAAATGATGATACGAGGACGAGATTGGCCAGAAAAGCTACATTAGGCACTTTGGGGCTACCGAACGTCAGTTAGGACTGCCACAGGGGAAACCCCATTCGCTCTAACTTATGGGATGGAAGCAGTATTGCCCATAGAATTGGAGATCCTATCACTTCGAGTGCTACTGGAAAATGAAGTCAACGAAGTGGAATGGCTCCGAAGCTGTCACGCTGCCCTGCTAGATGAACGCCGACTAAAGGCCATGGAGCACATTCGAGCTTATCAAGGCCGGATAGCTAGAGCCTTCGACAAGAAGGTCAAATCTCGAAACATCAGAGAAGGTGACTTGGTGCTCAAGGAAAAGCCGCCAACCCGAATAAACCCGCTTGGGAAATGGGAGCCAACATGGATCGGCCCATTCGTGGTTCAGAAAATCTTCTCAAGAGGTGCAATGAAGCTAACAAATTTGGATGGGAACCCTTTCATGAACCCAGTCAATAGAAGCAAGCTCCACCGATATTTCCCCTAAAGGAATATCGAGTCTTCTTCTTCCCTCCTCTACATTCTATAAAAAAAAAAAGAAACAAAAAAAATGATATAAAGGTGTTAAAGAACATAACCAGCTAGACTGAAAACCCTAAAAGGGCAGTCTAGGCAAAATCAGGGTTGCACCATTCTCCCCCCTTTTCAGTCTCCCCCTTCCCTCACAAAAAAGAGGTCGAACTATGGAGACCTGAGCCCCTCAGTCCGGGGGGAACGTAGGCAACCATCACTGGTCCGGTCTAAAGAATACACAAAATTCAAAAATTTGACACCATCATGGCCCAGACAAGAAGCAAGCAAGAGATTTTGCATCTCGATAAAGCTTTAAAAGTAAATCACAAATCATTACAGTTAAAACACTTCTTGATGAGTTCAAGCACGGTCTACTCTCAACTCACAACATTCTAAGATAACATAAAACATCTAGTAATTAATGTGTCAGCAATGACAATGAATGGATACTTAGAGCTCAGAAGGTCATTCCATGCCGCTCACGCTTGTCCCTTCTCCATTCTTTCCTTTCTTGCTTCGCCCCTGGCGAGTCTTCTTTCGTTTCACAGGAACTATCTCTGTCTCCCTCCTTCCTAGATCAGGAGTCCTCCCAATCGTGTCAAGCAATCCAGTCGCTCTTAAAGCACCATTCGCCTGTGCCTCAGCTAGGATCTCCTCCCTACAAGTCTGTAAAAGAGTACCTCTCTCTGCCAGTCTGTCAGCTCTAGGATCATAGTCAAACAGAACATCCCCTGTGATATTTTGTGGGTTAGCCCAAGATTCTGCACTCCTGTAAGTACCCCAATCTGGATCGCTTTCTATCCCAGCATACGACAAAACCAAGGGCAAACTTCCGGAGGTCATAACTCCTTCATACGAACTCCGATTGAGACGTGCCATATATGGTTGGAAAGCTCTCGACGAGAACTAGCTTTCTATGACCAAAAAACTGTTAATGGCTGCTTAGGTCGCGCGACATACTCTGCCAAGAGACATAATAATTACAAAATATTCTTAATTATTACAGATTCCCCTAAATCCAGGAAAACCAAAAAACTGGTAATGGCTTATTGTGTCGTGCGACAAAACTAGCCAGAATCTGTAATTATTACAGAATATTCTTAATTATTACAGATTCCCCTAAATCCAGGAAAACCAAAAAACTGGTAATGGCTTATTGTGTCGTGCGACAAAACTAGCCAGAATCTGGACCCTATAAATAGAGGCCTCCCCCTCTCATTTTCACACACCTCCCTCTTCTCTCCTCTCCCCCCAGCCTTCAGGCTCCCCTCTAAGACCCTTCGGGGCAATCCCGACCCCTTTCGGATCCTTAGAGACCTTGAAAGCTCCCTTGTGGTGCTCAGAAGCCTCTCAGCGCTCGCGACGCTCCGCGCTTGTCCCGAGGCACTCTCGAGGTACTCACGAGGCCCCTCGTGGTACTACGAGGCCTTGCACAGTCTTTCCCAGGTGTCCGGCTCTTTCAGGAGTCAAGCAGACGATCCGGCCCACGCCGAACCTCTACCCGAATCCAAGCGATTCCAACCCACGCCGAACCTCGCCCGAATCCAACCGACGATTCCAACCCACGCCGAACCTCGCCGAATCTAACCGCGATTCCAACGCACGCCGAACCTCTGCCGAATCAATGACGATTCCAACCCACGCCGAAACTCCTGTCAGGGGCACACTTGACAATCCCGAGGCACGCAGAAGCTTTGTCCATGAGACAACCGACTCCTTCCAAAGCAATCCCGGTCCGTCCCGGAGCACTATTCCATCCTCGAAGCACTATTCCCGGCGGAAGGACAGACACGAACCAACATTGGTAAGGCTTCCTTCCTACACTATTTCAATACATTTCAATAAAGCGTGTACAATGTAGACATCCGATCTGACATGCATTTTTAAAAGCACACACACACACACACAAAAGTTAAAGAATATAAAGGGTACCGAAAGACTCATTTTACGAGGCGGACTCGGGTGAGCTCTAAGATTCTAATATTCTCTTCCCAGGAGTAACGACCTACGAACTCAAAATCTCATCACACAAAAACAGTTTATTATTATTTTTAAGCGTGCCCTTTTTCAATGTTTTGGGCTTAATAATAAAAACGGCGTGGCGACTCTACAAAGCAAAACACAGCGAGACACCTCCACCAACGAAAACGCTGCAAGGCGGGAAATGCCAGATGCCGGGGCGCGATTGCGCTGCCTCTCGGATCCGGGTAATTTCAACTCCGAAGGTTGTAACTGGAACGGCAGACCTGTCCCAGAATGGCCTTGCGTCGGCTCCCCATAATCACTTGAGGCTGTCCCAGATGATGCTCGTACCAATCCAAGTACTCAGTGGTCAGAACAACACTCTCCCAGCGTCTAAGGAATACAACAGAAGGAAGAGCATAATACTTCCATATCCTCATAAAGAAAAGGAAAGCATTTGGGTCTGTCATAGAGAAAGAAGCTACTTCCATGGTAGCGATGTCACTCCATCCCAACAAAGGCTTCTGCCTCATCCCAAACTGTTGAAAAACGAGCGACGGGATATAAAAAGAGGACTGAGATAGCCCTGGAACCCTGACAACATAGGAACCTTCCTGAAAGGCCCTCCTGGTCTCAATCTTCCAATGAGGAACCCATCAATGGATATGGTGCGTGCCAAGCCTAGCCATCCACCTCTCCCACTCAGATTGACCAGTCTCCAAAACCAGAGGTCGTTAAGCAAAGGTCCACGGACCGAAAGATATCAGAGGCACCGTCATAGCTTGAAGCCTCTCTCGCAACCACAAGGTGAGCAAAGTGGGACTTCCCCCACGCATGAACCGGTCCCGCATCGCCAAGCAATCTATGCCATGGAAAGTTTCCCCCAAAACCAAGGGAACAATGTCCTCACCAGCTCGGCAATGGCCTACCACATCTAGCAGGGCACTGTCACATATCCCGAGGGAGATGACCATGAAAAGAGTGGCTATCACGCACAAAGCAAATGCATTCCATGAGAAATCACTCTCATCATCATCCATAAATCTTTCATGCATTCCAAAAATATCAATATGCCCAAAATCAAGTATCATACCTTGTGCTTCCTCCAACGAAACTTGAAGAAAGTACGCGAGCTTCACGCTCACGGTCGCACCCCCGACCAAAGAAAGAGAGATGACTTCCACTTTCGGTCCTCCGAGCAAAGACCTAAAATCTTCAAAAATGGGCATAACCTCATTGTAAGAGAAGCTATACATGTTCCTTCTCGTCTCCTAGAATCTTGTGGTCGCTCGTAACAACTCCCAATCAGGAGCCAACTCTTTGAGAGAACACACCGACTTGATTTGGAATTGTACCTCAAAGGCATGTTTGCTGTGCTTCAAATGGTGTCTATTCCATGCCTTGAGCCTCTCGAGAAAAAACATTTGCTTCTCCTTTGGAAGCATTGGAAAATTCCTCGAAACAAACGTCGAATTCATGCCTCCAATGAAGTTTTTTCTCTCCAAAAATACAGAAGAAACGAGCTGTTGTTTTTTTTTAAATGGAGAAGATGAGCAACAAGACAGATCTACTGCAAGCTTTATTCCCCCCTCTGCAAAGCATGTCAGATCCGTACGAACCTTTTTGCATGCTTGAGGGATCTGTACAGATCACCTTGTTTCTAAAAAAAAAATCTGCAGCAAACAACAGTTGCTGCCCGCAGTGGGATTTCTCACCAAACTGCTCAGAAAACCTGTCAAAGCTGTTCCAGCCCCCATATACCATAAACAAGCTCATGCGGCATGCACACAACATTAAAAAAACAACAAGAAATAGAAATAACTTCTAGGTCAATACCAATGAAGTACAAATAAATGGTTCATTACAATACATTGTGCATAAATCCAAATTGTTTTGTTCCGTATTCTGCCAAAGAAAGGCAAAAAACAAAAAAAAAAGAAAAGAGTCCTACTCTGAGTCATCATCAGCACCACCTCGTGAAGGCTCCCGCACCTCGGCACCTCCGCATGCTTCCTCAGCGTCATCTGAGAACTCGGCGCCCTCCTCGACTGAATACTCTCAAAATCCCTCGGGGCAAAACCGGAAAATGGATCGAAGAAACAGGATGAACCCTCACCAGACTGAGAAAAGAACTGCGGGAATGATTGTGCCCCTCGGCCCTCCGCAAAGGCTCCTGCGTCATATTTTTACCTCCCCTGGCTCTGCACATCAGGCCGAGAAGCAGGGCCTGGATCCGTATCCGCACCCGGGAATGGTCGTCGTTCACATAGGCATATACGTAGAATACCAAAAGGATGGATTCATGTTCAAGCAGGGTTTAATAATATCATTGTGACTGTTACCGATCTACAGGGTCGAGTGCTTTCTTCGTCCACTGCCAGTAATTGTGGCTTACAGGCTAAACGAAAATGGATGACATTTGTTGGTGAAGCCGTAGCATCAAACGCTCTTAGTTCAGTAGTCATGAAACGAGAAGAAGTCATGATAAAAGGTCCAGATCTCGAAAGAGACACAACATTACAAGCTATTCATTAGTAAAAAACCTTCTCTGACTTTTAAATTGTCGAAGCAAGAACTTTATGTCAGAGTCGAAGTGCCAAAAGGAGAATTGGGAATTTTTCTAATAGGAGATAAGAGTGTTTTTCCTTGGCGATGGAAAATTTGCCCACCCGCTTTTATCAATTTGCAAATTCTTCCTCAGTTAGTTAAAATCATGAAATTGGCCGATATTATGTGATACTAGGTAGTATAGATATCATTATGGGAGAAGTTGATCGTTAAAATGATAATTGAGACAACAGAAGTACAAGCTATCAATTCTTTTTCTAGATTGGAATCCTTAAAAGAGATCTATAGGATCATATGGATGCTTGTTCATATTTTGACTCCTGTTTTAGGAATCACAATAGGTGTACTAGTCATTGTTTGGTTAGAAAGAGAAATATCTGCAGGGATACAACGTATTGGCCCTGCATATGCCGGACCTTTGGGAATTCTTCAAGCTCTAGTAGATGGAACAAAATTACTTTTCAAAGAGAATCTTCTTCCATCTAGAGGAGATAGTCGTTTCTTCAGTATCGAACCACCCATAGCAGTCATATCCATTTTACTAAGTTATTTAGTAATTCCTTTTGGTTATCACCTTGTTCTAGCCGATCTCAGTATTAGTGTTTTTTATGGATTGCTATTTCAAGTATTGCCCCCGCCGGTCTTCTTATGTCAGGATATGGCTCAAATAATAAATATTCCTTTTTAGGTGGTCTACGAGCTGCTGCTCAATCAATTAGTTATGAAATACCATTAACTCTATGTGTGTTATCAATATCTCTACGTGTGATTCGTTAAGACACAAAAACCCCCTTATCGATTTGATTTCTAGGACTGAAGTGTCATGAGTTAAATATATATTTTCAATTTTGATTCAGCATTCGAGGTTTGATGAACTAAACCAGATAGTTTTATGAGTAAAAGAAACGGCTTATAAATTTGCAGTAAAAGGTTGAGTCTCATTTCCTATGTACAAGAGTTAAGTAAAAGGAAACATAAGCATTAGAGGTTGTTTACCCCAAGATTGGTTTATTAGTCATCATGTCTTGAAGTGGGCTCAAAAGATCAACCGTATGGGGTTTTGACTATCTATTAGCGTACGTATTACCCTAATATGGATTGACAAAAATGAGTGGATAGTTAGGAACACCAAGATACACAAAAGGATTCGTAATAGGGATTATGCAAGTTATTCAACAGTATTTTTTTGCGCATAAAAGGAACTCAAATTTGGGTTTTAAATTGGTAGAAATGATCAAGGAGTACTCCTCACGATTCCAATCCAGAGTATGCTTCTATCCACCGATTCAGTAAATAACTATCAAGAACGAAGTAATCCTTTCACTTTGTTTAAAGTCCCTTTTTTTGAGAAAGGATAATAGGAACGAAAAAAGAAAAAAATAGAAAATAGAAAGAGTGGATGTAATTGCACTAGAAAAACTGAGATCTTTGTCTAGTTGTTTTTCGTACTTGAAAACTCTGGGTTGAAATATCTATGGATATTGTGGCAAGAAACATTTTATTCATGGATTAAGTTATTACTCAACAAAGAAAAATTCAAATTCTTAAAAGATAATATCAATTCAGAAGCACTTTTTTATTATAAATATAGCAGACAGAATTACATTGTCTAATTGGGGACCTTACAATAGATTTTGCCTCTATCTATCCTACAATGATATCCAAATAATAGCGAACGGGTCCTTAGATTTATTTGTGACCTTCGAGGAGCCGTATGAGATGAAAATCTCATGTAAGGTTTTGTAATAGCGATGGGAACAGTGATGTTATCATCGACTACGATTATGTAACAGTTTAGGTACAGTTCATATAGTTGAAGCGCAGTCAAAACATGGTTTTTGGGGATGGAATTTGTGGCATAAACCTATAGGCTTTCTCGTTTTTCTCATTTCTTCCCTAGCCGAGTGTGAGAGATTACCTTTTGATTTACCAGAAGCAGAAGAAGAATTAGTAGCAGGTTATCAAACCGAATATTTGAGTATCAAATTTGGTTTATTTTACGTTGATTCGTATCTAAATCTACTAGTTTCTTCATTATTTGCAACAGTTCTTTACTTGGGCAGTTGGAATCTTTCTATTATGCACATATCCGTTCCCGGGCTTTTTGAAATCAAAAAAGCGGGTAGAGTCTTTGTAACACTAATTGGTATCTTTATTACATTAGCAAAAACTTATTTGTTCTTGTTCATTCATATCACAACAAGATGGACTTTACCAAGACTGAGAATGGACCAACTATTAAATCTTGGATGAAAATTTCTTTTACCTATTTCTCTAGGTAATCTATTTTTAACAACTTCTTCTCAACTTCTTTCACTGTAAAAGAATACGATATTATAGATTCATGACTTGGCCTAAACAAGAGAAATAAACAAGCATCAAATTTTTTATAGATATTCACGATATGTTCCCTATGGTAACTGAGTTCATGAATTATGGTCAACAAACAGTACGAGCCGCAAGGTACATTAGTCAAGGTTTCATGATTACCTTATCACGCGCGAATCGTTTACCTGTAAGTATTTAATACCCCTACGAAAAATTGATCACATCAGAGCGTTTCTGTGGGTGAATCCACTTTGAATTTGATAAAAGCATTGCTTGTGAGGTATGTGTTTGTGTCTGTCCTATAGATCTACCCGCCGCACTCCTCGACGATCCGTAGGACATCCCCTTCATGAGCTTCTTCCTGAAAGCCTTCACCTACAGGTACCACCGGATGATCAAGACTACGGTCCGCCCCGAGACATGCATGACAAAGAGACAACACTCAAGAAAGATAAAGCAGAAAAGCATGACTAAAATGCTAAAAGAAATGACAAACACTCACCGAGGCTTCCGGATCAACTCGGTAGGCAGAAGGAGCCTGCTCTAGGATGGACACAGATACCCGCCTCCGGGTAGAATCCCCGCGAACATAAGTGAAGTCTGCCCCAGGCACAGGAACATCTCGAGGGTGCGACGAACCTTCCCTCCTCTCCTTGGCTAGCCCCTGCGGTGTCCTCAATTTCCTCCTCACGAAGGAACCATACTCCTCGCCCTCCAAGACATAGTCATCGGCGTCCACCCCGGCCCGATACCTCTCAATCTCTAGATAGCCCATCTCGGAAGGGCTCAGCATATGAAATGGGGGATCCCTCGGAGCATAAAGAGCGACACCATCGCCATGTTGCCAAAAGCCCCGCTCATCCAAGTACATGATATCGCAAGTGAGGCCCCGCAGGAGTTTCCTGTGCCTCATCACCTGGGTGCACCCTCCAGATCCTCCACGTCATATTGTGACCAAGGGTACAACTGGAAGCTCTCTAGGGTATCCTTCTCCAGGTGCGTCTTCACATCGTCATAGGTGAGCGTGATCTTCCCCCGACTACTCCTCCTCTTCCTCAAAGGCCATGCCTAACACAACATGGCGGGATAACCCACCAAAACGTCCTCATAACGGTCCCACTTCTGGCACTGGAAGATCTCATAGCACCACACCTGTCATGGAAAGACAAATAGCAGTTCAGGAAAAAAAAAGGGAACAACGACAAATACAAAGCTATAATACCGTACCTCCAGCGCAAAATCAAAGCATCCCAGAGAGCTGGTCGCGCCCCTACTGAACTTGTCTATGGCAAAGTAGAGCTCGGCCAAGCCTGCCTCTCCCCAGGTGATGTCACACACCCTCTCCAGATTCACCGAGGATAATGGCGCCGTGCAGGAGAGAGAGAGACGAGCGGCGGAGCGGGGAGGGAGAAAATGGGCGCCGCAGAGAGAAGAGAGAGACGAAGCAATTAAGCAAGCCCTAAATTATCAAAAACCCTAAATTTTCTAATTTATACATCTAGGTATTTGTAATTTTTTAAAAGATAAGGGGTTAAAGTATAAATTCAAACTTAGGTATATGTATTCGGGTCGGATCGGGTTGGTCAGACTGTGTTATCGAACCCGACTCGAATCCGATCGGATCATAAAAAATTGAAATTATATCCGATTTTTTCGGATCGGATCGCCTTCGGTACGGATCGGGTTCGGTTAAATTGCTATCCCTACATACTACGTGAAAATGTAATGTCATCTTGTCTATTTTGAGACCACATTTCATTATCATGTCGGAGAATATTAGCCGCATACCATCCCGACATGTTGTTTGTTATTGGTTTCAGATTTTAAGATTTTAATAGCTGAAATATATCCTACTAGCACGTAATAAAGTCCGTGTCCCGAGCCAGCGTGAGATTTTTATTTTTATTTTTTTATATATCAAAAAAAAAAAAAAAAAAAAAAAGGCCACCCATGTCGTACGACATATATAGTTATGAGGACAAAATGGAAAAGGGATAAAACAGTAAGGGCAAAATGGGGATTTTCGCTGAAACTGTTCATACCACTGTTCACGGCACAGCTCTCATTTATACTATACTCTCTCCGTCCCACGTTAGTTGAGACTTCTTTCCCTTTTGGGCCGTCCCACGTTAGTTGAGACTGCCCAAAATGGCAAAGGAATCTTCACTATTTACCCCACTCATTCTCTCTCCTATTTCACTTTTACACGGCAAATTCTAAATACAGGGAGTTTAAAATACAGGGATCCCGGGAAATTACTAATTTGCCCCTTTATATACCAATTTTTTTTTTTTTATCATTTCAAACACTCTCTCTCTCAGACTCTCCCTCTTCTCTCTCTCCCTCCACCAGCATTCGAACCCTAAACCATGGGCTAGGAAGAAACAATTTCTTCACCAATAGGCCAAGGTTCGCCGGTGACTCTCCCTCTTCTCTGTGAACGAACGAGAGAAAGGCGATTTCAATCGACTCGCAACAACGGAAAAAGGAAAAATCGATAATGGTGAGAGTAAAAATCCCGGCGTCCCAACCCCGCCGCACTGGAGCCGACGCTACCGCCAAAGTAATCGTCGCCGGAGCGTCCTCTTCGACCGTGCCCGTAAAGAAGGTAAACTTAAACCTAATTTAATGGGACATCTCGAGTGAAACCACTCGAGATGAATCTCGAGTGGGTTTATACGAGATGTCTCGTATAAACCCACTCGAGATGCATCTCGAGTGGTTTCACTCGAGATGTCATCCCACTGTTGTTGTTGATTTGTGTTAGATTGTTTAAAATTGAATCCAAGTTTTGGCATAAAGCTGGGTAGCAATGGCTTGGGTTTTAATGGGACATCTCGAGTGAAACCACTCGAGATGCATCTCGAGTGGGTTTATACGAGATGTCTCGTATAAACCCACTCGAGATGCATCTCGAGTGGTTTCACTCGAGATGTCATCCCATTGTTGTTGTTGATTTGTGTTAGATTGTTTAAAATTGAATCCAAGTTTTGGCATAAAGCTGGGTAGCAATGAGCCCAGGTTTTAATGGGACATCTCGAGTGAAACCACTCGAGATGCATCTCAGTGGGTTTATACGAGATGTCTCGTATAAACCCACTCTCGAGATGCATCTCGAGTGGTTTCACACGAGATGTCTCTAATGTATTGTCTCTCTCTTATTTGTGTTTTTTGTAGGCACGTGAACCTATGACCGTTTCGGCTAGAAAGAGGAAGGGCGATAAGCGTTTGGAGAGAGAAGAAAACCGGAGGAAGGCTCCTAAGACGAGGGAGCCACGGTGATGATGAGCGGGAGGAGGAGGCGGCGGTCGATAGGGATAGTGGGGAGGAGGAGGAGGATAGTTCGATGGGGGAGGAGGAGGAGGATAGTTCGATGGGGAGGAGGAGAGTGATAGTTACGGTGGTGGAGGTGGAGGTGGAGGTGGAGGTGGAGGTGGAGATGGAGATGATGATGATGGTGGAGGTGGAGGTGAGGAGGAGGTGGAGGAGGAGCGGGGAGGAGGAGGAGGATATAGTAGAGCCTCCTGGACCCGGCTGAGACATGGGAGGAGGCGGGGTCGGGTTGTGGCTATCGGGCGGGGACGGGGAGGAGCGGGGTGTGGAGGGGCGACCATCATGGCGGCTTGAGAGGGACCACTGGTGGTGGCCCGGAGGATGTTTCCTTGCTATACGGGTTCGGTGATCACCGAGCCGGACAGATTTGGAGTGACTCCATTAGTGAGTCATTAGTGACTTTCCGAGACGAGGCGACGCATCTGGATAGGTAAGCTACTAATTAATGTGATATGTTTAAAATCTTGAAGTCATTTATACCACACACACACCTTGCAGTAAATATTCCTTTACTTATCCCATCTTTGCTTTTCTCGAGAATTGATTATATTTTTTGTTTCGAATCAACGGGTTCGTACCGTGATGCGCATCCGCCGCCGATAGAGCTCCGGGCCGGCCCTCGTGGATGCGTCGGGCCTCCAGCAGTTGCACGGTGCGGTCATTCGAAGGCCGAACCATGCGGCGCTTACGGCATTTTTGGAACGGTGGTCTCCGAGACTAACTCGTTCCATATGCCTTGGGGGGAGATGACGATCACGCTGCATGACGTCTTTCATATCCTAGGTATGTTGTTGTTATATACTACACTCCGTCCCGCACGACTTAGGATTTTGGTCAAGCCTATATGAACTGTCTACATTCATGTCAGCATTACTGTTTATTTTTATAAATTCATCTCTTGTACTGAAATGTTTATGTTCATTTTCATTTTACAGGTATCAGCTGTGTAGGCCGACATTCGGTATCCAGGACCCGGTGCGACCTATCCAGGCATCCGTAGCCACCTCCGGTTGATCGGCCTTTGGGTACTCATTGAGGAGGTCGAGCGCCTATTTACTCGGCGTAGAGGGCATGACGGATGCCCGGCGTGCGTCCGCGTATATCCTGCACCTATTGGGTTGCACGATGTTCGTGGACAAGAGCGGGATAAGGTGCCCGCAGCCTACCTTCCCCTTTGCATGGATCTAGACGGCCTCCCCACTCTCTCACGGGGATCGGCCACTTTGGCATATATGTACCGAGAGTTGGGGAAGGCGTCCGCATCCGGATGCAAGAGATGGGCGGTTGTGCGGCTCTCCCAGAGGTACATCTTACTCCATTCACTTTCTTTTCTTGTCTACTCCCCCCACCTCTGTTATTAAATGTTGCATTTGAGTAGTTTTTAATACTTTTTTACATACATATCGGGCTGGATATACGAGTACTTTCCGGGTTTTCGGCGAGTTCTTGACCCGCGGTGGCGGCGAGGGCAGCCGAGAGCCCGTAGATGGTCTCGTGATGATTCGGGCCGGGAGGTCGTTCGATCATCTTGTGCGGTATCGCCGCATTCTTGACGGGATGGGGGGCGACGGTGTGAGTTATTCATATTAAAAGCGTTATACGTTTTTGTGTCCTTCCTTCCGATATTATGTTGACTTTGCCTAACAATGTCTACTCACAAAGTTATTTGGACTCCTTATGGGGACCAAGGTCGGACACGATCTTGCACATTTCATACTACAGGGTGTTATACGCTTACGTGACATCACCGAGGCGTATATGGGCACGATCGTGTGACCGGGCGGTTCGGGTACAAGCAGAGGATCCCAGGCTTGCCCCCATAGCGAGCGAGATATGCGTTTTGGCAAAGGGTCGAAGGGGTATCGAAGCATTATGGTGGTGACATAGATTAGACTTGGGCGGATTGGGTTGAGTTTGGCATGGCGGAGTTCGGGGCCGATACCCGTTGGGGGCCACTATTCTACGGAGATCATCCCGCGCTGTTCCTCACGTGACTCCGGATTATATGGCTTGGTTTCGGGCGAGAGTCATATTCGGATAGCTAATCCGATACACGATCCCCGGTGACATTCCACCTCCCCGCCTCCCTGGCGATGTTCCACCGCGGCTATGGTTGCGAGAGGCACGAGCTAGGCTACCGCCATTCAGACGGATGAGAGGTTCCCGAGAGGACGGCGAGCTACTCTTAGAGAGATCTACGAGATGTTAGGAGGTCCCACTTAGGATTTATTTGTTTGCTTGAGTTTGAACTTGTAGTGGACACCTTTTTAGATTGTTTTAGTTTTGTTGTTGATGTTGTGTTGTAACTCCACTTCCTTTAATATTTTGACCAATGTCATAAGCATGAAAAAGTCTTAAAATGTCATCTAGATCTTAGAAAAAATTTAAAAAAATAAAAAACCTATACGTGTACCACTTTCGGATGCTCGGGACATATTCCTTAAAACCCTAAAAAATGGGACATTTTTGTAACTCCACTTCCTTTAATATTTTGACCAATGTCATAAGCATGAAAAAGTCTTAAAATGTCATCTAGATCTTAGAAAAAATTTAAAAAAATAAAAAACCTATACGTGTACCACTTTTCGGATGCTCGGGACATATTCCTTAAAACCTAAAAAATGGGACATTTTTGTAACTCCACTTCCTTTAATATTTTGACCAATGTCATAAGCATGAAAAAGTCTTAAAATGTCATCTAGATCTTAGAAAAATTTAAAAAAATAAAAAACCTATACGTGTACCACTTTCAGATGCTCGGGACATATTCCTTAAAACCACTAAAAAATGGGACATTTTTGTAACTCCACTTCCTTTAATATTTTGACCAATGTCATAAGCATGAAAAAGTCTTAAAATGTCATCTAGATCTTAGAAAAAATTTAAAAAAATAAAAAACCTATACGTGTACCACTTTCGGATGCTCGGGACATATTCCTTAAAACCCTAAAAAATGGGACATTTTTGTAACTCCACTTCCTTTAATATTTTGACCAATGTCATAAGCATGAAAAAGTCTTAAAATGTCATCTAGATCTTATAAAAAATTTAAAAAAATAAAAAACCTATACGTGTACCACTTTCGGATGCTCGGGACATATTCCTTAAAACCCTAAAAATGGGACATTTTTGTAACTCCACTTCCTTTAATATTTTGACCAATGTCATAAGCATGAAAAAGTCTTAAAATGTCATCTAGATCTTATAAAAAATTTAAAAAAAAATAAAAACCTATACGTGTACCACTTTCGGATGCTCGGGACATATTCCTTAAAACCCTAAAAATGGGACATTTTTGTAACTCCACTTCCTTTAATATTTTGACCAATGTCATAAGCATGAAAAAGTCTTAAAATGTCATCTAGATCTTAGAAAAATTTAAAAAATAAAAAACCTATACGTGTACCACTTTCGGATGCTCGGGACATATTCCTTAAAACCCTAAAAATGGGACATTTTTGTAACTCCACTTCCTTTAATATTTTGACCAATGTCATAAGCATGAAAAAGTCTTAAAATGTCATCTAGATCTTAGAAAAAATTTAAAAAAATAAAAAACCAGGGTTTATGGAAAATATGACATCTCGTGTATATTAACACGAGATATCTATCTATAAATCTCGTGTATAACTACACGAGATGATATTTGAACATCTCGTGTAGACTGCACGAGACGCGTCCTAAATTTCCATAAATCGTTGCGTTGAAAGGAATTTGACGTTTAAAATTCCGAACATAAATCCAGAAAACACACCAACGCCATTCTCATTCAAAAATTCAATTTTTTAAGTTCATATCATGGATTCCTCAAATAATAACATGGATGCCTCTGATGCATATCTCGTGCCAGTCTACCCGAGATGTCCTCTTGTATCTCGGGTAGACTTACACGACATAAATCTCGTGTAAATGTACCCGAGATATGTCGTGTAAGTCTACCCGAGATGTAAGAGGACATCTCGGGTAGACTTACACGAGACGGGCAGGGGCAGCGATGGAACAAATTAGATCCCTGTATTTAAGATCCCTGTATATAAATATATCCCTTTTACACTCACAACATTCTCTCTCCTAACTATTTCTCCCACTCATTCTCTCTCCTATTTAATTCTTCATACTCACAACATTTTCTTTCACTTTTTCTCTCACTTACTTTTCCTTAATTGGTGTGCCCAAAAAGTTAGTCTCAACTAACGTGGGACGGAGGGAGTAGATTGTTATTGCTAGGCTATGACCGATTGATTTGATTACGACGGAGGAACCAATGATAATAACCCCATGTTTTGAATGAAGTGAGTAACATCAACAATGGTGATTCGAATTCGGTAAAATTATTGCCACTTTCCTGGAAAATGAAATGAAATAATTCTACATATTAAAAGTCTATATCTACAGAATAAATTTAGAGCTGAATTCTCCGTTCAAAGTGGGGTTATGTTATTAGAATACCAATTATAAATTTGACTTCCAGTTTAGCGGCAGATGGAGCGGAAGTCAAGCTTAATCGGTCTTTGTGACGATTTCTCACCACCATTCCTTCACCCCCAAACCGTTGAACTTTCTCTCTCTTCCGGCCGGAGCATTTTCTATCTCTGAAGAATCTGAGCGATATTCTAGCAGTGGGAAATGGGAGTATTTGATGGGTTGGTGTCGTCAATATCTGCTTCGGCTTTTTTGTTGTTAATTTTAGTGTTGTATCGGTTGTCGACAGGGTCTGGTAGCGCTGAAGGTGTGTACCTCTTCCCCTTTGCTTGTCACTGACTTGGCTCCTTGATTTGAGTTCATTTGTGTTTGACTTTTCTGGTGATTATTAAGTAAGTTTATGAATTGATTGTTGGGTTTCTTTAATGGTTAAAAACATAGTATTCGATTTTATCCAAAAATATAAAATAAAATTAAGTTGTCCTTGAATAAATCCCGGCTTGTCTGAGGTTGAGCTTGTTAAACCATAATCTCTATGCTTTCTTTTGTGTCGTGACACTTAGGTAAATACTAAATACATACAGGGAACGAAAAATACAGGGAACGAAAAATTCCAACTCTGCCCTTGCCCTACACGAGATGTTGTGAAATGAGATGTCTCGCCGGATTTGTGCCGTCGGCCATATCTCCGGCACCGCTGATTATTTTGCTGATCCCAACGGTCAATATGAGCGCCTTAGTGATGCGAACATACCCCAGAAATTTGACGACGATCCAACGGTTAATGAAGCGGGAATTTGATTTTTAATATAGCCTCGCGGGATTTGCGCCGTCGGCCATATCTCCGGCACCGCTGATTATTTTGCTGATCCCAACGGTCAATATGAGCGCCTGAGTGATGCGAACATACCCCAAAAATTTGACGACGATCCAACGGTTAATGAAGCGGGAATTTGATTTTTAATATAGCGAATTTTTGGAGATTTTAGCCAGTTTTTGCCGCCGGCCATTTCTCCCTCTCCGGCAATTATTTGGAAGATCCCAACGGTTATCATGTGCGCCTAGGGGATGCGACCAAAGCCCAGAAGTTTCACGACGATCCAACGGTTAACGAAGTCGAAATTCGATTTTTACATATGCGATTTGGTTTTGATTTTTTACTGAATTTGGTTCGAATTCTGGCCATTTGACCAAAATTTTTAGTTTATATGGGTATTTTGGTAATTTTGTTGGTTCCCTGTATTTTTTGTTCCCTTTATTTAACCATATCCTGACACTTAGCGGAGTAATAGTTTTAAATTACTTCCTCCATCTCAGCTCAGTAAGTTTATCCCATTTTGACTTTCATATTCAACACAATCGAACTTTAAACATAATTTTATGAAAATCTAGATAACATAATTTTATGAAAATCTATATATTGTGTGCAATTCTAAAAATCGTTATTGTTTCATCATCAAAAATGTTATCAATAATAATTTTTAAAATTGCATGAAGATATCTATATTTTCATATAGGGATGATCAAACCAGAACCGAAACAGTTGAACCGGCGTAAACCGGAACCGGCGTGAACCGGAACCGGTCGAAACCGTAACTGGCGGTTTGGCAATCCGATTTCGGTTTGTCCTTCTGAAAAATCGTGAACCGGCGGTTCCAAACCGTGTGAACCGGAACCGTTGTCAAAACTATCAAATTCGTTAGAAATTTCGTCAAATTTGTCAAAATATAGCCGTTAGCTAACGACTAGTTGACAAAAATTGCCGTGTTTGACACCTTTTTAACCAGTTTTCATTCCACAAAAAATTAATTTTTTTTTTGTTATCATATATATTTCCTCAACTATAAATGTCACCCCCTCCCCTCATAAGTTTTTCACACAAACGAATTTTCGTTAATTTCTTTTATTCTCAAGCTCAAATCATAAACTAACTCTCAACTATAAATGTCACCCCCTCCCCTCATAAGATTGAGTGTTTCGGTTTAGAGGTATATGGATTTAGGTATATGTTTCGATTTAGATGAATTAGGGTTTAGGGTATGCAGTATATGATTTTGATTTAAGGTTTAGGATATAAATGATATTAATGTATATGAATTATGGTTTAAGGTATGAAGTATATGATTTAAATTTAAGTATTAGGGTATAGGGTATATATGAGATTAATGTAGATGAATTAAGGTTTAGGGTATTGAATATATGATTTAGATTTAAGTTTTAAGGTATAGGGCACATGAGATTAAGGTAGATGAATTGGGTTTATGGTATGGAGTATATGATTTATATTTAAGGTTTAGGGTATATGGTATATATGAGATTAAAGTAGATAAATTAGGGTTTAGGGTATCGAGTATATGAATTAGATTTAAGGTTTAGGGCATAGGGTATATATGAGATTAAGGTATATGAATTGGATTTAATGTATGAAGTATATAATTTTGATTTAAGGTTTAGAGTATATTGTATAGGGTATATGGTTAAGGTAGATGAAGTATAGTTTAGGGTATTAAGTATATGATTTATATTTAAGGTTTAGAGTATATTGATATATATATGAATTAGGATTTGGGTTATAAAGTATATGATTTATATTTAATGTTTAGGGTATACTGTATAGGGTATATGGTTAAGTTAGATGAAACAGTGTTTAGGGTATTAAGTATATGATTTATATTTAATATTTAGGGTATAGGGTATATATGATATTTAGATAAATGAATTCGGATTTGGGGTATAAAGTATGGAGTATATGATTTAGATTCAAGTTTTAGGGTATAGAGTATATATGAGATTTAGGTTTAGTGTATGAGATTTATAATTTAGTTTTTCTTTATATAATTTCATTTGTTTAATTTTTTTCTAACATTTTTTATATAACTTTTTGGAAAAAATTCAAATATAAAACATTTTTTCTTATTCAATAATAAAAAAAATAAAGGGTGCCGTCTGTCCCTCTTTTCTTTTATATACTATCATTTCTTTAATTTTTTCTAACATTTTTATAAAACATTTTGGAAAAAAAATCAGTAATAAAAATGTCTAAAACATTTTTTCCTATGTAATAAAAACAACAACAACAACAACAACAAAGCCTTAGTCCCAAAATAATTTGGGGTCGGCTAACATGAATCCTCATATGTCATCGTGAAAAAAAAAATTAAAAAAAAAATTAAAAAAAAATAAAAAATAATAATAAATAAATAAATAAATAAAAAATAAATAAATAATTAAAATAAAAAAAAAATTAAAAAAAAATAATAAAAAAAAATAATAATTAAAAAAAAAAAAAAAATCAACCCCACATGGATTTTTGCCCTCCACTCCGGCCTCTTGACACCATACTTTCATCCAGCTCCAAGTAAACTCATATCATTTTCAATTACTCTACTCCAAGTTTGTTTGGGTCTTCCCCTACCCCTCGCCATTTTATCATTTCTCCACTGTTCCGGCATCCTAACCGGTGCATCACTCGGTCTCCTTCTCACATGTCCAAACCACCTTAGACGATTTTCCCTCATTTTATTCTCAATTGGCGCAACTCCTACTTTACCTCTGATCACCTCATTCCCCAATCGATCCTTTCTTGTATGACCGCACATCCATCGAAGCATACGCATCTCCGCCACATTCATCTTATGCACGTGACACTGTTTCACGGCCCAACATTCGGTGCCGTAAAGCAATGCCGGCCTAATTGCCGTGCAGTAGAATTTTCCCTTCAATCTATTGGGCATGCCGCGATCACATAGAAACCCTGTGGCACTCTTCCACTTCAACCAACCTGCTCTAATCCTATGAGCCACATCTCCATCTAATTCTCCATCCTTTTGGATATTGGATCCAAGATAGCGAAAAAACTCAGAAGCTTGGATAATATTTCCATCAAATGTGACCGCCCCTGCCTTCCTACTTTCAACTCTGCTAAACTTACACTCCAAATATTCAGTCTTGCTTCTGCTTAATCGAAAACCTCGAGATTTCAAAGTGTGTCTCCACAACTCCAATTTACTTTCAACACCCTCTCTTGTCTCATCAATCGGCCTGATATCATCTGCGAACAAAGCATACACTTTGGTATATCATCTTGACCGACCTCGTCAGTTTGTCCATTATCAAAGCAAAAAGAAAGGGGCTAAGTGCGGAACCTTGATACACTCCAATCTTTATAGGGAACTCTTCAGTCTTCCCAACACTAGTCTGTACACAAGTACTAACTCCATTATACATGTCCTTGATAATATCAATATATTTCTTTGAAACACCCTTCTTTGCTAATGCCCACCAAAGTACCTCTCTTGGCACTTTATCATACGCCTTCTCCAAATCAATGAAAACCATTTGCAAATCTTTCTTTTGATCCCGATATTTCTCCATGGTTTGTCTCATAAGATATATTGCCTCCATAGTCGATCTTCCTGGTATAAACCCAAATTGGTTATCCGAAATATCCACAATTTTTCTCAGCCTTTATGCAATCACTCTTTCCCAAAGTTTCATAGTATGGCTCATTAGTTTGATCCCCCGATAGTTGGCACAATCTAGGACATCACCTTTATTCTTATACAAAGGGATCAGAGTACTCTTCCGCCACTCCAATGGCATTGTGTTAACTCTCCATATCTTGTTAAATAGCGTTGTTAACCAATCTACTCCCCTCTCCCCGAAACATCTCCAAACCTCAATTGGTATACCATCCGGTCCAACGGCTTTCTTCAATCTCATCTTTTTCATTGCCATTTCAACTTCACTCTTTCGAATTTCTGTAGTAAAAAAGTCTAAAGCATTTTTTTCCTATTCAATAAAAATAAAAAAAAATTAAAAGGTAGCCCGTATCTCTATTTTTTATATACTTTCATTTGTTTAGTTTTTTTCTCTTTTTTTATTTAACTTTTTGTAAATATTTCCAGTAATAAAAAAAATTCTAAAATAGTTTTTTCTAAAAAAAAAAAAAACCAACAACAACAAAACCGTTGAACAACCGGTTCGGAAACGGAGCCGTGAACCGGCAGTACACGATTCGGTTCCGGTTTGGCCTTTTCCGGAATCGGAATAGGCGGTTTCGAACCAAAACCGGAACTGTGTTTGGTCATCCCTATTTTTATAAATTTATGGGCAAAATTCGATTGAGTTTAACATAAAAGTTAAACTAGGACAAAAATTCGAGGGGGGGGGGGGGCGTAGAGGTATTAAGGATGATAATTTTCTTAGTTTGTACCGTATTTGATAAAGGGCTAAACGGGTGATGAAATTAATGCTTTAACAACCAACATAGAAGATACCAAAATATTCCATTTGTGTGTCTGTACAAAATTATACAGAGAGAAGGTATAAGGGAGAAAAAGACAGTGAGTGGGAAAACTTTTCTTGATAACTTAATCTTCAACAATTCTGAAAGAGTATGAAATTACTTTTATATCTTTTCTAAATCTTTGTGATTTTGATTTCTAAAATAATTTGTATAGTTTATATAATTTAGGTTAGGAAATAATTGTAAATATAGAATTAGATTTTGATTTATTAATTTGTGTGAATTTTGATATGCGCTAGTTATTTGGTATTGGAAAATATTGTGGTTGTTGGTTTTTGGATTACATGGATGATTGAATAATTTGTGTAAGACAGGTGATGCCTTGAATGCGTTTAAGACACAATTGTCTGATCCCAACAGTGTGCTGGAAAGTTGGGATCCTACCCTCGTCAACCCTTGCACATGGTTTAATGTTACCTGCGACAACCGGAATTCTGTAATCAGAGTGTATGCTTGCTACTCAGTTATAGAGATATTATACGCTAATTGAGTTTGTACAGAATCTGTATTTTGATTGGTATTAATTGGAATGAAAAGTGTATATTGACTCGTATAAATGCAGTGATCTAGGGAATGCGTTGTTATCAGGTCAACTGGTTCCACAGCTTGGTCAACTTGCGAACTTGCAGTACTTGTAAGTATATCTTAATATTGCGAAGTTATTTATTATTTCTCCCTCCAGCCCAAAATGAATCTCCAATAAATTTCAAATTTGCTTTTGATCAAGAGCACATTTGAATTTTTTTGGGACATTCATTTTGGGACGGATGGAGTACTAGATTATGCTCACTAATGTCAGGGTGTGGTAAGTAGCTTTGTGTAGAAGTAAATATCAGACTCATCCAGTTTTCTATCCACTGATGCAGTAACATAGAAAATGTGGATGACTCTTGGCATTTTTTGTGTTCTTGAGAGTAGAATGGTCTATCAATTTATGTTATTATAAAAAGCTTTTTTTTTTTTTTTAAAGAAGTTATTATAAAGCAATTGAGAAAAGAAATATAGGAAAAATATTTGTATGTAGACAAGGAACAGCAGCATTCGTCACTGTTCCGAGGTTTCACATCAGTTTCAATTTCTGTTCTCTCTCTCTTTCTTTAAGTGAACGCAATCACCTGGTGAAATCGTTTAGATTTTCTCTTTTTAGGGGATTTACCCACAAAATGTCTATTCATGAACTACTGCTTTTTTACTTTGTGCATTTGTTTTTCAAGTTCCACTATGATACATTTTGGTAATCTGGTTCGTAAGTTGGTCTTGACATATCAGAGTTTCCCGTAAATTATGGATGTCATCATCTACGTGTGAACAATATTGTTTCAAAAATACTGACATGTATGGCATGGCAGAAGATGCATAATGTTATGTCATATTTGTGGTATGGATCAATTTACTGAAGTCATAGCTACTTTTGTTTCAAACCAAACTGTGCAATTGCAGTTACTTAAATTCCATACTCCCTCCGTCCCATAATAATAGTCTCATTTGACTATTCAAACATTTTAACAACCTATTTTCATTTTCATCACTAACTTTATTAATGAATGAGCTTTACTTATTATTCCATTACCTCCTCTTCTTCCTTAGATGGCTCTCATCCTCTCCTCTTACCTCGTCTCTTTCTTGGGTGGCAATTTTGGAAGTTCAAGGATTTTAACCTAACAATTTTGGGAATGAGACTATCTTTTTGGGACAAGCAAAAATGGCAAATGGAAATATCTTTATGGGACGGAGGGATTACTTAGAAGCTTTCTAACTAGCTAGTGGATGTTTTCCCCATAAGTAATGTTACACACCCTTCGTCCCAGAATACATGTCGCACTTTCCATTTTGGTTTGTCCCAAAACAATTTCCAAATAAGAAAAGTGATCTAGTGCACTTTTATCAATGTACAAGCTAGTAAAGCACCTTTGTTAAAAACGTTGACAAGTCAACTGGGACATTTAATCTGGGACAGAGGGAGTATAGTGATATCAGGATGTCTATATGAATACACATGTTTGAATGCTATCCATTCCCATTTCTATCTCACAATTGAAAGGGTATGATAGACAATTGGTTTAAAAATAAAAGATGGCTATTTTTGGGGTTGATTTCCTCCTGTTGACAACATGATAATACTACATATTTTTATAAATTATCATGTGAGATGTGTAGAAGGATTTACTTACATGAAGATGTTACTGAATAATGCATTTTGTAACAGGGAACTTTATAGTAATAACATAAGTGGAAGTATACCTGCTGAGCTTGGGAACTTAACGAGCTTGGTGAGCTTGGATCTTTATCTCAACAATTTAAGCGGTACCATTCCATCAACGTTGGGCAATCTCCAGAAACTACGTTCCCTGTATGACTCCTGCATCTTTTGTCTTTTGCTTAACTGTTATCAAGGTTCCTTTTCTATATGTCTTTTGAATTGCCAGTAATTTAGTGCTAGAGTGTTATATTTCCTTGTATGGTCAGCTGGTGTACGTATAAGTCTGGCATTCCAACTATTTTATCTTCAAAATATCAACGAAACATGCCCTTCAAACTATTAGTATGTGTTAGATGAAAACGGAATTAGGCCGAAATGGAAATATGCATATCCTCTGCAATTGCCTTTTCTTGTCCAAGTTCAAACTCTGGAATCTGGATGACGGGGAACTTTCCAGTTTTAAAACATGAAAGGCACATAATATTGTACTCCCTCTGTCCCAAAAATGAATGACCACTTTCCATTTTTTGACAAATTTAAGAAATTCTACTTTTTTAAAAATTTTAATAACTAAGGTGTATAAAATCTTTGTTCTCTACTTTTTAAATTAGTCTTGGAAGTATATATATATAATGAATGGTGAAAGATTATGGAAAAAGTTTTTTGCAAAAAGGTCATTCATTTTGGGACAAAATTTTCCTAAATGTGGTCATCCATTTTGGGACAGAGGGAGTACTTTACATTTCTTGTTAATATGAGTATTTTTTTTTTTTAGAATGGCTTGCAAAGTAGTAATTCTGTATCTTCCCTGTGTGTGCAAGGATAGTCGGCTCAGCAACAATAAATTGACAGGAACTATTCCTATGGCGTTAACTACAATAAGCACTCTTCAAGTCATGTGAGTAATTAACATCTTGACCTCTTTTTAATTTTTAAATATTATTTTTGGCTATAGTTTTTTTTTTTTTAGTTACTATCTCGACACTAAAATTAATGTTCATTTTAACTCTGAATTGTGCTATCGGATTTAACATTCTTCTGGTTGAAATGTGGATTATAGCGATCTCTCAAACAACCGTTTAACTGGAGTACTTCCGCGCAATGGCTCCTTTTCGCTTTTCACACCCATAAGGTTTACTTTTAATTGTGTTTTTCGAGTATGTCTGAAGCATTTTAGATGTTATACTCAGTTCTGTTATGTTCCCTCTTTTCAGTTTTGCTGGTAATATGTTTGAAGTTCCTGCTCCGGCTCCTTCAAAGTCGCCTTGTCCAGGTATTTTGGAATCTAGTACTAATATCAACTGTGGTGACCACTAATGGGTTATCTTACTCACTCCATATTTTTTAACTAAGGTCAGTAGTATTTGAGTAAATATGGCTATCTGTCATTTGTATTTACACTAAAATTCTAATCTTGTGCCCTAAGGGCATACATTAGAAAAATCGTTTTTTTATTGTATTCCTCGTAGATCTTGAACATGAGTAGATCTTGAACAAAGCTGAAGCGACGTCTCATTTGAAACTAGACAATTAAAAATTAGCACAAAAAATTAATAAAAAGTTTAGGGAGTGCATTTGAAACGGATTGCCCATTAAAAGTGTGAAAATGGATTCCTTTCAGATTATGACATATGGAGCCAACTTGAAGATTTAGGGTGGTAAATTAAAGTCAACATTCTGATATATGTGTAAGATAGAATGTCCTTTTCAACTAAAATGTTTCATTATAGACCCTTTTATATTTATGCAATTTAATATTTTGTACAAAAAAGATGTAACTATTAACATTTTTATACCAAAAATATACTCCCGCTGTCCCGCTCGAAATAGAACATTTGGTCAACTTGATTGCAATTTAACCAATAATTTGAAAAAAATAATGATCTTAATAAAAAATAAAAAATTGTTAGGGTATCACGAATAATAATACTCTCAATAACAATTTTTAGATTTTCATCGGGATAATTATATTTTATTTAAATTATTTGATTGTAAACAAGTTACCGAAATCCTATTTCGAACGGGACGGAGAAAGTATCTTGGTCGAAATGCAACTAAATTTTCCCCTTTTGAATAATATAAACATTAAAAATCTATTTTCTTTTTAACTTTAATAGTAGATGTTGATATATTTGTACCATGATAATATTTTACTAAAATTATTTTCGTATTTAGAAACGTGACTTGATTTTGTAAATGAAAAAAAAATAATAGATTATTGATTGCTGAAACATATTGTAAAGTCTAATATTACCCCTTTGCAACCAAAGAAATCAGCCAAGTGACCACTTGTGATTGCATTGCACCAATCATTCCGCCGCATAAATTTATACACAAATAAGACTTCAATCCAATTGGGGAGGTACATACTAATTTGAGATTGGTAATTTCTTGTACTTAACTGACCTCGGATATCGTCAAACTTAGATCTTGATGGTAGTTTCAGTAGTTGATGAGTAGCCTATCTGAAAAATTTGCAAAAACCAAAAATATTTAAAATAATACTCCGAAATAATAAATAAATAATAGTAACAATTCCATATTTTTGTGATTGTATATGGGGCTTATTTTGATTTGTAATAATGTTGAAAACACTCACGCAGGTTCCACAAGCATGAAAGCTGCAGACTGCAACACATGTGCTGAAATAGACCATGGTGTTGTTAGTCTGCTGTCCCTTGCTGCTGCATTCATCTTCATCCACAAATGGTATGGCTATCAATGGAGCTCTTGTCTCATTTTGCACAATGCTTTCTAACAACCCAACAATCCCACCAAAAACTCAGGCAACAGAAAGAAAGAAAGAAAGAAAGAAATTAGAAACTCTACCTTCTCACTATCCCACTTTGCCTATACTCAAGATTAACCGTAACCATACAGACTGATATTGCTAGGGTTCGTATTCTAATTTGGGGACGACCGTTAAATTTAAAACGAGTTAGACGATGTCCTTTTCGTTTAGTAGAGCGACGACATTTTAACAAGTAATGTAGTAGCAATAGTTGTTATTTAGGTTACAACCGTTGAATCAATCAAAAAGAAAAAAAAAAACTAGTTGTTATTTAGGATGTACGCTTTTTCCTTTAAAAGCTGTCGTTTTGTGTAACGGCTTAGGCGTGTTTGTTTTATGCGGTAGCATGGCCATGTGCTGTGAATCACATACTCCCTCCGTCCCGCTAATATCCGCACACTTTCCTTTTTGGGCGTCCCGCTAATATCCGCACACTCCCAAAAAGAAAACTTTATATTAATAAAATATTCACCCAACCCCACTCATTCTCTCTCCTACATTATTTTAATACTCACAACACCATTATAATTTATTACACCCTCCACTCATTCTCTCTCCTAATTTACTTTTACACTCACAACATTTTATTAAAATATCATATTCCTTAATTCCCGCGCAAACAGTGTTAGTGCGGATATTAGCGGGACGGAGGGAGTATAGTTTTAGGCCTTTTGCAAAGGAATATCAACGAAGATTAAGCAAATCTAATCTGTAACAACCCTAAAATTTGATACTCTTTATTTATTTAAGTATGATTTCCCTTAATTAAGTATGTTAGTTATTTAAATTAATTATTGGATTAATTCTTTTCCTAGATGGACTAGGATTATTGGGCTTAGTTTACTAAACTTGGTTTATATTTTTGGGTGGACTTACTTACCATGATGGGCTTAGGAATTATGGAACCCAAGTAATTAGATTTCATTTATCCTAAGAGTCTCTTCATTGTTTTAAACTGATGGAAATCAAGTAAATTGGAAGCCTCTTCAGTTTTGTAACGGTAAATGGAGTGAAGAAAGAGCTGCATATAAATAGAGAGCAGCAGAGAGAGAGAACGACAAATAGAGGGAGTTAGCGACAAGAGAGAGAAAGCTGAGAGAGGGTCTGCCGTGAGAGAATTGCCGAGGAAGAAAGAGAGCAAGGCAGCCGAGCTTGGAAGAAGAAAGGAAGAAGGAAGCTTGAACCATTGAGATTAAGGAAATCAAATCAAGGTAAGAACCAAATCCTCTTTTATTATTATTCTCAAACCTAGAAAACCCTAGAACCATTTGAATTGAAACTAGGGTTGATAGAACATGATAATGAATATTGGGATTAAATCAAGGTATTGTGTTTTAAATCTTGAGATCTTCATTGATAAATATGCTTAGGGCTTAGGCATGATTGAATAAGGTTTTGGACCTAATATGCATGGTAGGGCTGCTATAGAAACAGGGTTTTGGTGGCAGCCGTATATGGGTGTTATGGTTAGGGTGTGTGTGGGTCGTGGGTCTGCTGAAGTGTGTGTATGTGTTGTGTGGGTGTGTGTACAGTGCTGTACAGAGGGTGAGTGGCTCTGTACAGTGGCTGTACAGAGGGTGCGTGTGTGTTGTGTGCGGTGTGTATTTGTATGTGTGTGTGTGTGGGTGTATTAGATTTAGTGTGTGTTAGTGTGTGCTGAAAAAGGTGTGTTGAGTGTGTGTAAGTGAGATTGAGAAGAGATAGAAGGGGTTAGGACCTAAAAATCCTAGAATGGAATTAATAAACCTAAAGGGATAAAAGATGAACCTTTAGGAGAGTTAAAGATGAATAACTCTTAGTTTATCAAAGGCCGTTAAAGTTAGTTTTCGATTAAGTAAATAAAAGATAATTGTACCCTAAGAATACCGTTGGCATGATTGTAGATTCGTGCAAGGATTCGGGGCAAAGGAAGGGCAATCAATCGAGGTAAGAGATTACGTTCCTTAGAGTATTTGAATTTCAATCCTTGAACTAGGATCTATCGAGTCTTTTATGAAAGTATAAGCTACCAAGTGGCCGGTAGTTATTTTGAAACTATTCCTTCGATTGAACGTCTTTTGAAATATCTTACCCTTGATATGTGTTGTTCAAGGTGTATCTAATGGTTGAATTTGATTATTGTGTTCTTGTACCATATGAACACTTGAATGTTTATTGCTATGTCTAAAGTAACTAGATGTAGTTTAATGAGTCTAAGTGGGACGGACTTTTAAATGAACTTGGTCTAATCTTAATAGTAAAGATTTGACTTTCATCTTACACTGCCTGAAAAGTAGTGATGTTAAATGTGATATGTTCTTGTACCTAGGAACATGATAATTGCTATATCTATTTGAACTCGATGTAGCTAGCTTTGTCCGATTGAAAAAGGACTTAGCAAGAATGATCCGATTGAAAAGGACTTTATGAGAATTAGTCTAATCCCTGAAAAGGATTTAGACGCTTATACACTACTTGATGAAGTAGATTGACTATCATGATATGTCGGAATAAGGGAGCGCCCTGAAAAGACGTGGAGTTTCTTATTCAAGGATCACCCTGAAAAGGTGTATCAAAGTCACCCTGAAAAGGTGTAGTGTTACTTTAGAATTGACGGACTTGTGTGAATACGGTCCTCCTCATATATATTTGGTGATAGTGCCACAACTTGTTATTTAAAATGTATCTTTCATTATTGTACTCGTACATGTACTTTAATTGATATAGCTATCTTATCGTTGAATAATTCGATTGGGTTCGTTCTTTCGGTCATCTTTCCTTAGTACCTGGAGAGATTCCATATGAACTTACTGAGTATTGTTCGCTCACCCCTTTTCTCATTTTTTCCTCCCAGGTAAGCAGTAGGAGGAGTTGATCGGTCGAATGGATGGCGGCTTGATTGAGATTTAGGGTGCTTTATCAAACATTGTGTATTTACCGAGCTAGTGGGTTGTACTAGCCGTTAAGATGGAAAGACAGTTATTTTCCGCATTTGAATTATGGTTAGATGTACTAGCCGTTAAGATTGAAAGACAGTTATTTTCCGCATTTGAATTATGGTTAGATGTACTAGCCGTTAAGGTACCCCGATTTGGGAATTTTATTGAATTATGTTTAGTGATGAAAAGTTGGGGTCGTTACAAAATCATTCTCTCTCCAAAATTCTCTCTCTTTCTCTATATCTAATTCTTCTGTTCATATTCTCAAATCTCAATTTTCTCTCACAAATCTCTGTAAATCCTCTTGAATTGGATATTATGTCCAATATGGTGCAAACCAAATCCCACATCTAGAACCAAGCCATTACAAATCTGGTATCAGAGCTTTCTGGACCGGGAAAGCTTGATAACCATGGTGGACACTCGTTATCAGGCTCTGTAAACCAGCAGTGTGAGGAGAAGCTCACTGTCTAATGTCTATTCAAGGTGGATGGATGCAACTCTGCAAGTTACGAAAACAGAGCTGGATGGTAAGATATCGACCATGGGCAGGGATACTGAAGAAATCCGAGCTATTTTCAATAATATGCAGAGCTCGAATGGTGGAGAGGAGAAGGTTGATGAAGGATTCGGATCAGGCCAAAACATCCAATCCAGGATCGATTTTGGGAGCCCCCCCTTCTCATTTGAAACCTATCGGTCAACAAAGAACATGCCACATACCAGAAACAATTTATGTGGATGCTCCAACTGAAGAGGGCTTCACTAACAGGTATAATGAGAAACCTAGATCTGATAAAACTGCGAATGATGCTTACAATAAGAATTTAAATTTAGATTTTCCAAAGTTTTCTGGAGTGGATCATAGGGGTTGGATTTAAAAATGTCACTATTTTTCAAGTGTAGAACAGTTCTCTTCTATGATAGAGTGGAGTTTGCTGCAATGCATTTTGAGGGAGCTGCTGAGTTTTGGTATCAAAATTATAGTGAGGAGATAAGACTCTATGGATTGGGAAGAATTTGTGTAGGTAGTGGCTACCAGATTTTGGACCACAACCTTATGATAACATTGAACAGGAGTTTTCTAGACTCCCGCAGACTAGCACTGTGGCAGAATTTCAGGTTAGATTTGAGGAGCTAAGAGCAATTATGAAGGCTGAAAATCCTGCACTGGCTGAGAGATTCTATGTGAACAATTTTATTTGTGGGTTGAAGGAAGAGATCAGGTTTAGGGTGCATACTCAATTTCCAAAAAGTTCAGCATGGCCATCAGCATTGCTAGGCTTGAGGAATCCCACATGGAGGTAGCTAATAAGAAACAGAAGTATGTCAGTTTTAAACCCTCTCCTAATTCCTTTACTAGTTACTCCAAAAACTCGAACCCCTCTTATCCTACTAAGTCCTCCAGTGGTAGCACAACATCTATCTCTCAACCTTCCAAACCAGACACTCAATCATCTAAACCTAGTTTTCCCTTCAAACAACTGACTTAAGCTGAGATGTAGGTAAGAAGGGATAAGGGACTTTGTTATAATTGTGATGAGATCTTTAAGTTTGAACATAAATGCAAGGCCAGACAAATATATATGCTTGGACTGGATGACAATGATGGTGAAAAAGTGTGGCATGATATTGAGGTTACTTTGGAAGATGATAAAGAGAAGGGAAACGATGTTAAGGAAGAATTGGAAATCCCACTATATGCTTTATCAAATGGGGTTGCAAACATTGAAGCTAGTGGGGTATGTTGGAAAGAAGTTGTTCACTATATTGGTCGACAGTGGTAATACACATAATTTCTTGGATGAGGAAGCTGCTTAAAGGCTGGGTTGTGTGGTAGAGGCTACAAGTGAGAACCCTGCCATTGTAGATGATGGTAGTAAGATTTTCAGTAGTGGTAAATGCAAAATGTCTTAAATGGAAGTTGCAGGGCATAAGTTTTTGTGCTAATATGAAGGTCATCAGATTATGGGGTTGTGATGTAGTGTTGGGAATACAATGGTTAAAGACATTGAGTCCAATGACTTTTGACTTTAACCTTTGACTTTAATGCTATGACCATGGGGTTTACTAAGAAAGACCAAAAGAGGGGTAGATGACAATGTAGCACTCAGGTTCATGAAAGTTAGTATTGCTAGCAAAGAACTGCAGATATTGCCATGTGGTGCTGTAATCTAGTTATACTCCTTAAATGTGGACCAAAGTCAAGCAATTGTTCTCACGGATGTTAAGCCATTATTGAGGCATTCTCTGATGATGTCTTTGCTGAACCACAAGGGCTACCATCTTTAAGCGATCATGACCATGCTATACCATTGAAGCCTAGTAGTCAACTAGTCAATAAAAGACCATATAGGTGTCCTTACTTTCAGAAGGCAGAGATAGAATAATATTGGCTGACTTGTTGGTGAGTAGGGTCATACAACACGGCATTAGTCCCTTTGCATCCCGTGTATTTCTAGTCAAGAAAAAGATGGAACATGGAGGATGTGTATTGACTAGAAAGCTTAATTAATTGACAATTAAGGATAAGTTTCCCATTTCTGTTATTGTATGAACTACATGGCTCACCAACAGGGATCACCAGATTAGAGTCAAGGAGGAGGATGTGAGCAAAACTACATTTAAAACACATACCAAGCATTATGAGTTTAAGGTAATGCCATTTGACCTTATCAATGCTCTTGCCACATTTTAAGCCGTGATCAACTTTGTGGTGAAGGACTACATGAAGAAATTTTTGTTGGTGTTCTTTGATGATATTCTCATCTAGCCCCACCTTAGACACTCATTTGGCACACTTGAAGCTTACTCTTGACAAACTGAGGGAACATAGCTTATTTGTCAAGAAGAGTAAATGTACCTTTGGTCAAGCGAAGGTGGAATATTTAGGACACATTGTTACTAGCCATGGAGTAGCTACTGACCTAGTCAGGGTGGAGAGTATGGTGTCTTGGCCTACTCGTAATACAGTGAAAGGTTTAAGGGGGTTTCTAGGACTAACTGGCTATTACAGAAAATTTGTTGGACATTATGATCTAATCAACAAGCCACTCGCCATATTACTACTAATGAATGCATTTCATTGGGATGAAGAGGCTGAAAAGGGATTTGTGGCTCTTGAGGAAGCAAATCTTTGGGGATCAATCTTTTTCATTGGGATTGGAGCAGTATTGATGCAGGATGAAAGACCTATTGCATTCATCAACAAATTTTTAGGGCCCAAGCACTTAAGTATGTCCACTTATGAAAAAGGATTTTTAGCCATAATGCTAGTTGTGGAAAAATTGAGGCACGACCTGTGTATAGACATCATTTTGAGATTAAAACAGACTATGTAAGTCTCAAATACCTTATGGACCATAAATTTACTAGTCCCTTGAAACTAAAATGGACTGGCCGGTAATTGCTGCCAATTTTCCAGAATTCAATCCTTGAGACACGGATTCTGTGAAGCAAAGGGGAATATCATGGCTAGGGTTCGTATTCTAATTTTGGGACGACCGTTAAATTTAAAAGGAGGTAGACGATGTCGTTTTCACTTAGAAGAGCGAAGAGGTTTTAATAAGTAATGTAGTAGCAATAGTTGTTATTTAGGATGTACGTTAAACGTTGTCGTTTTGTGTAAAGGCTTAGGCGTGTTTGTTTTATCCATTAGTGTGGCCATGTGCTGTGAATCACATAGTGTGACAGGATGTGCAAAGGAATAACAAGCCATTACACAGACACGACGCCCCCCTCCCTCGCCCACGCCACACTTCTCTCCCCCACACAGTCCCACATGTGTTGGGATAGAGGACCAACCAAGATAGTTTTCGGGGGAATCTGAGGCGGGCGCTTGGGGGATGGCGAGGCGGGCGCCTCGCGTCCAGTTGATTTGGCGTTGGCGTAGCATGCTTGAGGCGGCCGCACGGCCTGGGATGAGGCGTGCGCCTCGGCTGCCGAGGTGAGCATGGGTTTTGGCCTTTCCCAGGCGGGCGCCTGGCTTCTTTGAGGCGGGCGCCTGGCGTCGATTCTCAGCTCGGGAAAGGTTTATTCTGGGCCCGTTTTATGAGGCCATCTAGGGTTTGGTTTGTTCCTGTTCACATATTTAAGCAATGTTCCGCCCCAAAACTCATTGTAACATTATAGAAACATATTATAGTGCAAGATCCTGGCTTGGTAGTGCCCCCAGACGTAGCCCAACATATTGGTGAACTAGGTAAACAATTTCTGTGTCTTTTTCTGTGCTTTGATTTCTTGTGCTTTGTTTGTGTGCTATTATTGTTCTTGTGATTTGCTTGGGCTGTGGAGGGCTATATTCACAACAACTGGTATCAAAGCCTTGGTTCGAGATCAGGGTTTAATCGTTAGATTGGTTTATCGAGCGATTGGGTGTTGTCAAGCAATCAAGAATGGGCAAGGACAAACAGGCGGTTGAGAAGTTCGATGGGTCTGACTTTGAATTTTGGAGGATGCAGATAGAGGATCTTTTGTATAACAAAGAACTCTATAAGCCTCTAAAGGGTGTCAAACCGGAAGACGAAGAGCAGGAAGATTGGGATCTCATGGATCGGAAGGCCCTAGGGGTGGTCAGATCTACTTTGTCAAAGTGGATTGCGAAGACTACCAAGAAGGCAAAAACCACAAAGGAGCTATTGGATTATCTTACTGAGAGATTTGAAACACCATCTGCTGCAAACAAGGTTGATTTGATACGTAAGATGGGTAGTCTCAAGATGCAAGAGGGAGGATCCTTAGCTAAACACATCGATGAGCTTATGGATGTTATAGACTCATTGACTGCGATGGAGATCAAGTTCGATGATGAGGTTCATGCGTGCTTGTTGCTAGCGTCTTTACCAGGAAGTTGGAGCGGGACAGTGACAACGATCAATGCTTCAGCAGGTAAAAACAAATTAAAGTATGATGATGTTAAAGACTTTCTCTTGGGCGAGGAAAATTGCATGAAGAAGTTAGGGACATCGACTGCTTCGGGATCGGCCTTAGCTACTGCTAGCAGGGGAAGGCCGGGTACTAGCAAACAAGGGAGAACTGAATCTAGGGAGAACGTGGTGGGTGGTAAGGGCAAGACCGGGGAGATCAGAGACAAACCAAGGGTTGCAAAGGGATCAGTTCGGTGCTATCGCTGTAAGGAGTTGGGACACTAGAAGAGGGATTGTCCCAATCGTGGGGGCAATTCGGTGAATGTGACAGTCGAAGGTGATGATGTACTGGTTCTGAGTGTTAGTAGTGCACTAGAATCATGGGTGCTGGATTCGGGGACATCATTCCACTCTTGCGGGCATGCAGAAGAGATGGAGAATTACACTTCCGGTGATTTCGGTAAGGTCTATCTGGCGGATGGCGAGCCTTTGGAAATCAAGGGGAAGGGGGATGTCAGAATAGGAGTATCGGACGGGAAGGTCTTACATCTGAACGGGGTCAGGCACATTCCGGGTTTGAAAAAGAACCTGTTATCAGTTGGGCAGTTGGACGAAGAGGGTTACAAAGTAACATTCGGCTGCAAGAACTGGGTTATTACCAAGGAGGATTGTGAGATCGCTCGGGGTAATAAGGAAGGGACATTGTATTTAGCGAAAAACACCAAGGATAGTATCGCGGTGGCGTTAGCCAAGGGTGATACTGATTTGTGGCACTGTCGATTGGGTCACATGAGTGAAACGGGGATGAAAGTACTCTGTTCAAAGGGACTACTACCGGGTTTGAAGACAGTCAACGTGGGGATCTGCGAAGATTGTGTGTTTGGCAAACAGGGGAGAAATAATTTCTCGAGGACTGGTAGGGCTTTGAGGGAAGCAAAGTTAGAACTGGTCCACACGGACTTGTGGGGACCATCTCCGGTAACTTCATTGGGTGGTGCGTCATATTACATGACCTTTATTGATGATTCAACAAGGAAGGTCTGGGTCTATTTTTTGAAGGAGAAAGATGAAGCTTTCGAGGTATTCAAGAAGTGGAGGGCCTTGGTGGAGAATCAGACGGGACTTAAGCTTAAGTGCTTAAGATCAGATAATGGTGGGGAGTATGAGCTCGGTGAGTTTAGGAAATATTGTGCAGTGAATGGTATTCGTATGGAGAAGACTCCAAAGCGTACACCACAACTCAACGGGGTTGCAGAGAGGATGAACAGGACATTGAACGAGCGGGCAAGAAGTATGAGATTGAAGTGTGGACTTCCGAAGACGTTCTGGGCATATGCAGTTGACACGGCGGCTTTCTTGATCAATAGGGGACCATCGGTACCATTGGGGAATGGAATTCCAGAGGAAGCATGGAGTGGCAAGCAGCTAAATCTGTCCTTTCTTCGCATATTTGGCTGCGTTTCATATGTTCATATTGATTCTGCTGATAGAACTAAGTTGGATGCAAAATTTGTAAAATGTACGTTTATTGGGTATGGCGGGGATGACTTCGGGTATAAGTTTTGGGATGACCAAAACCATAAAATTATTCGTAGTCGAGATGTGGTATTCAATGAACAAGTATTGTACAAGGACAGAAAGGGGGCATCTGATGACACTAGTTCGGAACCGGAGATTGTAGAGGTGGATATTCCAGACTCGGGTGGGAGCAAAACGGTTCATGATGAACATGGTCAGGAGGTCACTGAAGATGAACCACATACTCCGGAACCGGATATTCCGCTGCGTAGATCCAGCAGGTTGCGTGGATCGCCTGACATATACTCCTTCCAATTACTACTTGTTGTTGACAGATAGTGGGGAACCGAAATGTTATGCGGAGGCTGTTCGTAGTGCACTTTGTGATAAGTGGAAAGCTGCGATGGATGATGAGATGGACTCATTGAAGGCCAACAAAACTTGGGAGTTGATTAGACTGCCTAAGGGGAATAAGGCATTGCATAACAAGTGGGTTTACAGGATCAAGGAGGAAGCAAACGGCAGTAAGCGTTACAAGGCAAGGTTGGTTGTAAAAGGGTTTCAGCAAAAGTATGGTATTGACTACACCGAGGTATTCACTCCTGTTGTGAAGATGACCACTATTAGAATGGTTCTGGGGATA
Source organism: Adenophora triphylla var. japonica (assembly GCA_022495995.1). Classification (NCBI taxonomy): domain Eukaryota; kingdom Viridiplantae; phylum Streptophyta; class Magnoliopsida; order Asterales; family Campanulaceae; genus Adenophora; species Adenophora triphylla. The sequence goes on from JAFEMH010001083.1 coordinate 100,333, forward strand.
ATAGTGGCAGATAACTTGTTGCTGGAACAGATGGATGTAAAGACGGCCTTTCTTCATGGGGATTTGGAGGAAGAAATTTACATGGTACAGCCAGAGGGTTACTTGTCTAAGGGTAGCAAGGAACTGGTTTGCAGATTGACTAAGAGCTTGTATGGCCTTAAACAAGCTCCTAGGCAGTGGTACAGAAAGTTCGATGGTTTCATGCACGATATTGATTTTATCAGATGTGAAGCGAATCATTGTTGCTACTTCAAGAACACGGACAATGGGTACATAATCTTTTTGTTATATGTGGATGACTTGCTAATAGCGGGTTCTAGCAGTAGAGAGGTAAACAGATTGAAGGCTCAGTTGTCAGAACGGTTCGAGATGAAGGATTTGGGGGAGGCCAGAAAAATCTTGGGCATGCGGATTGACCGGGATAGGGAGTTGGGTAAGTTGGTTCTTTCACAAGCAGAATATATTGAGAAAATCTTGGCAAGGTTTTGCATGGAAGAGGCGAAGCCAACAGGGACACCATTGGGTATGCACTTCAAGCTATCCAAGAAGGACTCACCTATGGGCAAGGAGGAGCGTGAAAAGATGGAGAGGACTCCATATGCTTCGGCTGTGGGGAGTCTAATGTATGCAATGGTGTGTACAAGGCCGGACATTGCACATGCGGTGGGAGTAGTCAGCCGGTTCATGGGCAATCTAGGAAAGCAACATTGGGAAGCGGTTAAATGAATCCTGCGTTACTTAAAGGGTACTGCTGGTAAGGCTCTATGTTTCTCAAGCAAGGAGGTCGTGTTAGCGGGTTATGTTGATGTGGATTTGGCATCAAGCGATCTAGACAAGAGGAGAAGTACTACGGGTTGTGTTTTCACATTGGGTGGTACGGCAATTTCCTGGGCTTCTAAATTGCAGAAGATCGTGGCTCAGTCGACTGCAGAAGCAGAATATGTGGTAGTGACAGAGGCGAGTAAAGAGATGATATGGTTGCAGAACTTCTTGGGTGAACTTGGGAAGACGTGATGTAACGACCCTAAACCTAGGCACTATTTTAATAACATATTGTGTGCTTTTAATATTATTGTTATTATTATGTGTCTATTTTTATATAATTAATTTCATATGTTAGGATGAATGATAGGAAAATAAATTAATGTTCAAAAAGAAAAGTAATAATAGAAACATGAGTAAAATGTGGAAGGAGGATCCTAAAATGTGGAATAAATATTGAGTAGGAGGATTTTAAATTTAATGCTTTGGAAATATTAAAGGAAAATGATATTTTGGGGTGAAAGCCTTAGTTTGAAGGGGGGGGGCATTCCCTTCCCCCTTCTTTCCTCCACCTAGGGCCTCAATAGTCAAAGCAACCCATATCCTCCCCATACCTCCCTTCACCTCCCCATACTTCCTCTAGGTCACTTTCATCTTCTTCCTCATTTTTCTTCTTTCACTCTTCCATGGAACTCCATTGAAAGCTTCCTCATTTCCAAGCCTTGTAACTAGTCATTTCTACACCATTTTCAAGACCAAGGGCATTTTTGGGTTTGGATCATCTAGAGGAACAAGGCAAGCTAAGAAGATCAACATTTTGTTCTATAAATCTAAGGTGAGTTATTATGACCTTTCTTTCTTTGAATGATCATGAAAATAAATGTTATTGTGTTTGTTCTCTTGAATGTGTTGATTGAGAACTTTGTTGGGTTTATAGAAATATTATGGTTTATGGAAGTTGAATTGATCTAGGGTTAAGACATGTTTTCTTGGAGTTAAATGAGTAGGATGAAGTTAACAAAGTTGGAAATGTCCCTTTTGGTTCATAACTTAGAAGACTTCTGGTTGGAACTTTGGGATTTTGAGGCATTGTTGTTGTTCTTCTTTGTTTTACAAATTCCGGGCCGAGGGACGAGTCGTCCCTTGGACGAAGGGAAGTCGTGACCTATAGGGGACGCCGGTGTTCGAAGGGGGTCACATGGGCACGAGTCGTGCCCTGGGGGACGAGTCGTGCCCTGTCCTGGTTTCAAGATATCAACTTTAGAGCTGTTCAAACCTAATCAAACTCGAACCAAAATGAAATCTCTTTAACCTAGATTAAAGTAGAATACTTTGGCTTCACAATGATATTCTAAGTGATCAAAATGGAATAGTAGAAGTACCTTAAATGTTGTTTGGAAAACGTTAGCTAACCTAGTTTGGTAACTAGACAATTATGATCCCCACTTGGTAGATTCAACTTAGACCTTAAAGAGGCTATGTATTATTGTATAATGACCATGTAGGATGGATTGATGCTACTTCCTTGCTTACATTGAGTTCATATACATTGTTGTATTATGCATAGTGTGTTAATTAAATGTTGCACTATGATATTGATTGAACATGAGTATATTTTACCATGTTGATATATTGTTATCCCTTTTGTGGATTTTATTCAAGTATCTATTATGTGCTTGATATGTGTGAGTCAGCTGACGTTGGGGGTATAACATAATACGGTCAATTATGGAAGTGTGACCTAATGTGATCGGATTATGTTATATCTGTGACCGTCCCCTCCTGTGGCCACAGGATGGGGTATAGCATCTGTAGTGAGCCAAAAGCCTTACAGAGTTGCTACTGTCTTATTTGGTTCCCTGAAAAACGGGTCTTATAAGACGTGAGTATTGCTTAAGCAGCTCACTGTATAATTGGAGTATTATTATACCCAATGTTGTACGACTCTTTGTTCGAGACGGGAAAAGGTAAACCAAGGTAATGGATTGTGTTTATAGCTTTTCCAATGTGTTACGTGCGACTTGTTATATGTTGCATTTATTTGGCATATTGCTGCATTCATAATAGCTTGCTGAGATTTATTCTCACCCCTCTCCCTTTAATGTTTTAGATCCCGAGACAGGAGGACCGACCAAGTAAGGACGGAAAGGAGTTGGCAGTGAGCTTTTGGGTATTGTCGGCGTACGTTAGGTTGGCGTAGAAAGTATTTTGTTATAATTCCTTTTGGGAGTTTGTAATTATGAACTTTACATTTCTACGTTAAAACCAATATCTTTTGTAACTAAACAGTTTAAGCATTTTCAAAGTCGGTCTACTCTTCCTCCGATGTGGAGAGTAGTGGAGTTGTTTTGAAATGGAATTGTTAATGATGTTTTATTTGGAAGTTTAATTAAAAGTTTTAAAAGTTAGTGAAATTTGGGTTAGTCTGAGGACGCTCCAACTCGGGACACGTGTAGGTTCCGGGTCGGGGTCCTCACAGTTGGTATCAAAGCTCGGTTAGAATTCTCGGGTAGAGTCTAGCTGAGTGAGAGTGTGTGATAACTGACGTCGAGTGTTTAATGCAGGAGTTTGTTGTTATGGCGGGAAATGATGATGATCAGAATCTGGGTTTGGGTGGTGTTGGTAATCCGAATGCCGAGATGATGGACATGTTCCGAGGGTTTCTTCAAAGATATGGCAACTCGGAATCGAATCGAATCGGAATCAAGGCGAGCAAGGGCAACATGGTTTGGAGAAGTTCGTGAAGATGTCTCCTCCTAGCTTCAACGGAGATCCGGATCCGGTGAAGGCTGAGAGGTGGCTTGAGGCTATGAATAAGATTTTCGCAGCTATGGAGAGTTCGGATGCGGAGAAGGTGAGATGTGCCGTTTTCAAGTTGGAGGGACCAGCGAATTTGGTGGCGAGTAGTGAAGGATGGTTGGGACCGGGATTTGACACCACGAGACATGGGAGAACTTCACACGCAAGTTCTGGGATCACTTTGTACCGATGGTTACTAGAGACAAGAAGGAAGGCGAGTTTCAAAGCTGGAGCAAGGGACCATGACGATAGCGCGATATTCAGCAAAGTTCACGAGAATTGGCCCGATATTGTCCTCATTTGGTGCCGGATGAGGAGAGGCGAGTCTACCGGTTTGTGAAAGGTTTAAGGGTTGAGTTCAGCGATTGTGTGACGCATAACCGCCAACTTCCAAGCAGCAGTGAATATGGCGTATCAGATTGAGAATGACATAGAGGAGCATCGTGGTAAGAATGAAGGCGGAAACAGAAATAGATTCCAAGGTCAAGGTTCGGGACAGAATAGAGTTCAGCCGAGGACAGTCACCACGGGAGCGAATCGGGAGGAAATGTGGCGACTCCGGCAAATCGTGCGACTCCGTGTCGGTTTGGGGCAACATGTGGGTTTTGCGAAGAGGCTAGGGCATTCGGAGGACAAGTGTTGGAGCAAACAAGGAAAGTGTTTGGAGTGTGGGTCGGCGAGCCATTTTAGGAGGAATTGTCCCAAGTTACAGAATAAGCAAGCGACGGGTGCCGGTTTTGGAGGACAAGGTAGTGGTGTGAAGAGAGATGTTGATGGGAAACCCAAGGATAGAGTCCAAGGTCGAGTGTTTGCTTTGGGTCGAGGAGAGGTCGATCCTAATGCCGTCATTAGAGGTATAGTTCCTGTCTCAGGAGTTAAGGCCCGCATTCTTATAGATCCCGGGTCTTCCCATTCATTTGTGGCATCTCATTGCATATTTTGCCTGAATCTATGCCTTATGTGTTAGAGGTCTCTACTCCTATGGGAGAGTGCCTTGCATCTTCTCTGATATATCGTGGTTGTGATGTGACTATATGTGGGCATGTATTGCCGGTGGATTTGGTCGAGTTACCAATCCGTGATTTTGATGTGATCCTTGGGATGGATTGGTTGAGTCGGTGCCATGCTTTGGTAGGCTTGTCGTAGGAAGCGAGTCTCATTTGCTATGCCTGATGTGCCTACATTTATATTTGATGCCGATAAATCTATGTTCGGTTTACATGTTATTTCTGCCTTAAAAGCTAGAAAGATGCTATCTAAGGGGTGTGCGGGTTACTTAGCTTATGTGGTAGATTCCAATAAGAAGTCTTCCGAGTTAGCTCATGTTCCGGTTGTGAATGAGTTTAGTGATGTGTTCTCTAGTGAGTACTCTATGCCTCCGGATCGTGAGGTCGAGTTTTGTATTGACTTAGTGCCCGTGCCGCCCCTATCTCTAAAGCACCCTATAGAATGGCTCCGGCCGAGTTAAAAGAGTTGAAGGTCCAATTGCAAGAATTGCTTGACCGAGGTTTTATACGTCCTAGTGTGTCTCCGTGGGGAGCACCAGTTTTGTTTGTTAGGAAGAAGGATGGTACCTTACGATTGTGTATAGATTATCGTTTGTTGAACCAAGCCACTATAAAGAATAAGTATCCTCTTCCGCACATAAATGATTTGTTTGACCAACTCCAAGGTTCCGTTATCTACTCAAAGCTTGATTTGAGAAGCGGATCCCATCGATTGAAAGATTAGGCCGGATGATATTGCTAAGACGGCTTTCCGAACTAGATATGGTCACTATGAGTTTGTTGTGATGCCTTTTGGGTTGACTAATGCTCAGTAGTGTTTATGGATATGATGAACCGTGTCTTCAAACCTTATCTTGATAGTTTTGTGGTGGTCTTTATTGATGATATCCTTGTGTATTCTAAGTCCCGGGAAGAGCATGAGAATCATTTGAGGATTGTCTTGTCAGTTCTTCGTGAGAAGCAGTTGTACGCCAAGTTCAGCAAGTGTGAGTTTTGGCTTGAGCAGGTTTCTTTCTTGGGGCATGTGGTGTCGAGTTCGGGGATTTCCGTGGATCCTTCAAAGATTGAAGCCGTGGTTAATTGGAAGCAACCTTCGGTATGGCGAGGTTCGTAGTTTCCTTGGTTTGGCGGGGTATTATCGGAGGTTCATTGAGGGGTTTTCTCGGATTGCTACTCCGTTGACGAGGTTGACTCGGAAGGATGTTTCGTTTGTATGGGATTCCAAGTGTGAAGAAAGTTTCAATGAATTGAAGAAGAGGTTGACGACGGCCCCTGTTCTTACCCTTCCGGATGGTTGTGAGAATTTCGTGATCTTTAGTGATGCCTCGAAGGCGGGTTTGGGTTGTGTCCTCATGCAAAATGGGAAAGTAATTGCGTATGCCTCTAGGAAGTTATCACCGGCGGAACAGAATTACCCTAATCATGATATGGAATTGGCGGCGATTGTATTTGCGTTACATAAATGGAAGCACTACCTTTATGGGGCGAAGTTTGAGATTTTTACCGATCATAAGAGTTTGAAGTACCTATTTACCCAAAAGGAGTTGAACAACCGACAAAGGAGATGGCTTGAGTTCTTGAAGGATTTTGATTGTGTCATTTCCTATCACCCGGGAAAGGCCAATGTAGTGGCGGATGCGATTAGCCGAAAGGCGTATTTGACAGCTTTGAGTTCCCGAGAATTGAAGAGTGAAGTAATCATTGCGAATGTTCGAGCCGTTCCGGCATTGTATGGAGATTTGAAAGAAGCTCAACAAGGTGATCCGGAATTGAAGAAAATATTAGATCAAGTGCAAGATGGGAAAGCCGGGGAATTTGCTTTGAATAGAGATGGGATTTTAACTTTCCAAGGGAGAATTTGCGTTCCTTCATCGCCGGAAATCAAGAAGCGTGTTTTAGAGGATGGCCATAAGTCCAAGTTTGCGATTCATCCGGGTAGTACCAAAATGTATCAAGATTTGAAGCGTGGGTATTGGTGGAGTGGTATGAAGAGGGAAATAGCGGATTATGTTTCTAAGTGTTTGACTTGTCAACAAATCAAGGCCGAGCATCAAAGACCGGCGGGACTACTTCAACCATTGGATATTCCGGAATGGAAATGGGAAGGGATTTCGATGGATTTTGTTTCGGGTTTACCTCTTACCTCGAAGAAGATGGATGCTATTTGGGTCATTGTGGATCGGTTGACGAAGTCGGCTCATTTTCTTCCGGTATCAACCAAGTTTTCGTTAGAGAAGTTAGCTCAGTTGTATATGAAGGAGATTGTGAGACTTCACGGGGTTCCGGTTAGTATTGTTTCCGACAGAGATCCGAGGTTTACATCTAGATTTTGGAGAGCATTGCATGAAGCCTTGGGTTCTAAATTGTGTTTCAGTACGGCGTTTCATCCTCAAACCGATGGTCAGTCCGAGAGAACTATTCAGATACTTGAGGATATGTTACGGGCTTGTGTGATGGATTTCCAATTGTCATGGGAAGATCATCTACCTTTAGTGGAGTTTGCCTACAACAATAGTTATCAGTCTAGTATTGAGATGGCTCCGTATGAAGCGTTATATGGTAGGAAGTGTCGATCTCCGATGTGTTGGGACGAGATTGGTGAAGCGAGACTTTGGGGCCCGGATTTAGTTCGAGATTCTACGGACAAGATCAAAGTGATTCGGGATAGATTGAAGACGGCTCAGAGTTGACAGAAAAGCTACGCCGACAATAGAAGACGAGATTTATCTTTTCAGGTTGGTGACTTTGTGTTCTTGAAGGTCTCTCCGAGGACGGGAATCAAAAGGTTTGGTAATAAGGGTAAACTGGCTCCGAGGTTCGTTGGTCCGTTTGAGATTCTAGAGAAGATTGGGGATTTGGCCTACCGGTTGGCATTACCTCCGTCTCTTTCTTTGCTCCATGATGTCTTCCATGTCTCGATGTTGAGGAAGTATTGTCATGATCCTTCCCACATCTTGAGTTCTCCCCCCGATGATGTCCAAGCGGACATGTCTTATGTTGAGGAACCCTTAAGAATCCTAGAGTTCCAAGTTAAGGAGTTGAGGTCTAAGAGTATTCCTATAGTGAAGGTCCTTTGGAAGAACCACACCGTTGAGGAAGCGACGTGGGAGCTAGAGTCGGAGATGAGAGCGAAATACCCGTGGTTGTTTGAAAATCCAAGTAAGTTTTCTTTTAAAATTCGGGACGAATTTTCTTTAAGGGGGAGTGAGTGTAACGACCCTAAACCTAGGCACTATTTTAATAACATATTGTGTGCTTTTAATATTATTGTTATTATTATGTGTCTATTTTTATATAATTAATTTCATATGTTAGGATGAATGATAGGAAAATAAATTAATGTTCAAAAAGAAAAGTAATAATAGAAACATGAGTAAAATGTGGAAGGAGGATCCTAAAATGTGGAATAAATATTGAGTAGGAGGATTTTAAATTTAATGCTTTGGAAATATTAAAGGAAAATGATATTTTGGGGTGAAAGCCTTAGTTTGAAGGGGGGGGGGGCCATTCCCTTCCCCCTTCTTTCCTCCACCTAGGGCCTCAATAGTCAAAGCAACCCATATCCTCCCCATACCTCCCTTCACCTCCCCATACTTCCTCTAGGTCACTTTCATCTTCTTCCTCATTTTTCTTCTTTCACTCTTCCATGGAACTCCATTGAAAGCTTCCTCATTTCCAAGCCTTGTAACTAGTCATTTCTACACCATTTTCAAGACCAAGGGCATTTTTGGGTTTGGATCATCTAGAGGAACAAGGCAAGCTAAGAAGATCAACATTTTGTTCTATAAATCTAAGGTGAGTTATTATGACCTTTCTTTCTTTGAATGATCATGAAAATAAATGTTATTGTGTTTGTTCTCTTGAATGTGTTGATTGAGAACTTTGTTGGGTTTATAGAAATATTATGGTTTATGGAAGTTGAATTGATCTAGGGTTAAGACATGTTTTCTTGGAGTTAAATGAGTAGGATGAAGTTAACAAAGTTGGAAATGTCCCTTTTGATTCATAACTTAGAAGACTTTTGGTTGGAACTTTGGGATTTTGAGGCATTGTTGTTGTTCTTTGTTTTTACAAATTACGGGCCGAGGGACGAGTCGTCCCTTGGACGAAGGGAAGTCGTGACCTATAGGGGACGCCTGTGTTCGTAGGGTCACATGGGCACGAGTCGTGCCCTGGGGGACGAGTCGTGCCCTGTCCTGGTTTCAAGATATCAACTTTAGAGCTGTTCAAACCTAATCAAACTCGAACCAAAATGAAATCTCTTTAACCTAGATTAAAGTAGAATACTTTGGCTTCACAATGATATTCTAAGTGATCAAAATGGAATAGTAGAAGTACCTTAAATGTTGTTTGGAAAACGTTAGCTAACCTAGTTTGGTAACTAGACAATTATGATCCCCACTTGGTAGATTCAACTTAGACCCTTAAAGAGGCTATGTATTATTGTATAATGACCATGTATGATGGATTGATGCTACTTCCTTGCTTACATTGAGTTCATATACATTGTTGTATTATGCATAGTGTGTTAATTAAATGTTGCACTATGATATTGGTTGAACATGAGTATATTTTACCATGTTGATATATTGTTATCCCTTTTGTGGATTTTATTCAAGTATCTATTATGTGCTTGATATGTGTGAGTCACCGACGTTGGGGTATAACATAATACGGTCAATTATGGAAGTGTGACCTAATGTGATCGGATTATGTTATATCTCGTGACCGTCCCCTCCCGCGGCAGGGATGGGGTATAGCATCTGTAGTGAGCCAAAAGCCTTACGAGTTGCTACTGTCTTATTTGGTTCCCCGAAAACGGGTCTTATAAGACGTGAGTATTGCTTAAGCAGCTCACTGTATAATTGGAGTATTATTATACCCAATGTTGTACGACTACTGTTCAGACGGGAAAAGGTAAACCAAGGTAATGGATTGTGTTTATAGCTTTTCCAATGTGTTACGTGCGACTTGTTATATGTTGCATTTATTTGGCATATTGCTGCATTCATAATAGCTTGCTGAGATTTATTCTCACCCCTCTCCCTTTAATGTTTTAGATCCCGAGACAGGAGGACCGGCCAAGTAAGGACGGAAAGGAGTTGTGATGAGCTTTTGGGTATTGTCGGGGTACGTTAGGTTGGCGTAGAAAGTATTTTGTTATAATTCCTTTTGGGAGTTTGTAATTATGAACTTTACATTTCTACGTTAAAACCAATATCTTTTGTAACTAAACAGTTTAAGCATTTTCAAAGTCGGTCTACTCTTCCTCCGATGTGGAGAGTAGTGGAGTTGTTTTGAAATGGAATTGTTAATGATGTTTTATTTGGAAGTTTAATTAAAAGTTTTAAAAGTTAGTGAAATTTGGGTTAGTCTGAGGACGCTCCAACTCGGGACACGTGTAGGTTCCGGGTCGGGGTCCTCACACGTGAAGTGGTAACGTTCTCTACAGTGACAGTCAGAGCGCAATACATTTGGCTAGAAATCCGACGTTTCATTCTAGGACGAAGCACATTGAACTGAGGTTTCACTACATCAGGCATCTCTTGGAAGGGAAGATCTTAAGGCTAGAGAAGATATTGGGATCGGAGAACCCGGCTGACATGTTGACAAAGGTTGTAAACCTTGAGAAATTGAAGCTGTGCAAAGCTTCAATTGGGCTTGGAGAATAGGAGAGGAGGATGGCACTACCATGATCGAGGTGAGCACTAGGAGGACACCAAGGATGAGTTGAAGAACGGATACGGGGCTTATATATGCGGTTGATCTCTAGGTGGGAGATTGTTGGTATAGAGGACCAACCAAGATAGTTTTCGGGGGAATCTGAGGCGGGCGCTTGGGGGATGGCGAGGCGGGCGCCTCGCGTCCAGTTGATTTGGCGTTGGCGTAGCATGCTTGAGGCGGCCTCACGGCTTGGGATGAGGCATGCGCCTCGGCTGCCGAGGTGAGCATGGTTTTTTGGCCTTTCCCAGGCGGGCGCCTGGCTTCATTGAGGCGGGCGCCTGGCGTCGATTCTCACCTCGGGAAAGGTTTATTCTGGGCCCGTTTTTTGAGGCCATCTAGGGTTTGGTTTGTTCCTGTTCACATATTTAAGCAATGTTCCGCCCCAAAACTCATTGTAACATTATAAAAACATATTATAGTGCAAGATCCTGGCTTGGTAGTGCCCCCAGACGTAGCCAAACATATTGTGAACTGGGTAAACAATTTCTGTGTCTTTTTCTGTGCTTTGATTTCTTGTGCTTTGTTTGTGTGCTATTATTGTTCTTGTGATTTGCTTGGGCTGTGGAGAGCTATATTCACAACAACATGCACAACAACCCCCACATGCATGTCAATACACAAAATCACTTAGGCATAAACCCAAGGTAGTATCTTCAAAAAACTAATAAATAGAGCTTTACAAACAAAAACCAATCATCCCCTGTTATGATTTTCATCAGAAACCAATAGAGAAGCAAATCATTAAAACAGACACAAACACTGTTGTAGTAGCTTCAGACAAATAACAGTTGACATTACAAATGTCCCTCACTCCTTTCCTAAATGAATGCCCACATTTCATCAGGGACACTCTAAAAATGTGTACTTTTACATTTTAAAGTGTAGTGTTTTTTTTTTTTTTTCATTTTAATGGCAAAATTGCATAAATATTATTGTTATCTACTTTCTAAACATTTAGTTTTATGATAATAAAATGAATAGCATAAATTTTTGGTAAAAAAGCGTTTGAAGGACAGTTTTTTTTTTAAAAACATTTTGGGACAAAAATTTCTTGAATTTGGACATTTCATTTAAGATCATAGGGAGTAATAATTTTTATATTTGAATTGAAATCATGATACAAAAAGTACAAATGTCAAAATGAATAGAATTTTGTAAATAGAACAAAAAATTGCCAAGTTTCTGCATTATATTACTGCCTGTCGGGTCTCAACATTTCGGTAAATCATGAGGAGGCCGAACCATCCGCGTTTCAGGTTTCTCACCATCTTTCACGACGAATAACGTGCTCATTCCCCAAACTTGATGTCTCTCTAGATGGCAATGCATCAACCAAACACCTAAAACCAAATCAGAATATAAACAGGTGAATGATAAATCTATTCAACATACTCTGTCACGTTTGTTACAATCAATGCAATGTACTACAAATTGACAGTATAATAAAACTTACTTTTCAATTGGTTGCGAAAAAATGAAATTTGCATACTACTCCCTTCGTCCCAAAATGATTGTCCCACTTTTTTTGCTTTTATTACGAAGGAACTTTGAACAATAATTTTAGCTTTATTTAACTATATAAATGAAAATCTAAAACTCATTATTGATACACCATCAATAATACTATCAATTGCAAATTTTAGATCTTCATTTATATAATTAAATCAACCTAAAATTATTGTTCAAAGTTACTTCGTAATAAATGCAAAAAAAGTGGGACAATCATTTTGGGACGGAGGGAGTATTTAATTACACTTTATTGCAATGTAGTTTTTAATATTGTAATCAAATAATACAACCCCATTACATTATTTGTAATCCGACCAAAAAATACGTCTCAATTATGTGTTAAAGAAGAATATGTTACCTTTGGTGTAATGGAGGGTATATTATATTATATGCCATGGATTTGTAATTATTTTGAATATAAAGTTAAGAACGCGTGTATGTTTGCATAAGTGGTATAGTGATAGAGTGAAAGACTTACCAGGGTTATCTGCCTTAAATCTGAGAGCAACCCATCCATTATTTGGAACTCCAACTGTAGTTTCTTCAGGAGGATCCACAAGGTTGTACCTTAAAGGATCTTTTTTCACATCAAAATTCCCAAAACCCCAACCGACAACAAAGAAGCTATACCCATGTAAATGAATAGGATGATTATCACTTGCAAGCACATTAGTCCCCTGCAAAATCAACTCTACATTTGCCCCGTACTCCAACACCAATGCCTTAGTCCCAAAACTTGGCTCCAAAACATCTTCCGGCAAATGATCACCAGTAAAATTGAATATCCTCGGCGGGGCCCTTGGAAAATCCTCCTCAAAAACACCCTTAATTCCATAATAATGCGCTCTAAGTGCATCCACAGTCGGCATCACGAAACTGACATTGTTCAAGCTAGCTGAAAATCTCTTCCCAAATGGCCCATTACATGGTTTTTCCTTGCTACAATTCAATAAATTAACTGACATGGTGAAAAACAAATGAGTGTCAATCTTTAACGGGACTTTTGCAGGGTGTTCTTCGCTTGCTAGGCTCCTCAGTTGCTCTGTAAAACGAGTTGACGCAAGTGTTGACTCATACGGAGGGAGAGGTGGGACCGGAGGATTTCTAGGAGGTTCGTAAGAGCCCTGATAATGTAATAAGGATCTAGTGGTTGACTTGTCAAAGCCAGCCCCAAAGGCACTTGAATAAGACCTTGCAGCCATGTAATATAGGCTAGGAGGCTGGTTTGCTTCTAGCAGAACATCCATGGTTTGGCCTGGTGTAATCATAATGTAACTTGTTTTCAATGGCTTTGTGTAGGAACCATCTGTTCCTACTAATGTCAAGTTGTGTTGGGCAATAGCAAAGAAGAGATTTTCGTCCATTACCGCATTTATTATGCGAAGAAGATATGTTTTTCCATATTTCACTCTCAGTTTGAATGCTCCTATAAAAGGTTGAATACATATAGAAAAAATTAGGCAAGTTGACAAGAGAGTTTTGATAAAGTTTGACTTGTCAAATACGACTGGCTATTCTAGTGAGGACTTGGGAATGGTTTTGGACTCTCTTTGTACTTAAATAAATATCGAAAAAAAGTTTCAAATCAAGAAGACGGAGGAATTATTTTTATACCTTGTTTAGAGCAAGGGTAGAGATCTCCAGGTTGGCCATTGAAGGTATAAGCATCAGAAAGTATGGGTTCTCCTCCTGTTTTATTTGCATTTCCTGGAATTTGCATTACATCTCTTTTCCACCACTCTCCTACAATTTCAAAGCAGTAAAACAGGTATTATCGTTTTTGAAGAAAAAAAAGTTGTATAAAAATGATGGAGTGGTACTGTGGTAGGTACGTACCTAATATGATAAGGACGTCCTTGAAAGGATTAGGAAAGGGATAACGGGAAGCATGTTTAGGGTAAACAATAATGGCACCATGAAGAGTGGCCCGTGCCCAACCACTGTGAGCGTGCCACCAGATTGTGCCTTCTTCTGTACTCAATTCCAACTTGTAAGTGTAGTTGTTTTGTGGTCTGATTGGGCATTGGGTCACATATTCAGGCCCATCTCCCCATGGATTCCTTCGCTGTCTTACTCCGTGCCTGCACAAAACCCCGGCCCACATTATAATTTCTCTACATATTTTTCTTTTTCCCATTCTATTCTGCAATGCTTTTGCTTTTCATATGTGCATGTAATATATATCAATGTTGACATTAAGAGAGTGGGTGCGCAGTGAGCTGAGATTGGCCAGCCATTGCACATGAGTGGCATTTTGCGTTTTGGCTCAAAATATGTTATTCATAATATTTTTTTGTACAATTATTAATAGGAAAAATTACCGCGGATCCTTCACCCCAAGTGAAAAGATAAGGATTTTGAAATTTAATTAACTAGTTCAGCATCATAATCAAAATTTCACCTAGTCCTTCGCTACCCAAACTACCCCTTACCCAAAAATAAAAAATCATCCCCCTCTCTCTCTCTTCTCTCACTTTCTCTCTCTACCATCCCTTCCGGCCGGCGACCCTTCCCCTTCCCCTTTGGCGACCCTTTCCTCCCCTCCGGCGACCTCCCCGCAGTTTCTCCCTCCACCTTCTCCACCGTCTCCTACATCGCCGACTATCCACTACCTAAACCCGTATTCGACGCCCTCCTCCACTACGCTGGTCCACCCGTCAACTCCAGCACCTCCTCCTCACGCATGTCCTCCGCCGAACTCAAAGCCATCGCCTCCGTCCTCCGCCGCTGCTCCGCTCCTCCACTACGTTTTCGTTCACGAATTTGAGTGTGAAGTTGAAAGAATCAGCAGCAATGAGTTCCTTTGAGGTGAAAATTTGGTGGATAGGAAGGATTTATTGGCACATTTCGTTGTCGAAAAGAGGGCTTCGGCTTCCAAAACGTTTGAATTTTGTTTAAATTCTTCTTTTTCGTCAACATCGCCATTGTCAACATACTGACGGAATTTTTCCAGTAATATCCTTCCGTAGAAATGGAAAGGAAATCATCAACTTGTGTTATTATTATTATATTAATTTTGATCTTTTTGTTTTTGAATTTTTAATTATGATGTGAATATCTTTAATTTGTAAGGTTAATTGGAATAGAGAAATTGCTATCAACAACTTAAAATTTTGAATGTGACACTATTGTTACTTTACTTTAACCCTAGCCTTGTAGGGGTAATAAATTATTATAATGGGCTATCAAGAGATTAACAAAAAAAAAACAATAGTAAAATTAAGTAAAACAACTGTGAACATAACAAATATGTTAAATAATTTCATAAAATTGTAAAAATAGATGCCATAAAGGACTAAAACAAGTATGAACTTAACAAAAAACAACAGTGAACTTAAATAAAAACAACAGTGAACTTAAATAAAAACAATTGTGAACATAACAAATATGTTAAATAATCTCATAAAATTACAAAAAAGAGGCCATAAAGGACTAAAACAACTGTGAACTTAACGAAAAACAACAGTGAAGTTAACAAATAGGTCAAATAATCTCATAAAATTGCAAAAAAAAAAAAAAAAACTATAAAAGACTAAAAATAACTGTGAACTTAACTAAAACAACTGTAAACTTAACTAAAACAACAGTGAACATAACAAATAGGTCAAATAATCTCATAAAATTGTAAAAATAAAGGCTATAAAAGACTAAAAATAAATGTGAACTTAACTAAAAACAAATGTGAATTAAGTAAATGCTAGTCATTTTCATGCAGAAATTATGAATTTAACTAAAATAACTGTAAACTTCTCTTAGTTGTTTTTGGAACAAATATTAAAAATAACTGTGAACTTATCAAAAACAACAGTGAACTTAACAAATAGGTCAAATAATCTCATAAAATTGCAAAAATAACTGCTATAAAAGACAAAAAACAACTGTGAACTTAACTAAAACAACTATGAACTTAACTAAAAAAATATGTGAATTAAGTAAATAATAGTCATTTTCATGCAGAAATTATGAATTTAGCTAAAACAACTGTGAACTTCTCTTAATTATTATTGAAACAAATGTAAAAAATAACTGTGAACTTATCAAAAACAACTGTGAACTTGTAACAACTGTGAACTTCTCAAATTTGCTCCAGATTATATGTTGATGCTACTAGTTTCATTCGTATTGACGATACGAACATAACGGTGGTTTTAGATTTTTTTTTTTTTTGATTTCTAGATCTTAAGATATTTCATTTTAAAGTTTTTGAGGGGGAAAAAAAAGAAAATTTAGATTTAATTTTCAAATACATGTATGTGGACACGTGTAATTTCATTGAGCGCATGCGTGTCTTTTAACCGGTGGCATAATTGTAGTTTCTGATCTTTATAATGGACACGCGTGTCCATATGTAAGGAATGGACCTGTTGGTCGATTCCCGTATTTCATGTCCTAATTTATCGATTTCATTAGGATCAGGGATCAATTGGTAATTGCCTAGTATTAATAATTTTAAGATATGTAGCGGCAATCAAATTAACCACTAATAATATTAAAGTGGGACTTTTAAGACGCAGGGAATATTTGTTTATTTACATGCTAAAATTAAATATGATAAATTGTGCAGTTTAGTTAAGATTGGAAGTGCATTTAATTTAAGAATCTCCCATATATGGTCATAATCCATAAATGGCAGGTATTAAATTAAAGGGATGAAGTATTCCATGATTCTTCTATCCGCTATGTTATTTTAGTGAAATTTTTTGTTTTCAATTATAACCATAATTAAATATATATACTGGGTCCACCATCATAACATTATTTCTCAAAATAAAAGTGTAATTTTATTTATATAATATTCTTTGAATAATTTGACGAGGCAATTGACGAAGGAATTATTACAATCAATCAACTGTTACTATATATATATATTGTCTAGGAAATGAAAAGCACTTACCAATGAAGTGTGATATTGTAATTAGCCTTGTTAATGACTTTGATAATAATTTTATCTCCTCCATCAACTTTTAACGTTGGACCTGGAAATTTTCCATTTACTGTAAGAATATTCTTATTGCTGCACAATCTACTGTATGAAGACGATTTCACCTGCAAAAATCAAAACCCATGAGTGTATGTACGTAGTAACAACGTATCGCGATTAAAATCACAACACCTAATCAAATATTAAAAGTAAAAGAGAGAGAGAGAGAGATAAAGTAGATATATACCACAAAAGTATGGTGATGAGTTTTGGCACAAACAAAGTCAGTAGTGAGGAGAAGATGAAAAATGAATAACCAGAACCAGAACCAGAACCAGAACCAGAGTGCCTTTACTATTGGAGCACCACTTCTCAACTCCATCTTCTTTTCCTTGCCCTCACCTCATCATTTTCTTCTCTTTTCGTTTTTATATTCACCAATTTCCAATACATTTATGGAAACACTTTAACTATATATATACAATATACTTCCTCCTCCATTCTTTATAACTTACAAAAACAAAAAAGTCATACATTGATGGTTTCAATATAAGCAAAATCATTAAAGGTAACTTGTATTTAATTTATTTTATTCTAAAAATGCCCCTAATTTATTCTCCCATATTATCCAGAAATCATGAGGATATCTTAATAATTAAATATAACTCTTTTTTATTACTATAAATTATGACATTTAAACTTCATAATCTATATAAAAGTCATTAGTTTTCCATATAAATTAGGTCAAAGTCAAACCATATTAGAGTTTATATGAGGTTATAATCAAACCAATTTAATTAATGCACTCATCGTTTCAATGATTATACAATCGAATTTTTCTAACATGTGTCTTTAGGAAATATAATACTCCCTCCGTCCCATAATATCTTACCCATTTTTCTATTTTGGGCGTCTCACACTTTTCTAAAAAAGAAACTTTTTAATACTTCTTTATTCATGGGATCCAAGGCAGCGGAAGACTTGGATAGATATCAATACTAGTAGAATTTAATCAATACTAGTAATCGATCTTCAACACTCGTAGAATTTAATCGATACGGAGAGTCGGCATCCAAAAGGAATTTAATCACTTTTAGGAAATAAAGATTGATTACGGGTAGAAATTAATCAATACGCGAATCAATCCTTCAACAGCAGTCGAAATTAATCAAGACTACAAGTTGGAACAAGAAAACACTCAATTTTTATTAATCATTCAACTGATTTTCGGAATTACAATTAACCCTAATTATATAGTGACTCTAGGACTTGAAAAACAAGTCAAAAACTTCCCAAAATAACCCTAGTCTATATAGTAACCTAATCAATCAATAAAACCTTAAAATAAAGTCCTAATATACTTCTAATACCAAAAATATTACCTATTTAAAATAAATTCCGAAAATAATAAAATAATAACAAATAAAAATAGTTAAAATCAAATCCTAACTTGTCATAATAATTTCCCTTCATCAACTTGTCATACTCACAACAACTATCTACTTACTATTTTTTACCCCACTTTCTCTCTCCTACACACTCACAACTCCTACTTTAATAACATTATATATATTCACTCCTTATTTTCGTTCTCAACAGTAAACGAGTAACTTAATATGAGACGGAGGGAGTAAGAATTAATTATTACAGTAAATTCACATAATTATAGTAATTCTATTTAAAATTTAAACATATTACAAAAACCTGATATAATTATATAAATTCAATGTCATAATCAAATTTTATCCTAGGACTAAAAACACACATTAGAAAAATCGATATATAATTATCATTATTGAAAATCATAGTTGTAGAAAAGTTATCATATTGATAATTAAAATAAATAATACAATCATCCAAAATTATATATTCAATTTTTTTTTTAATTTTTCTTTATGAATTATTCATTTTCAATTAATGGGACTTCTAAAATAGGAACTTAAATTGAAATTGACAATCTTAGAAAAATTTATTGGGTATCAAACCAAGTCTCAAATCGATAATTGAAAAAAAAATTGTTTATTATATAAATGTGTTCATCTACTCCATTAGAATGAGGCTTTTGAGAAGATGACTAAAAAAAATCAGTGCGGGTAGAGTCAAAGCGGCCAATATCGTACTAATGTGAAGTGGTGGGAGTGGTCGCGGTTACAACGACCGGTATTAAAGCCTGGTTAATGGATAGACCCGACGTTGTGGATCGCATGTGGGTGATGTGTGGGATATTGTGTGACCTCGTGAATAACACATGGTCTGTGCTTGTTTCAAAAGCCTTCCTGATATTGGTGATCAGGCAACATATCATACAGGCAATGGATAGCGGCGGTGAAGGATTTGTACCTATTACTGATCAAACTTATTTGGTCACTTGTGTGTACAGTTAATCACACAAGAGTTCTAACAAATGTCTAGACAACTTGACAGAAAATAAACTCAAACGTAGCAAAATAAATAAACACAAGTTTAAAACTTCAGCAATACTATATTTGATGAAAAACTTTCATTAATTAAGAAACTTGCAGAGAGCAAGTTTAACAAACAAATATAATGAAAGAAAAGAAAAATAATGAAAAGACCAAATGAGTTATAGACTCCTATAACAAATTAAACACAAAACAAACTAAGAAACTTAAAATTCTAGATCTGCAACTTATAAATTCAATCCCAAAATCTGCACAATGCAGTAACATATAATGTCTAGACAACTTGACAGAAAATAAACTCAAACCTAGCAAAATAAATAAACACAAGTTTAAAACTTCAGCAATACTATATTTGATGAAAAACTTTCATTAATTAAGAAACTTGCAGAGAGCAAGTTTAACAAACAAATATAATGAAAGAAAAGAAAAATAATGAAAAGACCAAATGAGTTATAGACTCCTATAACAAATTAAACACAAAACAAACTAAGAAACTTAAAATTCTAGATCTGCAACTTATAAATTCAATCCCAAAATCTGCACAATGCAGTAACATATAATGGATTGATTCCTAACAAGTGTTATTCATAAATCTAGAATAATGAAAACCAAAACAACCTTGAAGACCAAGACTTTAATCGATATCAAGAACAAGGAATGACTTTTAAAAATTCTGATTTCTCTCTTTGGGCTCTTAAATCTGTTGTTGACAATGAGGGGCGGCTCTCCCTTTTATAGGTGTTGATCACAATTCTTCTTCAATAAGGATTTTTATTGCCACTCCTTTCCTTATCAAAATAGAATCCTTCTCCAAATATGAGTTTTCTTTCCATCCTTGAAACTTCTTATTAGCATACAATCTTTCATCAAGTATGAGTATTCTTGCCATCATTGAAACCTACCTTATTTACATAATAACTACTAAGACATAAATATTAGTTGTTAGTCAAACAAAATCAATCCTAAACTATGTAAATATTCACAATTATTTCCTACATTAATTTAATCTAAATATGGACAAAATACAAACCTTGGAGTTTTAATGGTTAATGGAGGAGTCACCTGACGTTATTCCATTCAAACGGAAGTAACGGAAGCTAAAGCTTACGGCGCTATCTCTTTTTGACAGAGATAGAGGGAGCTAAAGCTGAAATTTGACAATTTGGAGGTTGTCACCTGACATTATTCCATTCTAACGGAAGCAACGGAAGCTAAAGCTTACGACGCTATCCCTTTTTGACAGAGATAGAGGGAGCTAAAGCTTAAAATTTGACAATTTGGAGGCTGTCACCTGACGTTATTCCATTCTAATGGAAGTAATGGAAGCTAAATCTTACGGCACTATCTCTTTTTGACAGAGATAGAGGGAGCTAAAGCTGAAATTTGACAATTTGGAGGCTGTCACCTGACGTTATTCCATTCTAACGAAAGTAACGGAAGCTAAAGCTTGCGGCGCTATCTCTTTTTGACAGAGATAGAGGGAGCTAAAGCTGAAATTTTGACAATTTGGAGGCTGTCACCTGGCGTTATTCCATTCTAACGGAAGTAACGAAAGCTAAAGCTTGCGGCGCTCTCTCTTTTTGACAGAGATAGAGGGAGCTAAGGCTAAAATTTTTGACAATTTAGAGGCTGTCACCTGACGTTATTCCATTCTAACGGATGTCACGAAGGTTTTTGAGAGAAAACGTTATTTCTTTTGGAGATAACAGAGATTTTTGGGAGACAACGTTACTCCGTTAGGAGATAACAGGAATTATTTGCTTAAGTGGAAAGTCCAGGGGCAAAAAGTGTAAATTCAACCTGAGGCGAATGAAGCCGCTCGGCTAGAGATGGAGAAAAAGAGGCCGCACGGTCTAAGACCTTGTTTCACCAGATTTATTTAAAACAGACAGAAGAACGACGGTGGCCATTGTTGCTGATGTTTGCTGATGGATGTGTATTTACCCATCCAAATGATGCATTTTTAGGCTTTCTTTGAGTTTGATTCCCTAGTTTTATCTATATTTGATATGGTTTGTGAGTATTTAGTGAGTACAGGGTATAAAGAGAAAAGGTGTATTTTATGGCTAAAAAGTGCAAGGAGTAAAGTTGGAGTGGAAAGAAGCAAAGCAAGAATGAAACAGACTTGAGCTCCAGAAACTGCACACCAGCGCGTTCGCGCTCAACAACAGAGCGGCCGCGCTCAAGAGACGAAACTCAAGCCAAATTCTCTGCCATTCAGAGCGGTCGCGCTGAGCCCGTCATCAGCCATAGTTTTTACGATTTAATGAAGGGCGTTCTTGACTTTTCCTGGCTTTTGTCTACAGATTTTGCCCTAGTCTCTATATATTCACAGCCCACTTTTAGTTTTAGGCATCAGATGTTTATGCTTTTCTTTAACAACTCTTTGAGAGAGACGAATAATTCATCATATTCCAGGTTTTTATGATTGTAAATTATGAGTAGCTAATCTCTTAGATTTGTAGATTGGTTTGATCTTCACCGGATTTCTATGTAATGAAGTTTTAATTCTTTCAATTTGATTCCTTCTAGTTCAATAATAGTTTGTAATTCCATGTTCTTAGATTTGAGATGTATGTTAAGATACGAACTCATCTTTGAATAATTGGGTATCGAATTCGCCATTAATTTGGGATTTTAATACATAGACTGCTATTAATTGAATAACTTGGTCTGTGCCGTAATAGAATCGGATCAACGTTGGGGTCCTTTTTTTATTCTTTCGTGCTTAATGTATTCTTGGTATATTGTGGTGCCGTAATAGAAACTACAATATTAAGAGAGTATTTAGGATTGTAATCCGGCCACCTAACCGTGCCGATCCTAGCTAAAGTGAATGAATCCTAGAAGTTGAGTTGATGTTTTATAAGTAAAATTATGCATAGAATGATGGTAAAGCGAAATCCAATCTACGAAACTCTGCTCATAATCTGTTTTCTCGTTTAGTTAGTTTTTGTTATTTATTTTATGCTTTTAGTTTTAAATCAAATCTATAAACTGTGGTTACTAAATTCACTGCTTTTACTTTATTTGTTTACCAACGAGTCTCTGTGAATTCGACCCCTGCTCGTGCATACTGCTACACCGGTAGTGAGTACACTTGCTCAATTTTTTTATTACAAGAGGCAGATTTCCTCCATCAAGTTTTTTCGCGTCGTTGTCGGGGACTTGTTGCAAGTAAACAAGTAGGTTAGGTAGTGAATGCAAGGTCGTCATTCTTTGAAGCCTACATTGGTGCCATTGAACGACAACATAAACAGACTTAATAAAGCTAAAGACACTAAGCTTCTTGAGGAAGTATTTGAGGGCGATCCCCTCTTTAATCCCCTTTTCTCAGATTCGGACACCGAATCAGAACCCTCAACCACCGAGGTAGAGGAAGAGAAAGCCGAGATGGCAAAACCACCGTCACAAACTATGAATGATTTCCTGAGACCTCGGGTAGACACATCTACCTCTTGCATAGTGCTGTCCGATGCAGCCAAAAATCTAGAGGTCAAAGGACAATACTTTGCCATGTTGCCAAGCTTTCAAGGATTGCCTGGTGAGGATGCACTCACATTCCTCAAAGAGTACATTATAGTCGTTGCTCAGTTTTTGCTAAGACAAGGAGTGACTGAGGAGCAAATTAGATTAAAGTGCTTTCCTTACACTCTTAAGGGAGTGGATAAAACATGGTTGATGATGCTTGCACCGAGCAGCATCAGTACTTGGGTAGAGTTACAAGATGTGTTCCTTAAAAGATATTACCCACATCATCTTTTGGCTGGTTTTAGACAGAAATTGATGACATTTTCCCAAGATGTGGGGGATCCCTTTCATGAGGCATGGGAAAGATTTAATATAATGTTAATACAATGTCCTCAGCATAATTTCACACTACCCTCACTGAACCAAGCCTTTTATGATGGCTTGAATGAAAATGGTCAATCAATAGTTGACAATGCTGCTGGAGGCTCGATAGGAGCCAAGACCCCGGACGAGACTAAAGCTTTATAGGAGATGTTGAGTGCTAATTCTCAACAAAAGAGTTCGAGGGGTAAAACAAGGGGGGTACTTGAATTGAATACTAGTGATAATATTTCAAAGCAGATTGCACTTTTAAATAATAAATTTGATAAATTGACTGCTTGTTCTGCTGGTGCCAATGTTATTACTAATTATTGTGCAAATTGTGGTCTATCAACTCATGTTACTAATATGTGTCAAAGTGCAGCAAATTTCTTTTATAATCCTGAACAGGCACATGCGTTTAATGGATATGTATCAAGACCACCACCCCAAGGCAACCCATATGGTAACTACAATCCATGGGGTGGCCATCAGAATTAGCAAGTAAAACCTCTTCATGTGCCACCACCTGGACAACATGGTAGTGAGCCTTGGGAGCTGGCAGTTCAGCAGTTAAGGATGGAGGTGCAGCAAAATAATAGAAATACAGAAGCTGCAATTGAAAAGATGGGCACACAAGTGGAACAACTTGTGAAGGTTGCCCAAGAACTAATGAAAGAGAAACACCCCCAAACTAACATTTTGCTCGTCCCGAGTAAAACAAAACTAAAAGAAGTAAAATAAAGCTACTCTAAATACTAATAATAAAACATTAAAACAAAATAATTATTTTTGGGATGTTCTATCACAGATGAGTCATTGGCCATACAAGTCTCAGATTCTCACCAACACACATAATCAACAAGTGCCACCACAGTTAAGGGATTACAATCACATTGATGCATAAAACTCACAATTTTCCACCGCGGCATGAATGATGAATGAATTATGGGAGATCACTGCCAATAACCTAAGATTGTTTATGGATTCACTAAGAGATGCTCTAAATCAATGTCATAGACAGTACAACCCAAAAAGGACACTCATATGCATATTTCTTTCCTCCCTTGATAATTTTGAATGTGATAATAGTGATAAAGTTCGTGAGGAAGAGGATGAGATTGGGGAGGTTCAATATGTATTTTCTGCATTAAATTTAGAAACCCCTCTCCCCAATGTTGTGAAAACCACACCCCAGAGAGGTGTGGAGTTTGAAAAGGTTAAACATGTTCAAAAAGACCCCGGATGCTTCACTATCCCAATTTCTCTAGGGGATCAAAATTTTAAAGGATTGTTGGATCTTGGGGCAAGTGTCAATGTAATGCCCTTTCATGTTTTTAGAGAATTGGGGGTAAGTGAGTTGAAACCACCCAGGCGAGATTTGCAACTGGCGGATCTCTCAATCAAAAGACCTTTAGGGGTTATTGAAGGGGTGTTAGTTACAATTGATAAAATTATTATCCCCATTGATTTTTATGTGATGTGCATGGAGGGATCCAGTGAGTGTTGGTGATTTTAGTATCACTCAACTTATTTTATTGTAATGGTGATTTACTAAGAGATCAATGTGATTCGTATTAGACTCGGATACGAGTAAGGGAAAGTGTGGAGTACACACTCGTTTGAGCTAAAACGAAGTCAACCTCGATAAAGAAGTAAAAGTTAAAAGGTAGCACATTTTGCTGATGTGCTCGGCCGAGCAGAGTCCTTGACTCGACCGAGCAGAGCATATCAGATTGGCCAAGTTTCTGGAGAGTCTTGCTCGGTCGAGGCATGTGCCTTGCTCGGCCGAGCAGTATGAATAACACGGCCGTGCAGTTCATAAGACACGGCCGTGCAGCTTGGCAGAATTTCACTAGACATATGTGCTCGGCCGAGCGAGTCCCTTGACTCGGCCGAGCAGTTCCTGAACAGGTGCCTTTTCAAAGTGAAAAGACACATTGCTTGGCTAAAGTCATGTCTTTTGAATGTACCCTTTTACCGATACCTCTCCATCTGTTTAAATACAGAAGTTTGATCTTATTTGTAACACACACAACATACAAGAGTGATACAACAATAACGAAAGCACAAACAATTCTCAAGTTTAGATTTGTTCTCTTTGCCTAGAAACAAATTGAGTGATTGTCTTATCCCAATAAGGATTTCGTGTAACCCAGGCAATAAGGGTCGAAATACTTTATTCGGAAAGTGGATTATACACGATTCAATCACATATTCGGCCTCAGTATCAAGATCAAGACCCTATATTCCCCTACAAACGAATAAAGTATTTGGTGATACTCATGGCTGGTGGAAGTACTTTGAAGGAGATGACGAACAAGTTTGGAAAGCTAGACAAATTTGAAGGACAAGATTTCCGGCGTTGGCAGAAGAAGATGCACTTCCTTTTAACTACATTAAAGGTGGTGTATGTTCTTTCTACCCCTATTCCGGAATTGCTTGAAGATGACAACTTGGAAGCAATCAGACGTAGATCAAAGTGGGAGAACGATGACTACATCTGCAGAGGACACATTTTAAACTGTATGTCTGATTCTCTATTTGACATCTATCAAAATGAGGAATCTGCTAAAGAGTTATGGGATTCTCTTGAATCCAAGTACATGGCAGAGGATGCTTCTAGTAAGAAGTTCCTTGTGAGTAATTTTAATAATTACAAGATGGTCGATTCAAGACCTGTCATGGAACAATTCAATGAACTCCTTAGAATCCTTGGACAATATACACAACATGGGTTGAAGATGGACGAGTCAATATCTGTTTCAAGTGTGATTGATAAGTTGCCTCCCTCATGGAAGGATTTCAAACACACTTTGAAACATGGTAAAGATGATCTGTCTTTGGTTCAACTTGGTAGTCACTTGCGCATAGAGGAATCTCTTAGGACGCAAGAGGATGACAAAGGCAAAAGAAAAGAAGTTGCTGGACCCTCGGTCAATATGATTGATGAGGGTGGAAACAATAAAAACAAAGGAAAGAAACGTAGTTTCAAAGACAATGGTTGTGGTCCTAACAAGAAGCCTAAATTGGCATGTTGGAAGTGTGGCAAAACTGGTCACTTTAAGAAGGATTGTCGTGTTGGAAACAACAAGAAAGGCGCAAGCACAAGTGGTTCGGGAAAGGGGTCTAAGGACCATTCTCAAAACCAAGGTCAGAATTTAATACATAGTTGGAACAGATTTATTAAAAATTCTGTTTCACTAATTTCTGAGGCATTTTATGTGCAGGATGATGCTATTGCGTGGTGGATTGATTCCGGTGCCACAACTCATGTTTGTAAAGATCGTTGTTGGTTTAAGACACATGAACCAATGGAAGACGGATCTGTCCTTTACATGGGTGATGACCATTCCGCTCCTATTCAAGGAAGAGGAAGTGTGGTGTTGGAATTTAGTTCGGGAAAAACTATTTCTTTGTTTAATGTTTTTTATGTACCTAAACTTCGTAAGAATTTAATTTCTGGTCCTGTTTTGAACAAATGTGGTTATAAACAAGTTTATGAATCCGATAAGTATATCTTATCAAAGTCGGGTGTATTTGTAGGGTTTGGTTATTATAACAATGGAATGTTCATGTTGAATTTAAATAAAATTCCTGTTAACTCTAGTTCTGTTTATATGACTTTCTCTGTTGTTGTTAATTCCTCATTATGGCATGCTCGGTTAGGACATGTGCACTATAAAAGAATGCTTGAAATGTCCAAAGATGGTTTGATTCCTGTTATTGATAATAATACGGAAAAGTGTAATACTTGCATGTTGACAAAAATCACTAGAAAACCTTTTAAAAGTGTTACAAGGAATTCTGTAAAACTTGAATTGATTCATAGTGATTTATGTGATTTTCATGCAACTCCATCTTTAGGCAATAAAAAGTATATTATCACTTTTATAGATGATGCTTCTAGATTTTGCTATATTTATTTGCTGCATGCAAAAGATGAAGCCCTAGATAAATTTAAAATTTATAAAACTGAAGTTGAACTTCAACTAAATGGCTTGATTAAAACCTTACGTACGGATAGAGGAGGTGAATATTATGATCCTAAATATTTCCAATCCGTAGGGATAATTCATGAGACTACGGCTCCTTATGTACCACAACAAAATGGTGTGGCTGAAAGGAAGAATAGAACTCTTGAAGAAATGGTTAACGCCATGTTGTCTTACTCGGGCTTGAGTGATGGGTTTTGGGGTGAAGCCATGTTAACGGCTTGTCATCTATTGAATAGAGTTCCTAATAAAAGGAACAAGATTACCCCATATGAGCTTTGGTATAAGAAAAAACCAAACTTGACATTCTGAACCCCTTTTATGGATTTTCTGAGCTTTTCTCTTTCTCGCAGGTCCCTGCTCGCACTTATGACACCTTGGTGCGACAGAACAGGGGCTGGAAGCAGCTAGTTCGGTCTATTTTGAGGAAGCTAGCTTGCGCGTCGAGAGCTGCGGGGAATGTGCAGGAGCCTGAGCGCAAGAGGAGGCATGTCGGGAGTGTGGCTTCTACGTCATCAGCCTTAGGATACCACTCGTCCTTGACCAGCGGTGTACCTCAGGGGCGTGGGCCAAATACCGACATCCTGGAGCAGCTGGCGGAGTACGAGCATGTGCCTGTCAACTTGTCCGCCGTGAGCGATGATGAGGACTTGATGAGGGACCCCGAATATTACGAGCTGAGTAGCGAAAAGGAGTCGGAGGCTTAGGGTCTTTCTGTCCGTACTTAGAGAGAGAGAGAGAGAAAACAAAAACAAATGATGCATGGCAAACAATTTGTATTTATTTTTTATTTGGGGGCCAATTGTGGCAAAGACATGTAATAATTTTTTTTCTTTTCTTTTCTTATTGTTATTTTGCTATTTTGTCATATTACTTGATCCTCGGGGCAGTCTTTTGCATGGAAATGGGGCGAGAATTGGGCCAAAATGTGTTATGATGGTGTTTGGAATGTATGAATGGTGTTTGGGATGATTTTTATGCAGATTTTTTGAGAAAGTGTGGTGAAAATCCCACTTGGGCAGCAGCTTTGGCTGTTGCATATTTTTTTCTACAGCAGCGAATGAAGCCGCCCGGCTAGGCCCTGAGAAAAAGAGGCCGCACGGCTGGGTCTTCTGCCTGGACTAATTTTCTGCAAATAAAGCCAAGGAAGGGTCTTTATATTTCATTTCCAATTTTGGCCTGTCTCAACTGATTCCAAAGTAGATTTTTAGCCAAAAATAGGTGAGTCCAATCATTGCCATGGGGAAACCGGTCCGATTGCAAAAGGGGAAAATGGGTCATTTTCTTTCCAACCAGTCTTGGATGAGTTATAACTTTCAATCTCACAAGGGGCTTTTTGACAACACCTTCAAAATAAAATCTTTATGGCATTTGAAGGATCTTCCATCTGATTGGGACCTTTTGAGAACAGCAGCAAGATTTGGGGATGTCCGGAGACACGTTTACTCCTTTTCCTACCATAAGATCGTTCCCTCCTTCGAGGATTTCCAAGCATTGATTGCGGGTTCAGAAATTGAGGCTATTTTGATTCCTTTGGCCGGGGATTTACCAGTGATCCTAATGCTGGCATCTTTTCTTCAAATTTCTCCGGAAGAAGATGAAGGGATGATGATAGCTCCTGATAGGATCGACATCTCTGATATTCCGAGCAGATTCATGTCTTCGGGTACTGCTGAGACCACAGTGTCTATGGATGCTTTCATTCTCTGCGTATTTTCTTTCCTTTTCACTGCTGAATCCTTAAGAGTGTGCCATAGAGGCCTTTTGGACATGGTCAGAGACTGTAGGACTGGGAGAGATATTGTCCCTCTGATTTTGTGAGAGACGCTGCACGGCATTGATAGGATGGCCAAGGGGACCTTTTCATGCGGCCAGGGAGCCCAGCTGTACTGACTCTGTGGTTGCAGGAGAGGCTCGGGGCTTTATATAGGGCTTTGCCTACTCAGTGTCCTTGGGTGATTTCTCGGAGGGGTGCACTGAGACAGCAGGATCAGGGTCCCTGGGAGCTGATGATGGCTCGGCTGTCTACCTCAAATGTTTGTTGGTGGGTGCCTCATTGGAGGTTGCAGACTCGCAGGACATTTCAGAGGTCCTACATAGTGAGGCTTTCAGGGTTATCTTTGTCGTCCTTCTACATTCCCCGCTTGGTGTCAAGACAATTCGGGGCCTTATAAGAGCCATCGGATGACTGGGAGGACATTCGTACCATGGAGGTGGCACCTTTAGACATAAGAGATCCAGACAGCTTATCCTTTTTCTTCAGAGCATGGACATATGCCGCTTTTCCACCCAGGGCCATTCTCAACAACAGGAAGAGTACCATTTTGACCACAGCTTACCTGGATTGGTATGAGAAGAAGATGGGGGCGACTCAGATTGTCTTGGAAGAGAGGCGCCAGGCCTTATTGGGTGCTGATAGTGAATCTAGCAAGACTTTGAGGGAGGCCAAGGCAAAGGCTAGTCGCCATAACCAGCCGGGCGATTTTATCAAAGATAGAAGTCAGATATGAGAGACTATCAGAGGTTTCTCCCCTCACCGAGGCTCAGCGAAAGGAGATAAAGACTCGTGCAAGGGTAGAGAAGGCACTTATTGACACAGGTTTGATCGAGGATCCAGTGAGGGCACCTGAGATAGGGATGAGGGAGACAGACATCATTGAGAAGAAGAGAAAGAACACTCGACGAGGCCGAGGTGGGGGAAAGAATAACAAGGATGACGTTGTTGCTGACAATTGATAGACCTATTCTAAGCATCCACTTATTACCTTTTGCAAACACATTAGTTGATTAGGTCTTTTATTGTATATTTTTGTCTATGTACCAGGTTAGGAGAGTCAAGAGTAGACCGTGCTTGAACTCATCAAGAAGTTTTTAATTTGTAAAAAACGAGAGATATTATCTTAGAATTTTTCAAGACACATTTCATGGAAATTTTAATGTCTTATTTATTGTTTAGACCGAACCATTTCTAGCTGCCTACGTTCCCCTTTTATAAGAAAGACTAAGGGGCTCAGGTCTCCGTAGTTCATTCTAATGAACTTTTGGATTTTGTTGTTTTTTTTTGTGCAACCCTGTTTTCTGCCTAGACTGCCCTTTTTAGGGTTTTCTGCTTAGCTGGGTATTACTCTTTTTGCACTATTTTTTTTTTGGTGCGACCCTGTTTTCTGCCTAGACCGCCCTTTTCAGGATTTTCAGCCTAGCTGGGTATTACTCTTTTTGCACTTTTTTTTTTATTATTTTATTATTTTTTTTTATTTTAGACATAATAACGACGAAGCTTGTCACCATTGACAGGGTGAACAAAAGGATTGCCATCCAGGTCTGCAAGCTTCATTGCTCCTCCCGATAGTATCTTCTGTACCACATACGGGCCAATCCAAATAGTTCCCACTTTCCTAGAGGGTTGTCTCTGGTAGGGGGCTTCTCTTTCAGTACTAAATCTCCTTCTTTGATCTCTCTGGCCTTGACCTTTTTGTCGAATGCCCTGGCCATTCGCCTCTGATAGGCTCGAGTATGTTCCATTGCTTTTAGCCTCCTTTCATCAAGCAGGGCGAGCTCATCATGCTGGCTGCGAAACCATTCTACTTCATTGATGCTATTTTCCAAGAGGACTCTCAGTGATGGAATTTCCAACTCTATAGGCAGGACTGCTTCCATTCAGTAAGTCAAGGCGAAAGGGGTTTCTCCTGTGGCTGTTCTGACAGAAGTCCTGTAGCCCCAGAGTGCTAGATGTAATTTTTTGGGCCAGTCATGACCGCGAGTGGCCATCTTTCAGATGATTCTCTCAAGTATCTTATTCGCAGCTTCTACAGCTCCATTGGTCTGAGGCCTGTACAGAGATGATTTGTGACGAGTAACCTTGAATTCATACATCAATCTATCACAGTCTCCTTCAAAATGTGTCCCGTTATCCGAGATGATCTTGTTTGGCACCCCATATCTGCACATGATATTCTCTTTAACAAACTGGACAACCTTCTTTGAAGTGAGGACCTTATATGACTTTGCTTCCACCCATTTCATGAATAGTCCACTGCCACTAACACAAACTCATACCCATTACTTTCGGCTGGGGCTATCTTCCCGATTACATCAATACCCCAAGTCGCAAATGGCCAAGGCGTCTTCATGCAGTATAATTCATGAGGCGGGAGATGATTAAGGTTGGCAAACCGCCGGCACTTGTCGCACTCTCGGACATGCTGTATACAGTCTATTTCCACGGAGATCCAGTAGTAGCCCATTCTGACGATCACTTGCATCAATTCTCTGGCGTTCATGTGAGGACCGCAGGGACCATTATGGACTTCGCTCATTACCTCTCTTGCTCTTTCTTTGGTGACACATAGCAGGAGTTGTCCTTGGTATCGCTTTTTGTATAAATTGCCTCCTAGAATGACATAATGAGAGGCCAGTCGCTTCAAATCTTGCAAGCTTTTGGCTTTAATGCCTTCCTTCAGCTTACCTTCTTTGTCTCTAAATGCTGATTCCCCATCTATGGGAAACTGGTAAACTTGATTGTACCAAGGTTCCTTGTCGAGTTCAGGTCCCACTTCTATTTCATAACAGAAGGCTGGTGCTTCCCTCCTACCTACTCTGAATGGTTTTACTGCCTTTCCCTCAGGGATTTCTACCAATGAGTCTAGAGTAGCCAAGGCATCTGCGAATATATTCTTGTCTCTTGGCAGATAATGGAAGGTCACTTCTTTGAACTGCTCTGTTAATTCTTCCATATAGGCATGATACTTCTGTAGGTTAGGATCCACAGTCTTCTATTTGTTCGAGACCTGGTTAATGATCAGGGATGAGTCTCCGTAGACCTCGAGTTCCTTGACATTTCTTTCTAGGGCGGCCTCCAAACCGACTATACAGGCTTCATATTCTGCCGCATTATTTGTGACGGAGAAGTTCAGCTTGACGGCTATTGGCGTATGCTCATCTTTTGTGTCTACCAACAACATTCCTACGCCATTTCCCCTTTTGTTAGCAGCTCTGTCAAAGAAGAGTTGCCATTGATTCTCAGGCTCAATAGCAAAAATCCCCTCATCCAGAAACTGGGGTTTAGGTCCTCGGTCCTAATTACTAGGGAAACTTGCCAGATGGTCTGATAGTGCTTGACCCTTGATTGCCTTTCTTGTTACATAGTTGATGTCAAATTCTGCTAGGAAGAATGACCACTTTGCCAGGCGCATCGAAAGGGAAGGTTTGTCGAAGATATACTTGATGGGGTCCATTTTTGGGACCAAATTCACCGAGTGAGCCTGCATGTAGTGCTTCAGTTTCCCGACTACCCATACTAGTCCTGCACAAGTCTTTTCACATGCCGAGTAATTGAGCTCACTCCCTTGCAGCTTTCGGCTCACAAAGTAAATGGCATTCTCTACCCGAGAATCTTTCTTTTCCTGGGCCAGCATAGCCCCAACTACCGTGTCGGTGACCGTGAGATAGAGTAGAAGAGGTTTCTGTCCATGCATGGGGCATAGTATCGGGGGACTCACTAGGTATCTTAATTTTGTCAAAGGCATCCTGGCATTCTTCATTCCATTCTGTATCGGCATTCTTCTTTGTAAGCTTGAAGATGGGCTCACACATGGTTGTCAGCTGATTGACGAAACGGCTGATGTACTGCAGTTTGCCCATAGAGCTTTTGACTTCTGTTTGGGATCGAGGTAGCCTCATGTCCATAATGGCTTTGATCTTTCGGGGGTCGGCTTCAATGCCTCGCTCTGTGACCATATACCTAAGTACTTTTCCTCTTGTCACTCTGAATGTTTACTTTGCAGGGTTCAGCCTCATAGAATGCTTCCTTAACCGCTCAAAGAACTTTCGCAGATCAACAAAGTGTTTTCCATCTGTGCCTTTAGAATGGATAATCATATCGTCGACATAGACCTTGATCTCCTTGTGGATCATGTCATAAAAAGCGCAGTTTCTTCCCTTTGATACGTAGCCCCAACATTTTTTAATCCAAAAGGCATCACCGTGTAACAGTATGTCCCCCATGGCGTGGTGAAAGTTGTCTTTTCCTGCTCCTCTTCTGCCATCTTGATCTGATTGTAGCCAGCAAAACCATCAACGAATAACTTGACTTCGTAGTTGGCCGTGGCATTCACCAAAATATCTATGTTTGGCAAGCGGTATCTTCCTTGGGGCTGGCTTTGTTTAGATCCCGGAAATCCACACAGCAGCGTACCTTCCCGTTTGATTTAGTCACAATCACGATATTCGACAACCAGGTCAGATATTTAATGACCCTGATGAATCCTACTTGCAGCATCTTTTCAATTTCCTCCTTGACCTATAGAGACCATTCTGGCTTGATTTTCCTTAGCTTTTGTTTCACAGGCTTGGCATCAGGTGTCAAAGAGATCCTGTGTTCTACAATCGAGCTGTCCAGCCCCGACATATCCTTGTAAGACTAGGCGAACACATCCACATATTCTCTGAGCAGATCAATCAGTCTATCCCGTTCGGCCCCTTGAAAGAAGTTCCCGACCTGTGTCTCTTTAGGTTCTTTGATATTACCCAGGTTAAAACTAGTCAAAACCTCCTCGGCAGCTTGGGCATGGTTTTCCTCTTTATCAATAACCTGCTTAAAGATTTCTTTAATGTATTGTTCATTTAGTGTGTTTGCATCTTGTTCAAATGAATCATTATTAACTGTTGTTAGATTATTAGTTAATTTATCATTTGTTAAGTTGTCAATAAGGAGATACACGGAAAGATCTATCATTTCATTTAATGCAAAGGGAAAGATGACATTGGCGACACACTCATAATCTTCAGGCGTAAGGCCATCAGATGACTCAGAGGACTCAAACTCAAAGACTCCTGACTTTAGAGACTCTTAACCCTACACTACTAATGAAAAAGTGTTTGACTGGACTAGACAGGGGGTACTCTTCACTGTTGCTGCCTGGGGGAGAAGCAAATTTGCCGGCCTTCACAAAGTTGGGGAGCTTGAACTGGTCCAAAGCTTTACCGGGGTTGTTCGTGGGTCGATGCCTTAAAAAAGTGGTAAGGGGGTCGAGGGAGGCCTGGTGCAGTCTCTCAACAAGCTCATCTGTAACAACCGAACTCATGAATTGAAGGGTCTGATTCATTTTGTCAAGGCATTGCTGATAACTCATCTTCCCTTTGCTGATTTTCGACACCACCACCTTATCTGTGTAGCCGACAGGGGGTTATCTTGGATTATACTGATAAAATCTTCCTCAGGTGAGACCTTGATTCTGCCCTGACTAACCATGCGTTCTATGGGGATCCTGTGTTCTGTTTCCAAATCTTCCAACTTCTCATTGAACTTTATGATGGCTATGAACTTGGCACTCTCTACCTCTAAGGGATCGACCGGGAGGGGGTTGCTGAGATGGATCTTGTCCTGGTTGACTGATGCTTTAATGGGCTCTTTAGAGTAACTGACATAGTAATCAAACTTGCCAGAGGGTTTTCCTAGCGTTCCTACGCTGGTATCTCCTGCTTCATATCTCTCCTTCAGCTTTTGTTGGGAAGACTTCTTCTTCTTCATCCTCTTTGAGGGGGCATCCTCATTGATCCATTCATGATAGGCATCCTCCAGAAACTCATCACAGCCACAAACATCGTACAAAATATGGAGCTTGGGTTGAGCTGGTGCGGCTTCCTCTCCAAGTATCAGGTTACCACCATTGTTTGCTATCAGATCTGCCATTCTAAACCTCTGACGATTCTGACGAACTGTTTGAGCCTGAGATTCTGTACTAAAAATCCGCTGACCCGATATTCTCACCCACTTCTTTCTCTCTGCAGGAAAGGGATAGGCAAGGTTTAGACTCAGGGGTAGGTGTTTAGGCTGAAGGCTCAAGTAATATGCAATTATGAATCTTCAAGTTTACTTAAAACAGTGTCTTTTAATTATTTCTATTTGGTTGGAAAAGGTTGCCCTTCTTTTTCGCAACTACTCTAGATCCTGGATCAGTGGGCTCCATCACTACGTCTATAAGCCCCTTGTTTTGCACTTGTATTTCGACATCCTAGGGTGGACAGCCCTGGGCGAAGGTCCTATAGGGAAAGCGGATCCCACCAACCGAGAGAGATGAACGGTCCTAGGGTCTAGTGCATCATAGGAATTTTAACGCACGAACGATGCGGATTATAGTCAATGTCAATGACGTGAAAGTCAAGTCTTATAGCCTTAACGAAATTTCGGCAGAGTTTTGCTTGCGCGATAGACGTTAACTCGGCATTGTAAAAGGAAAATAATAGGCATAGGTCAGACGTTAAAAGTCAAACGACACGGTGTCACATTGAGCGTTGTTGCATACTTTGTGCAAATCAAAGTCAAAGTCAATGCCGGGGTCAAGATTTTGCTAATTTTACCTGACAAAATTTCGGCATGGCTTCGCTTGCGCGAGGAATCTTGACTCTAGCATGGGCTTGGGTTTTACTTTTACATACCCCGTGCAAGTCAAAGTCAAGGTCAATGTTGAGGTCAAGATTTTGCCAATTTTGCATAACAAAATTTTGGCATGGCTTCGCTTGTGCAAGGAATCTTGACTTTTAGCAAGGGCTCGGGTTTGACTTTCATGGGGGTATACGGCAAGGCTGTATGACACGATCTAGACCAAAAACCAACCAAAAAGTCACGGTTTTAAAAGTGTGACCCAGACTAGTGCAGTGGTCGACACAGGCTGCCATGGGGAGTTTGGGATGATTTTGTGCGCGCCCGAGAGCGTCCTAACACTGTCTGTGACTGCAACTGAACAACCATCCCGGGTTAAGGACGTGCGTGCAAAAGTGTACAGGATATATATAGTGCGCATAGTGTGCGGTCTCCTAAAAATTCTTTTTTTAGTTAAAATAGATATTTTTCATCATGTGTTTTAAAAGAATGTTTTGGGGACGGGGAATATGCATCACATAAGCACGTAAATTTTTTGGAACCAGGTCAGATTCAGGAATGAATAGTCCCAAATCGCCACGGTTTCCAGATTAGCCTCAGATAAAACTGTCCGGGTGGAACTACTGATGAATGTTTCCAACACTTCTTATAGATTCAGGAAAGAATAGTCCCAAATCGCCACGATTTCCAGATTAGCCTCAGATAAAACTGCCCTGGTGGAACTACTGATGAATGTTTCCAACGCTTCTTATGAGAGAAGAAGTTTGGAAAACATTTACTTAGTCCCCAGGGGAGTCGCCAAACTGTGAATGCGTGCCCCTCGCGGAAAAAGGGTCGAGTTCACCTCAGTTTGAAGACACTGGTTTTATGAAAAACGGAGTCGCCACACCATTTTGATTTATGCTCAAATTTTTTTTTTTAAAAAGGAAAAGGGTTCGGAGGTTAAGTTACTCCTTGGGAAGAATGTTTGGCGTTCACCCAAGGAGCCTTGCAAAAGCAAGTCTTCCTAGGTCCAAAATTTGTGTTTGTTTGTGTGCTTGTATACATGTGTGATTTGAAAATAGAAAAGGATGTGCCAAGTTTATTATCCGAACGTAAGAACCATTTTAGAAGGTTTTAGTTCGAGATATCTTGGACTTTGGTATTTTTGGGATTTGATCCCGTGCTCACTTTGAACTTATGATCATCATTACGGGACCTATCTACCCTCCCATTAGATTAATCAACCAACATAGGCGTAGGAGCCTTGGTATGTTTTTACCTAACTTTCCTAGGGGATTTTAGTCAAA
Organism: Adenophora triphylla var. japonica; assembly: GCA_022495995.1. NCBI lineage: Eukaryota > Viridiplantae > Streptophyta > Magnoliopsida > Asterales > Campanulaceae > Adenophora > Adenophora triphylla. The sequence goes on from JAFEMH010001083.1 coordinate 136,973, forward strand.
TGTGATCGAAAAGGGTTGTCTTTAAGTCCAAGGATGAGACTTTTTAGAAAAGAATGAATCTTTGCCCATCAATCCTACATCTTGAGAGAATGATGATTCGTAGGGACATTTTGTGTTTGTCTCAAGCGATTATCAGAGATTTTGGGACTAAAACTCATTGATTTCTAAAGGGACAAAGATTGTGGCATTTTTATAATGGGATTGATGTAAAGATGGAGTCTTTACACCAATCCTCACCATGGAATGCATCAAGAACCACGGGACTAGGGGAATGGGACGTAAAGATTGTATCTTTATGTTCATCCTATATCTTTTATGCCTTAGAAGGCTTTTAGACAATCATTGGAGAAAGAATCCAACTTTAGGGACATGGGGGAAATAGCATTAATGTAAAGATTGCATTTTTCATATAAACAATACAAGGAGTATCATTAATCTAAGGACATAATGTAAAAGTGATGATCTTCATGGCTTTTTCTATGTCCTTAATACCTCATAAGGTGGACAATCTATGGAAAGCTAGATCAATGGGAAGGGGATGACATATAATGGATAAAGATTGCATTTTTATATATAAATATAAAGGGGGATTACATCATCATATTGTAGATCATCCCTAGAACAAGCCACTTGTGGAATCTTGTTCATCCTAAGGAGAGGATATCCATTTGAGTCATTTGTGTAGGGGAGTGGGAAATATGAGAACTACATTGCAAAGATCAAAGCTTTATGACATAAATAAAGATAAACAAGAGGTAATAATGGAAATAAGAGTACATAGGAATGTATCAAAGGTAAAGGAAGGAGAGATTACCAATATTGGGTTTTCTCTATCTTTCAAGGGAGTTTTCCTAGGCAATATATATTTAGGAATAGATTAAAGTAGGATTAGTGTATGAGAGAGGATGGATTTGTGTGTTTTTTGGGACTGTAAGTCGAGTTGGTATTTCTGCAGAGTAACAGTGCTCAAAATTGTATATCAAAATGAATAGAGGAGACCTGTATTTATAGGCTTCAGGTGTGCTTCCAATGAAGCCGCCCGGCGCGATCTTGCGGCAAATGAAGCCGTCCGGCATCTTCTTCTGTCGCGTCAGCATGTTTCTGGAAACATGCAAGGTGGTAGATTGGAAGCTTCTTTCCAGCGAGGTCCTATCCAGAATTCTAATTCCTGATAGGTCCTTCCTTGCTCGTAAAGTATTGAAAAGTTCCCGAATTGCCCCTAAACTTTATGAAAGTTTGTGGAACTGCTAGGAAACTTTAATTGGAAGGCATGAGCAAGATTTTGGTACTTACACTTGTTCTTGAAGCTTTATCGATTAAAGTCTTGGCTTTAAAGGTTGTTTTGGTTTTCATTATTCTAGGTCTACAAATAACACTTGTTAGAAATCAATCCATTATATGTTACTGCCTTGTACATATTTTGGGATTGAATTCATAAGTTGCTGATAAATGGTTATTCTATAGTCATTTATAGCATTACATCTTTATTATTTACTTAGTTTTTATTCCTATGTAGTCTTAATTTAGTATAATTTAGCTTCTTTTGTTCTATATCTTCGATTGTATGCTTTTTGGTATGTTTTAGCATTTATATAGGGTTTTAAGTCAATTCTTGGAACAAATAAAGTTTGGGAAAATCTAAGGGACCAAAGCTAAGGAAGGGACAACTTCGAAATGATCATCCAAGCCAAAACTCAGCTAGAGCGGCCGTGCAAAACTGGAGCGGCCGAGCAGCAAAAAGGGAGCGGCCGTGCATTCAAGCCGGTTCAAAAGATAATTTGGCGCCTAGGCTTGCACGGTGGTGCAAGTCATAATGCACGGCCGTGCACTTACTGTTACCGGGCTGAAAAGGCACCTCTTGAAGACAGCTTTTTGAAGAATCATACCCTTAGCTTAGAATGCCTATTTAAAGGCCCCTTTGTATCCGTTTTAGAGATCTGAAATTCATCAAAAATTATCTGAATATACATAGAAACACATAGCAAAAACTCTCAAATATTATTACTTCAAATATCTCAAAGATTTAACCTTTGTTCTTGAAGTCACTTGGAGTATTGAAGCAATAAGATATCAAAGTTATTCTCAGCCTTCGTTTTCATCTAAGCATAAGTTCTTCTATTCTTATCTTCTATTTATTTCTTTATGTTTATTTTAAATATGGGTTGTGAGTAATCCCCCTAATTCTTGGGGTTGGAAACTCAAACGTCTTTATTCATCACCTTTATAAATCATGACTTCTTCTCTTCATCTTAACAATTCTCTTCATATCAAACTCTAAATGACTTACATTTTGGAGACGTCCAATTTGTATGATTCTAGTTAATCGAGAGAAGTACCTAGCGGAGAATCTCGATTAACGGAACCATATGAAGGAACTAGGTTTCATTGATCACGAGAGTAGTTCAATGTCCTAGGGATGTTCCTTGAATGGAAAGTACGTGGATTTCCAAACATTAATGGATCCTTACTAATTATGGACCATCGAGAGATATGGCATAATTAGTGAAGGATACAAATGCTACTGGCTTGATCGTGAGAAGTAGTGTAGACTTAATGTACCATCCTTGATTTTGATGAACATTTCTAATTTCAAAAGGCATGAATAATTGATAAATAAATGACTATATGAATTCCAATCCCGAGAATGCTTCCGTATTATAAGAGTTTAACGAAAGTATTTCTGTGTATGTTTTTATCATTTTCTTAACTCAAAACGAAATTCTCCCAATCTTATTTTCATAAATTCTGTAAGAACAAATATTTCCCAAAGTAAACCCTGTCCTCGTGGGATTGACTCGTACTTGCATTAGCTATACTATTATAGCCTGTGCACTTGCGGTATTTAAAAAGAACCATTAGATTTTGAGACAACAAGTTTTTGGCGCCGTTGCCAGGGACAACGGTTTACTTTTAATATTTGTCTTTACTACTTATTTCTGTCTTTAATTTTGGTTTAAAATTTCTTCCAAAAATCTATTGCGTTTAATGTCTTTGTTGAGTGTTCTTTACATTTTATGAAACGGACTCGGACCTTCCTTGAAGATTTTGATCCAAAACCCGAGAGAAGCTTTCATGAAAGGCTAAGAAAATTCAAAGAAGCATTAGATCAACAAATGGCAGAAGAAGAACCAGTAACACCACCTAGGACCTTAAGGGACTTCGTCAATCCAAGTACCCCAGGAACTAGATCTCCTATAGTTGTGCGGAACGCTAATGCGGCCAACTTTGAAATAAAGCCGCAACTACTTCATATGGTTACGAATAACCAGTAGAGCGGGACTGCTTTCGAAGATCCACATCTTCATGTCCAAACATTTTTGGAATATTGTGACACCACTCGCATTCAGGGTGTCACACCGAAAGCAATCAGAATGCGCCTTTTCCCATTTTCTCTAAAGGACAAGGTAAAACAATGGTTTAATTCGTCCCCCCAGAACTCCTTAACAACATGGGACTAAGTTCAAGAGGCTTTCCTAGGGCGTTTCTTCCCATCAAGCAAGACCGCCCAGATTCGTATAAAGATCACAATTTTTTGCCAAACAGGAAGCGAATCATTGTATGACGCTTGGGAGAGTTTCAAAGAGCTCCTAAGGATGTGCCCCCACCACGGGCTAGAAAAGTGGTTGATTGTGCTCACCTTCTACAACGGTCTCACGTTCAAGACAAGAGAGACCATTGATGCCGCTGCAGGAGGGGCGCGAATGAACAAAACTGTGGATGAGGCATACGATCTTATTGAAAACATTGCTTTAAACCAATATCAGTGGTCGAATGAGAGGGAGCAACTGCAGGGCACTCTAGGTAAATATAATGTAGATGCCTTACTCTTCTTTCATCTAAGGGTTATATGATGTTGAAAAAGTTTGAAAATCTTAATGTCAATCCTGTAAACAACATTAACATTGTTTATGAATTATGTGGGATTAACTCACATAGTACGGAAAGTTGTGATATACTTGATGCTACTTCAAGTGATCAAGTAAACTTTGTTAGTTCTTATGGGCAGAAGGGGGGTATGTATTCGAATACATACAATCCCGAATGGAGAAATCACCCCAACTTCTCCTATAAGAATAACAATTCTTTAAATCCTCAACCTTCTACACAACCTCCGGGGTTTACATCAAAGAATTTCAATACTAATTCAAATTATTTCCCTCCTCCCAAATCTAGATTAGATCTTTTAATGGACTTTATTGTTGAAAGTAAGAATGCTCAAGAAAAGACTAATAATGAGTTTAGAGAATGTTTCAAGTTATTAAACGCTAGGTTTGATAATCTAGTCGCCCATAACAAAATGCTTAATGAACATGCTAAAGCGGTAATAACTAGGAGCGGGAAAGAACTTATAGATTTTCCTCTTAAGGAAAATAGCAACCCTATTGAGGTAGATATTAGTCCAACCCCACCAATGGTTGAGACTAATAAAGAGGTCGAAAAGGGACGGAATCCCTTAAAATAGCTAGAAATTTTGATCTGCCAATACCTTACCCTCAAAGGTTGGTAAAGGCGAAACTTGACAAACAATTTGCAAAATTTTTAGAAGTTTTAAAATCTATTTACATCAATGTACCTTTTACCGATGCTTTGCAACAAATGCCTTCTTATGCTAAATTTTTAAAAGATATCCTTTCTAACAAAAGGAAGCTAGAGGAGTATGAGACCATTGCATTAACGGAAGAGGTAAGTGCCGTTTTACAAAGAAAATTGCCTCCAAAATTAAAAGATCCCGGCACTTTCTCTATTCCTTGCAACATAGGTAAATTTGATGTAGATAATGCCATGTTAGACCTCGGGGCAAGTGTAAGCCTCATTCCACTTTCAGTTAGTAAAAGAATTGGTGTGGGGGAATTAAAACCTACCACTATATCTTTACAATTAGCGAACCGTTTCATTAAATATCTGGTGGGTATTATGGAAGATATTCCTTGTCAAATCGGGAAATTGATCATCCCAATCGACTTTGTAGTTCTTGAGATGGAAGAGGACAATCACATTCCCGTAATTCTAGGTAGACCATTTCTTGCCACCGTCGTGGCAATAATAGATGTTAAAAATGGTAATCTATCATTAAATATAGGGAATGATAAGGTGGAATTTAATTTGTCCAAATTTATGAAAAGTCCTAATCTTGAGAACCCTTGCTTGAACATTAACATGTTAGAATCAATTAGCAAGGAGTTAGAGAATCCCCAATCTAAAGACCCGCTGGAAAAAAGTCTTATAGATTGAAAGAGAACGTTGCCTGATGTAGATGATGATGAAATTAAAAATTATACTATGTTTTTAGATACTAATCATGCAGTAAAGTTTAGTGGCGACACTAAATTTGAAAAGTTGGAGACTAAGGCGGAGCCATCCAACAAAGATGAAAAAGAGGTAATTAAGGCACCTCAAGTTGAATTGAAGCCTCTTCCTCCTAATATAAGGTATGAATTTTGTAACGACCCCAAATTTCCACAACAATAATAATACTTAATTGATAATAAAATAACCTCCAACGGCTACTAAAACCATAATTCAAACACTAACCACAATTTGAAATAACTTAAATGCTGAAAAACGGTAACACTTTCAATGGCTAGTACAATCCACTAGCTCAACAAAATTCTTTAAAGTCTTACAACTCTCAAATAACTGCAATAACTAACTAAAGAGACTAAAATGAAATAAACTAAACGATCCTTGAACTCCTTATGAGGTGCTCCCGAACCGTTTCACATTCTTCCTATATGAAATCTGGAAGAAGAAAAAAATGAAAGGGTGAGCGAACAATGCCCAGTAAGTTCATATACAACCCCTCCGGTTACTAAGGAGGAGTTGACCTGAAGGAATATCAAACGATACAATTTTCAAATAACAATCGAAGACATAACGAAGTACAAATTCGAAATCATTATTTAACAAATTCTCAAATCACATGTCTTTCAAAATCTCAATGGTTTCACAAACTGAGTTAACAAATATTTTGGAGTTCCAAATGATGACGAAATCGATTCAAATTGACTCGAATGGTTTACTTATTTAAAACTGTCCCATACCAGCCTTAACTAACTAAACCACTCACAGATTTTTAGGAATTTCAAAGGACTGATAAGCTGAACAAAGTTGACTCGAATGATCTAGTTATCTACAACTGTCCCATACCAGCTATAGATAATCAAATCATTCACAGACATCATGATCACATAAGTGGTCCACTGACCTTATCAAACCAAAATCCCATAAAGGGAACAAAAGCCCACAAGGAGCACAAAGGTTGACTCCGCAGAGTCCTAAACAGTGTATCCGGAACACTCCACCACTACTACATTGAAGCGGTGAGCTAAGTTTGCCCGAAGGCCAAAATATCAAATATACCCCGCCGAAGCAGGTTGTCTAACATAGTGATCATTAATGGAACAAAAATCACATTATATCAAAACTCATTTTTTATACAGAATACGAACTTTCACAATAACAACAAAATTCTGTATTTACGAAACCAAAAGGATGATATAGGAAACGAATAACAAAAGATTAGCAAATAACGGTAAACGAGGAAGTCAAAACAAATACTGACGCGAGGTCAGCTTTTACGTATCAAAGAAACGTACATCGCCAAGAAATATGCGGAAACCTAAACAATGAAATGGAGCGGAAATCAAATAACTTAAAGATGTATAATCCCTTACCTTAGCGTTGCTTAGTACTTCCAAAAATGCTCCACGCGCACGAATCTACAATCATTTAAAGCAAAATCTCAACCTTAGGCACAATTAACTTCTATCTACTTAGTACCTTTAATCCTTTTAATCCACTTGGTTAACCTATGAGTTATTCTACTTAACTCCTTTTTTTGATTAACTAATATCCTAATAATATCACCAAAACATCCCTAGGATTTCTAGGATCAATTCCCCTTTTAAATAATTTCCTAAAGGTCTCTTGACTTTTCATTACTCTCAAAAAGGTTCCTTTAGTTTTCAGAATTTTGTAAAACAGTCCCCCAACTTTCAGATTTTACAAAACTGCTTCTTGACTTTCAAAAATTACAGAACAGTCCCTTGACTTTCAAAAATTACAGAACAGTCCCTTGACTTTTCAAGATTTACCGAACAGTCCCTTGACTTTCAAAAATTACAGAACAGTCCCTTGACTTTCAAAAATTACAGTTTGGTCACTAGGGTTTTGGAAAACTGATTTTCAGCTTTTAATCTTGGTTAGATTTCTAACCAAAAACACTTTTATTCTAGATCAAAACCTTTTTGATGCCAAATATTTTACCCAAATCAATTTGTAAAACAATTTTACACCAAAATTTATTTACACAAAACACCCACACACACACGGCACACACATACAAAACACACAAAAATATTTATTTTTCTTTAAATCTTTCTTGGTATGAACAACCCTAGATTAATATCAATTAATTCATACACAATCCTATTTCAATGATCTTTTATAGGATTTATATTTTTCATCACATAATATATTCATAATAAAAATCTCAATCTAATCTCAAGAGTTTTTAGGGATTTCTAGGCTTTAAATTTAAGAACAATAATTATGGGACGAAAGAATTCTTACCTAATTCCACAAACCTCTTCTTTCTTCAATCACACCCAAGCCCCTGTTTTTCTTTCTTTCTCCTTCTCCCTCACGGCTCCCTCTGGCGGCCGCCTCTCCTTCTCTATTTTTTATTTAGTTTGTCACCCTAGGAATTAGAAAAGAATATATATAGGTGGGTTTTTCTAATCCTTAGCTTATTAGGTTCTCTTAGCCCAATAATAACTAAAGCCCAAACACAATTTAATCTTTTTATTAAAAAGATAATTCAAATAATTTAATTTAAGGAAATAATTTAATTATTAAAACAATTTATTAAAAATGAATATTTATAAAAGGGTTTTACTAAATCTAAGCCCAATATCGAAGCCCCACTCATCTAAATAATTTAACCCACATAATATAATTTCTAGGACTTCAATATAATTATTAGGCCCTCTAAAAGCCTAAGTGAAAATTTAACAATTTACCAAATAATTCTCGTAAATTTTTGGGTTATTACATTCTTACCCCCTTAAAAGAAGTTTAGTCCTCTAAACTTTCATAATCCGATGAAGCAATAAATCTTATCATATCAATCTACACTAAATACTTCAAGAATGACACTAGGTCAAACCTAAGGCTCAGATCGAACTTATTCTCACACATTCTAAATTCCCAAAGATCTAAAGGATCAAATCAAACTTATCCTCATACATCCTAAACTCCCAAAGATATAAAGGATCAAATCAAACTTATCCTCATACATCCTAAACTCTCAAAGATCTAAAACCAAAATCAAACTTATCCTTACCCATTCTAAACTCCCAAAGATCTAAAACCAGGCTCTGATACCAACTGTAATGACCCCGAATTTCCACAACAATAATAATACTTAATTGATAATAAAATAACCTCCAACGGCTACTAAAACCATAAATCAAACACTAACCACAATTTGAAATAACTTAAATGCTGAAAAACGGTAACACTTTCAACGGCTAGTACAATCCACTAGCTCAACAAAATTCTTTAAAGTCTTACAACTCTCAAATAACTGCAATAACTAACTAAAGAGACTAAAATGAAATAAACTAAACGATCCTTGAACTCCTTATGAGGTGCTCCCGAACCGTTTCACATTCTTCCTATATGAAATCTGGAAGAAGAAAAAAATGAAAGGGTGAGCGAACAATGCCCAGTAAGTTCATATACAACCCCTCCGGTTACTAAGGAGGAGTTGACCTGAAGGAATATCAAACGATACAATTTTCAAATAACAATCGAAGACATAACGAAGTACAAATTCGAAATCATTATTTAACAAATTCTCAAATCACATGTCTTTCAAAATCTCAATGGTTTCACAAACTGGGTTAACAAATATTTTGGAGTTCCAAATGATGACGAAATCGATTCAAATTGACTCGAATGGTTTACTTATTTAAAACTGTCCCATACCAGCCTTAACTAACTAAACCACTCACAGATTTTTAGGAATTTCAAAGGACTGATAAGCTGAACAAAGTTGACTCGAATGATCTAGTTATCTACAACTGTCCCATACCAGCTGTAGATAATCAAATCATTCACAGACATCATGATCACATAAGTGGTCCACTGACCTTATCAAACCAAAATCCCATAAATGGAACAAAAGCCCACAAGGAGCACAAAGGTTGACTCCGCAGAGTCCTAAACAGTGTATCCAGAACACTTATAAAAGGGTTTTACTAAATCTAAGCCCAATATCGAAGCCCCACTCATCTAAATAATTTAACCCACATAATATAATTTCTAGGACTTCAATATAATTATTAGGCCCTCTAAAAGCCTAAGTGAAAATTTAACAATTTACCAAATAATTCTCGTAAATTTTTGGGTTATTACAAATTTCTTTGACCAAATTCTACTTATCCTGTAATTGTAAATGCAAAATTAAAACCGCTTGAAACTGAAAAGTTATTAAGGGAACTTAGATTGCACCAAAAATCCATAAGATATACAATTGATAATTTAAAAGGAATTCATCCTAAGATTTGCATGCATAGGATTGACTTAGAGGAAGATCATAAACCTTCCATTGATCATCAAAGAAGGCTCAATCCTAACATGAAAGAGGTGGTTAAAAAGGAAGTTCTTAAGTTGCTTGATGCGGGCATTATCTATCTAATTCGGATAGTAAATGGGTTAGTCCCATACAAGTTGTCCATAAGAAAGGAGGTATGACGGTCATTCGAAATGATAAGAATGAATTAATCCCAACTAGGACCGTCACGGGTTGGCGTATGTGTATAGATTATAGAAAGTTAAATAAAGCCACCAAAAAAGATTATTTTCCTTCCCTTTATTGACCAAATGTTAGAAAGGTTGGCAAAACATTCTCATTTTTGTTACTTGAACGGATATTCCAGATTTTTTCAAATACCTATCCATCCAAGTGACCAAGAAAAAATAAATTTTACTTGTCCTTATGGCACTTTCGCTTATAGGAGAATGCCTTTTGGGCTTTGTATGCTCCCGCCACATATCAACGTTGTATGATGGCCATATTTTCTGATTTTATAGAAAATATAATGGAAGTTTTTATGGTCGAATTTTCTGTTTACGGTTATTCCTTTGATGAATGTTTGCAAAATTTATCCAAAGTTTTACAACGTTGCGAAGAAGTCAACCTTATTCTTAATTGGGAAAAATGTCATTTTATGGTCAATGACGGGATAGTATTAGGGCACATGGTGTCTAAAGAAGGGATAGAAGTAGATAGGGCAAATGTTGAAATCATTGAAAAATTACCTCCGCCCACTAATGTTAAAGGGATAAGAAGTTTTTTGGGTCATGCCGATTTTTATCGGCGATTTATAAAAGATTTTTCAAAAATTTCTAAACCTTTGACTAATCTACTAATGAAAGATGCTCCATTTGTGTTTGATAGTCTTTGTCTTGAAGCTTTAACCAGATATTGACTGGTTAAAGCATTGGTATCCGCTCCTATCGTACAACCACCCGATTGGGATCTCCTTTTTGAAATAATGTGCGATGCAAGTGACTATGAGGTAGGAGCAGTTTTGGGACAGCGAAAAGACAAGAAAACTCATGCTATATACTATGCTAACCGAACATTGGATGAAGCATAAATGAATTACGTCACCGCAGAAAAAGAATTATTGGCCGTAGTATTTGCAATAGACAAGTTCCGGTCATATTTGGTGGAATAGAAAGTAATAGTATACACGGATCATGCTGCGATAAGATATTTATCGGCAAAGAAGGATGCCAAACCAAGATTAATAAGATGGATCCTTCTTCTCCAAGAATTTGATTTGGAGATCCGTGATAAGAAGGGACGGAGAATTTAGTTGCGGATCATTTATCCCGTCTACCCAAAAATTTTGAAATTTCCAATAAAGAAGAACTTCCTATTGATGATTCATTTCCGGATGACTATCTTCTTGCTATAAGCAATGTCGAAACCCCTTGGTTTGCGGACATTGTAAATTATTTAGCATGTAGGATTCTTCCTCCGGAAATAAGTTACCAACAAAAGAAGAAATTCTTATCGAAAATTAAACACTATTTTTGGGAAGACCCGCTCCTCTTCAAACAATGCTGAAATTACCCGGATCGCGCGAGGATGCGGCGAGCGGTTTTTGATTCCACAGAAAAGAGAGTCGCCACGCCGTTTTGTATTATGAGCCAAAACTTTGAAAAAGGATGTTTGAAAAGGAGGCCATTTTGATTGGAAGCCAAAACTTAGGAAAAGGCTGTTTGAAAAGGAGGTCGTTTTGATTGGGAGCCAAAACTTAGGAAAAGGCTGTTTGAACAGAGATTGTTAGGTTCGGAGGTCAGGTTACATTTCGGGAAGAGTATCTTGAGATCACCCTAAACGCCTCACATGACGAGTCTTTCTACCTTTCTCGAAAAGCGTGCATGTGTGTGTCTTCTTGTTACTTTTGAAAATGAGTTTGAAAGGGAGTTTGAATGACAAACTTGAATTTGAGATTGAAAAGGAAGTTTGAATGACAAACTTTGATGTTTTGAAAAGAGGAGTTTTGAAAGGAAGTTTGAATGACAAACTTCGGTTTTGAAACGGGCATTACAACCTTACCCCTTTTTGATGAAAACGATGGCAAATAAGAGACGATCGACAAGTCATTTTGTGACTCGGACGTTAAAGTAAATGCGATCAACAAACCGAACAGTTTGGACGGTAAATGACAATATTGAATTGACAGTATCAACGGATCGAATGATCCGGACGGTAAAAGGTGCGATCAACGAACCTAACGGTTCGGTCGGTAAAAGTGCGAATCAATGAACCTAACGGTTCAGACGGTAAAGAGCGATATGGAAATGACAATATTAACAGATCAAACGATCTGGACGGTAAATAACGATCAACGAACCAAACAGTTCGGACGATGAAAATGACAATCGACGAACCAAACGGTTCGGACGGTAAATGACATAATAAGTAAAAATGGGCCAAGATCTTCGTTTTAACCCTAAATCACTTTTATCGAAAGAGAAAAGTGATAGAAGGAGGATCACTTCAAGACCCATAGACAGCGTTTTGTCTACATTTTGGAACTTTTGATCGGATCAGAAGTAGCTTATGACGCGTAGAAAGAGATGAAATGGAAGGTTGAGAGTGAGAGTTTACCAAATGGATAGGTACGTGTTTGGAAAGTGTTTAATGAGGAGAGAAATTCTGCCCTCACATATGGCAGAACCTCCCCTAGATAACTCTTGTTCGCGCTCGAGTTTCCGTTGATTCGGCGGCATTTTGGCAGTGTTTCGGGAGGGTTTTGAGGGTTGAGACACGGCTGGGAGTGTTTGAGGGGGACTTGGGGTAGAAATCTTGGTCCTGAAAATGAAGGAGGAGGCTGCTATTTATAGAAATTTCAAGGTGTAAAACAGGCCGGCCTGCTAGTTCCTCAATTTGGAGGGCTTTTTGGGCATTTGAAGAATTGCTGAGACTGATGATTTATCCTGTAAAATAGGTCGGACGGCCGGACCTTCAATTTGAGGGCATTTGGTCTTTTCAACCTTAAATTTGATTGATGTTGACAAGAGGGGCCTTGCATGTAAGCCACGTGTCCCTTCTTAGTCATTAAGCAAGCCAATTTGCTCCGTTAAATCGGGTTTTAACTGTTTTTTAAATAAATGTCCGAGAAAATGTCGGAACAGCCCCGAAAAGTCCCGGAAATTGCATATTTTTGTGAAAGTTGTGTCTTTCACGTGTCCGAACGTGATTTGAATGCACTTTGATTTCTCGAATGCTCAGGGCAGTCTGGGAAAGTCTCATTTAACTTGGAAAGTGTGAGTTAACGGATTGTAACGATCCGGATTTGGGTACTTACAATAGCCCCTCGGCGATGTCACTTACGGAGGAAGTGGGGTCGTCGGAAAAAAATAAGGATCCAAATCGGGGGATACCTTATGGAGAGACCTGAACGGTCTAGTGGCTGGACCCTTAGAGAAAGGATTCCTACGTATCCCGAGCGGGAATCAAGCCGATCGTAGTTCACGGGTGTGAGGGAAATTTGTAGGGGCCTCGACCTGTGGGGAATGATTAGGAGGAATTCGTCCTGATTGAGACTATTTTGAAGGCATCTAAACCTGAGGGAGACTATTTGAAGGCGTCTTTACCTGAGGGAGACTATTTGAAGACGTCTAAACCTGAGAGAGACTCTTTGAAGGCATCTATTACTGATGTAATAAGGGCGTGGTGGCACCTCTGGCCGAGTTGTTGAAACTTTTAAGGGCATGTAGCGCTCAGACCGAATGTGCTGAAACTTTCGAGGGCGTGTGGTGCCTCAGATTGAATTTGATGAAACTTTCGAGGGCGTGTGGTGCCTCATACCGAATTTGATGAAACTTTTGAGGGCATGTGGCGCCTCAGATAGAGATTACTAAAACTTTTGAGGGCGTGTGGCGCCTCAGACTGAATTTGATGAAATATTTGAGGGCGTGTGGCGCCTCAGACTGAGATTACTAAAACTTTCGAGGGCATGTGGTGCCTCAGATCGAGATTACTGAAACTTTTGAGGGCGTGTGGCGCCTCAGACCGAATTTGATGAAATATTTGAGGGCGTGTGGGACCTCAGACCAAATTATCTGAAACTTTTGAGGGCGTGTGGTGCCTTAGACCGAGATGATGAGGACGTGTTTGTCCTGAGATGAAGGCGTTTGTGCCTTAGGAGGAAGGAGTTTGCGCCTTGGGTGCTGGACTCATGATGACGACCATGATTTATCTGCTAGGGATATGTTGTTCTTTATACAGGCTTATAATGATTTGCCGTTTGTCTTTTATCTGCTGGGGATATGGTGTAAATGACGGGAATGGTTGTATTAAACAAATGTTTATGACAACATGGTCCATGTCTTTTGAAGTTCTAACGATTCGTTTTAGAGACGGAGAAGAAATACTCGACGTTCAAACAATTCGATTAGAAATGGGAGAGAGATATTCGACGTTCTAACGATTCGGTTAGAAATGGAGGAGAAGGGTTCGACGTTCTAACAATTTGGTTAGGAACGAAGGAGAAATATTCGACGTTCTAACAATTCGGTTAGAAAGGCTCGATGTTCTAACAATGCGATTAGAAACGGCTCGATGTTCTAACAATTCGGTTAGAAATGGAGAAGAAAGGTTTGACGTTCTAGCAATTCAGTTAGAAATGAGGGAGAAACGTTCAGCGTTCTAACAATTTAGTTAGGAACGGAGGAGAAAGGTTCGACGTTCTAACAATTCGGTTAGAAACGGAGAAGAAAGGTTAACAATTTGGTTAGAAACGGAGAAGAAACGTTTGTCGTTCTAACAATTCGGTTAGAAATGGAGAAGAAATGTTTGACGTTCTAACAATTCGGTTAGAAATGAGGAAGAAATGTTTGATGTTCTAACAATTCGGTTAGTAACGGAGGAGAAATGTTCGACGTTCTAACGATTCAGTTAGAAACGGGGAAGAAACGTTCAATGTTCTAACAATTCGGTTAGAAACGGAGAAGAAAGGTTCGACGTTCTAACAATTCGATTAAAAATGAAGAAGAAAGGTTTGACGTTCTAACAATTCGGTTAGAAACGAAGAAGAAACGTTTGACGTTCTAACAATTCGGATAGAAACGAGGGAGAAACGTTCAACATTCTAACAATTCGGTTAGAAACGGAGAAAAAAGGTTCAACGTTCTAACAATTTGATTAAAAAAGGAGAAGAAAGGTTCGACGTTCTAACAATTCGGTTAGAAATGGGTAAGAAACGTTCGATGTTCTAACAATTCGGTTAGAAACAGAGAAGAAAGGTTCGACGTTCTAACAATTCGGTTAAAATGGAGAAGAAAGGTTCGACGTTCTAACAATTCGGTTAGAAACAGAGAAGAAAGGTTTGACGTTCTAACAATTCGGTTAGAATCGAGGGAGAAACGTTCAACGTTCTAACAATTCGGTTAGAAATGGAGAAGAAACGTTTGACGTTCTAACAATTCGGTTAGAAACGGAGAAGAAAGGTTTGACATTCTAACAATTCGGTTAGAAACGGAGAAGAAACGTTTGACGTTCTAACAATTCAGTTAGAAACGAGGGAGAAACGTTCAACCTTCTAACAATTCGGTTAGGAATGGAGGAGAAAGGTTCGACGTTCTAACAATTCGGTTAGAAATGGAGTTTAACCTCGGGAGAGGATGGCACTTTGCTGGGGAAAAGCGTCCAAAGTTCTAACAAAGTTGCTTAGAAACTGAGGAGATTGATTGACGTCTTAACAAGCAGTTAGAGATGAAAGATGATTGACGTTCTAACAGAAGATGATGTTTGAAGTTCTAACAAAGTTGGTTAGAAACTGAAGAGATGATCGATCTCTTGCTAAAAGGACGGTCTTACGATCCTGTTGGGGAGGAATGTTCGGGCTTACGATGATGGCCAAAGAGGGATTGTTGTGCGGGCTTACATTGATTGCCGCTGAGATGGGATAGTCGGGCTTACGATGACGGCCGAAATTTAACCTCGGGAGAGGGGCGTTAGAAATGTCTAACTGGGAATTTAACCTCGGGAGAGGGGCGTTAGAGATATCTAACGGGAATTTTAACCTCGGGAGAGGGGCGTTAGAGATGTCTAACTGGAATTTAAACCTTGGGAGAGGGGCGTTAGAAATGTCTAACTTGGAATTTAACCTCGGGAGAGGGGCGTTATAAATGTCTAGCGAGAGTTTTAACCTCGGGAGAAGGGCGTTAGAAATGTCTAACTGGGAATTTAACCTTAAGAGAGGGGCCTTAGAGATGTCTAACGGGAATTTTAACCTCGGGAGAGGGGCGTTAGAGATATCTAATGGGAATTTAAACCTCGGGAGAGAAGCGTTAGAAATGTCTAACTAGGAATTTAACCTCGGGAGAGGGGCTTTAGAAATGTCTAACTGGGAATTCAACCTCGAGAGAGGGGCGTTAGAGATGTCTAATGGGAATTTTAACCTCGGGAGAGGGGCGTTAGAGATGTCTAACGGAAATTTAAACCTCGGGAGAGGGGCGTTAGAAATGTCTAACGGAAATTTTAACCTCGGGAGAGGGGCGTTAGAAATTTCTAACTGGGAATTTAACCTCGAGAAAGGGCCTTAGAGATGTCTAACGGGAGGAATGTTCGAAGGTATTTGCCTGAGGGAGACCGTTTGGAGGCGCCTAGACCTAAGTTTGAGAACAATTCGTAGGGGTCTCGACCCGACTGAAATATTTTAGGGGTGTCTACTTTAATTAAAAGATGGCTAATCTTATAGAAAGATGGGTAATCTCACGAAAAGACGTGGAATCTTACAAAAAGATTGCTAATCTCACTAAAAGATGGTTAATCTCACTAAAAGATGGGTAATCTTACAAAAGATGGGTAATCTCACGAAAAGATGGGTAATCTTACGAAAAGATGACGTAGTATAAATCTTAGGGAAAGATCTCACAAATCATGAGATATTTTACGAGGGAACGCAAAAGTTTTTACAAGAAAGACCTCAAAAGAGGTAACGAAAAAAGGTCTTACAAAGGAATAATGGTAAGGGTCTCACGAAGAGGATCTCACAAAGAGGAAATGGAAAATTTCTCACGAGGAGGTAACGGGAAAAGATTAAAAAAGAAATATCGGTAAAGATTTCACGAATAAATAACGGGAATGGTTTCACTAAGAAATAACGGGAATATCTTATAAAGGAGATCTCACAAAGAGACAACGAAAAGGTCTTACGAAGAAATAATGGGAGAAAGTCTCACGAAGAGGTATCGAGAAGGGTCTCATAAGGAGGTAATGAGAGGCAAAGTCTCGGGAAGGAATCTCGCGAGGAGATGACGAGATATGAAATCTCGGAAGAGGATCTCACACAGAGATAACGGAAAGATCTCACGAGAAGATAACGAGAGGCAAAATCTCGGGAAGGAATCTCGTGAGGAGATGACGAGATGTGAAATCTCGAGAGAGGATCTCACGTAGAGATAATGGAAAGATCTCACGAGGAGATAATGAGAGGCAAAGTCTTGGGAAGGAATCTCGTGGGGAGATGACGAGATGTGAAATCTCGGGAGAGGATCTCATGCAGAGATAACGAAAAGATCTCACGAGGAGATAACGAGAGGCAAAGTCTCGGGAAGGAATCTCGCGGAGAGATGTTTAAAGCCAGAAAGAGCCATTTTCGTGAAATATCGATCTCTATTGAATGGTCAAACCAAAGAATAAAGTTTGGTAATTGCTTTCTCATCTTTATCAGTTCCGCTATTAGTTTCCTCAGTTCCTTTCTCATCTTCATCAGTTCCTTTGTCAGTTCCTTTATTGAAGTAGCAAACAAGGTCGAAGCTGTAAGGTCGGAGGTTGGGTGTGACGTAGGAGGTTCCTCTTTTGTGGGCCGATGCTTTGGTGCTTGCGAGCTTCTTGTCTTCTCCGACGTCATCAGGTGTAGGCACATAACCGAGCCCCTATACTGTATTGAGGTCCTTGACTTCGATGACTTGGTGTTGGCCTTGTAACCTTTTGCCGAGCCCCAGTCCTGGGATGAAGTTCATGAGTTTTATCATTTTCATGGCAGGAGGGATTTTGTCCAGAACAACGGAAGGTCTACGCTGTATATTTGGATCTTGGAAGTTTCCATTGTAAATCTAGTTAATTCCATATCGTCGTCATGCTTGATTTCTAACACTGGAATGCCGTTGGTGCAGTTCCCTTCGGTGGTGTTGCTATCCCCGTAGACAGTCGTCAGTTCATTTCCTTGCATGAATTTGATACATTGGTGAAGGGTGGATGCCACGCCGTTTATTGATGCAGCCATGGTCATCTTAGAATACCTATGAAAGTGATAGGAATGTCCAACACTTGAAATTCGATAGGCATCATCCATTTGCCAAACCAAATGTTTAAAGTAGCAACCCCGAGAACTGTGCGAGAAGTAGAATCATAAGCTTTGACAGTGTGGACTGAAGGCTTCAAGTCTATGAGTTTGATGTCGATCAGGTCCATCATCTTGGCGGGCAAGACATTCATTCCGGAGCCTCAGTAAACAAGTATGTGGGGAAGGCGGCGCTCTTCCAACTGAACAGTGATGCAGAGCGGCTCATTGTGATTAGCTCCAAATTTTGGCAGATCCAAATCTGTGAAGGTGATGATGTTTCCATCGTGGTTGTTACCGACCATCTGGATTACTTCTTCTGGAGTTGCGTCCACGGGAATCATGGTTCGGGCTAAACTTTCTTCCAGCTTGAGCTTATGAGGGTGAAGAGGTGAGCAGGGACCAAAGGGAAATGTTCGCCTGGGTCTGCTTTAGTTGTTTAAGGATCGGGTCTTCCTTTCCAGAACTTACTTCTTCGAGTACATGTCGACTGGGTTGCAGCCCTGGCTTTGTTGGCTTTTTGTGGGGATGCATTGTGAGAGGGATTGTATATATGGAAATGTGTTGGGGATGTATCCGAATGCGTTTTGGTAGCTGTTTGAGAAAGTGGGATGATATCATTTGGTTGCGGGAAAACTGTCCTTGCTGCTACTGCTACCAAGAGGTGTCATGAGGATTCAAATTATGATCTTAGATTTAAACTTCGGATCTCGGTCAAAGTCTTTCTTTCAAATTCTATCTTTCGAAGTTGCATCTGAGAAGCCCCAATTCTGATTAAAACCACAATGTCGAAAGATACTTCTGACAAGTCCCAGAAATTGGAACTCAAAGTAGACACCCTCAAGATGAAAAACTCTCTTTGTGTGGCAAAGCCCCATTCCGAAGAAATGTCCCCATTTTGGAGGAAGCGCCGATTTTCTGTGGAGGTCCTAGAGTGAATCTGATGCAGCCCCAATCTGAGTTGAACCTTATGTGGCCAGACGAGGCAACCGTCCTTGATTTTTTTTTTTGATTAGTCAACCTAAATGTAAAAGAACTGGCTTGTAATGTATACGTGCAAGGACGCATTTTAGAGAAGTGGGAACGAATCCCAATTTTATGTGAATGCCTAGTTTAATGCAGGAACCAAAACATGCTTTGGGTCTGACTCTGTTGAGAGAGTATGAGTGTAGAGAGGTTTGAAAAAGTGTATGGAAGCCCTTGCTGACAAAAAGACAATGTTTAGCTCTATTTTCCTATTATCGTAGAAAAAGAAGACTTGTCGAGATATTTGAAAACTTGTTTTATTCACAATGATTACAAGATTGCTTAAAATCCTTTGTTAATGTTTGGTTTACTCAATCACTAATCTCGATATGAACAAATGTCTTGATTAATTATGAGGAGAAAGTCAACTGATGTCGCGGATCAAAGTTGGCTATGTGTGAAAGAAAGGTCTGTATATAGGGGAGGTCATTGATGAGACCAGGTTTATGGGATTTGTATGTATTTATGACCCAACCATTTCTGGTTGCCTACGTTCCCCTCAGTGTAAGGAGTTCAGGTTGCCGTAGTTATGGCTTGAACTATATTTGGCTTTAGGAAAGGGTATGAATATTTGTGGTCCCTTTGGCGAAAAGTCTCGGATAGGAAGGTTGGATGATGAGGCACGGGCCTTGAGATGATTTCTTGACAAGTCATTTTTTTTACGGTTACTTCAACAATTTCATCGCTTCTTGATCGTCGTCTTTCATCGGGGGGAAAGAATTTGCATACAGTCTAAAGGCTTATGAGATGCTTTTTCCTTTGCTTTGACTGCTCCCGTGTTGTCGACAACTTCCGTTTTTCAAGCTTTAATTTTGCCCTTCTGTCAAGCTTCTGATCGGCGGTGCTAGGTCCTTAGCCTCAGTTTTTTCTTTTTTTTTTTCGAAGCTTCTGTTTGAGCTCTTTTTTTTTGAAGCTTCTTCTTCTGCTTGAGGTTTTTTTTTTTTGAAGCTTCTTCTTGAGCTTCTTTTTTTTTGAAGCACATGAGGGCAAAGGCAAGCACCTGCTTGAATTTTCTTGATGCACATGAAGGCGAAGACAAGCTACGAGGTTGTTGTCGACATGTGGTCGGTCTTTTGATGTTGAGTGACTTTTTGTTGCTCCTTGATGTTGCCGATGTTGTTGACTTGGTCAAGGTGATGGTGGGGACATGATTTGGAGAGTGTATGGCTTTATGGAGGCCTTTGTGAGGTAAGGAAAGTGTATAGGGAGGACATTAGTTGACTTTCTCACACCGATTAATCAGAACATTAATTATTTCGAGAGATTATTTGTTGAGCAATGCAAGTGATCATATAGGATACAACCTTTTAATTAAATGTAATATAGGTGTGCAAATAATGTCTCAAGTCTAGCAAGAAAAGAAAAAGACTCTTTTATAGAAAATTTAAGATTAACTACTATGTCCGAGGAGGACTTGATTGAACGAGGAAAGTACTAGAACCTACGAAGGTTGACAAAAAGACAGTTGACAAATCTTGAGGATAGGTAGCCCCTACTCTAGCTGCTCTTTTGTTGCTGAACTGCCAGGACGCTTAAGCTTTTCGTCTTCTATTAACTTCTAAATTTAATGCCGCAGACCGATGCAACTATCAGTTATGTGCCCATGATACTGGTGGAAGGCGCAATACTTCCTTCTGTCTGCGTTAGCTGTGGGCTTCTTTGGCTTGTAGTTCTCCACAGGTTCGAGCAGGTCTTTTTTTATCAGTTCCTCTAACATTTTGCTTAGAGGCATGTCTAGCTTGTTGAAGCAATGGAAAGGCTGCCTCCCGGAAGAGTCGTTGCTTCGTTGGGCTGTGTCCCCATTGTTTGACTGATGTCCCTGTTGGAGGTGGTTGACAGTGGTATAGTTTCCTTTGCTGGGAGTCGGTGCAGGGTTTGATGCAGTTGCTGCTCTGCATTGGCAAGATGTAACTATGCTCGGGGCCAGCTTTTCCTGCAGGTCATTCTCGAATTGGGAACCCGTATTTCCCATGGCTCGGAGATCAAGGCAGAAATGATGGCTGACTGATGCTCTTACTGATGGCTTCAAACATGACTTAAAGATTCTCAGTTGCTCATCCTCAGGCAGTAACTTCATGATTTCGGCAAACTTCTAGCTCTGTTCCTTGTAAAGTTCTCCCATAGTTTTGCCTGCCTTTTGTTCAGCCGGCATAACCACATGCGGGTCAATAGAAACCTTTGGACTGTTGGAAACTGTAACCAGAGGTCCACTTTCGGAGGGAACCATGATAGTGTTTTGGACAAGCAGGCTTTGAGGGAAGGGAGCATAATTTAGTGGGTACTGTGGAAATTAAGGGATTTGAGGCCATAAAGCAGCTGGAGCAAATGCCAACTGTCCAAAGTAATGGGCCGAAAGAGTCATGGGGGCGAAACCTGGTAAATTCTGAGCATATTGATAGAAGGAAGTGAACCTGGGAGGATTTTGAAGGCTATTGGGATCTGTTTGAGATGGTCCAGCGCTGTGCTGGTTGTATTGAGTGAAAGGGGTAGTACTGGCTTGGCCGTGTATGATAGTGTTAATGTTAAATCATGTGTTACCATGAATGTTGTCCCAAGTGTTGCAAACCAGTGTTGCCACTGGTGTTGCCACAAGTGTTGCCATTTGGATTTGGCAACACTAAAATAGTTACTATATTTTTTACAAATAATAATGTGGAAATTAATGTTTAAATAACAGTAGTTAGTCTGCTTAAAATGAGCTTGAATGGGTCATCAGAAACTGCCCAGGCGTGATGTTCGAAGAAGAAGAGGAAATTAACATATAAACATGTGTTTATATGATTAATTAATGACCAAGCAAAAAGAGATATTATTTAGCTATTCATGGGGAGATCAAGTCAGAGTACAATGCATCTACAGCTTAGAGGTACAAGCAAGAGAAGCCAAAGAAGACTAAGTCTCCTACAAATGAGGCGAGAAGGCTAAAATGGAGGAAACAACTTCAAGGCTGTTGCTGATCATTTTGAGTAGGCTCCAAGTCTTTGTGGCCTATAAATAGTGCAGTGGATCTTCATTGAAGATCATCCAATTCAGAAAACGCAAATATGCACAAGAAATAGAATTCTGCTCTTAAGTGTTGCCATTCAGTGTTGGCAACACTCAGTCCGACACTCGAGAATTTCATTCAGATTTTCATATTTTTGTGAGGTTTTGAGTGTTCATTTTTAGAGAGTTCTTTATATATTGTTCCTTAAGTTAATGATTGTTTATCCTTAAAGGAACTTTTTTGACCTTGTATTGAATTCATATTATTAATAGAAAGGTCTTGCCCTCCTGGCACCCATCAAGTTATATATTT
The DNA here is from genome assembly GCA_022495995.1 of Adenophora triphylla var. japonica. Taxonomy (NCBI): domain Eukaryota; kingdom Viridiplantae; phylum Streptophyta; class Magnoliopsida; order Asterales; family Campanulaceae; genus Adenophora; species Adenophora triphylla. The sequence goes on from JAFEMH010001083.1 coordinate 159,173, forward strand.
ATATAACTTGATAAAAATTATATTCTTGTGTATTGTTTTTATTCTTCCGTTGCAAATTAGATTTAATTCTATTTATTTGTGTTTTTCTAGAATTGGTGTGTGTTATTGTTAGTGTTGCCAACACTAAGGACAACACTTGTGAGTTTCGTCTCACTTTGTGCCTCACTTGTTCTAAGTCATAGACAATTTCAGATAGGGGCGCCTTGAGAAGTGGCAACATGAAGCCCCGATCGGATTTTTCCGTGAATTGAAGGATTTTCGTAGTTTGACGGTGGAGGAACCTGGTTGAAGGTTTGGGGAGCTGATCGGGGAGGACCGTCGTCCTCAATTAGAATGAAAGTACCATCTGGCTGGGGGATAACTGCTATACCTCGCTCATTCAGAAGTTGTACCACAAAATTCTGTTGATCTTCTTTCTGTTTCTTGTGAACCTCACAGGCCCGGATGGCTTCTTCCAGTGTCATGTCGTTTACCGGCGGCGGGGTTCCGTTCCCGTCATGATTTCTCGGCGAATCTGACATCTCGGAGAGTCTTACTGTAGGAACTGAGGAATCTGAGGAACTATCTGATGCTTCCGTAATTGTAGTGTTGACGAGACGGTGACCCGGAATTCTAAACCACTATTTGTTTGCTGCAGGGAATGAAAGGTAGGGCTTAGGTTTCGGTAGGGGTATTTGGCTCAAGGCTTTTAGGCTCGTGCAACGTGCAGTTACAACTTAAATTTACTTAAAACATGTTTTCTCATAATCCTAACTGGTCGGAAAAGATTAGACCTTGAAAGGTCGAGATCAAAAATTGGACCGTGAAAGGTCGGGATTAAGGATTTGACCATGAAAGGTCGGGATTGACTACTTGACCATGAAAGGTCGATATCGGAAATCGGAGATCGGACCGTGAGGGTCTCGATTTGAGATTTGAGATCGGACCATGAGGGTCTCGATTGGAGATTTGAGATCAGGCCGTGAGGGTCTCGATTGGATTTTTGAGATCAGACCTTGAAAGGTCTCGATTGAATATTTGACCATGAAAGGTCAGGATTGAAGATTGGAGATCGGACAGTGAAAGGGCACAATTAGAGATTTGAGATCGGACCGTGAGGGTCTCGATTGGATTTTTGAGATCGGACCATGAGGGTCTCGATTGACTATTTGACAATGAAAGGTCAGGATTGGAGATTGGACCACGAAGGTCGGGAACGGAAATTGGAGATCAGACCGTAAAAGGTCTCGATTGGAGATTTGACCATGAAAGGTCGATATCGGAGATTGGATCGCGAAGGTCGGGAACTGAAATTGGAGATCGGACCGTTAAAGGTCTCGATTGGAGATTTGACCATGAAAGGTCGATTATTGGAAATTGGAGATCGGATTGTAAAAGGTCTCGATTGGAGATTTGACCGTGACTGGTCGAGATCTGAAAGATTCCCGAAATGGGACCATGCAATTGTCATTTTATTAAGGGTTAATGACAATTTAGGGCCTGTGTAAGTACCCAAATCCGGATCGCCAAAATCCGTTAGAAGTTAACCGGAATCCATTAACTGGCCCGCTCCTGGTTAACCGGAACCCATTAAGCTCCCCGTTCTCAAGCCAACGAGACGTCCCGGGACTGTCCCGTGCATCCCAACATCAAAGCGTACTCAACACACGTCGTCGCACGTAAAAGTACAGCTTTTCCTGAAAAACGCACTTTTCGGCACTTTCTGGGGGCGTTTCGGACATTTTCCGGATAGTTATTTAAAAAAGGGACAAAACCGGGAATAATGGCACAAAAACCCATGCCCTGGTGAGTCACAGGGGCACGTGGCATGCAAGACACAGCCCTTCGATCAACATCAATCAGATTTCAGTGTGAAAAGACCAAAATACCCCTGGGATGCAGTCCCACTCCGTCCGGACTCTTTTGCAGGCAAAACAGAAATGCCAGCAAGTCCCTCCAATTTAAAAAATACCACTAAATTCCCTGGAATTCAGGTTAAGTCCGTCCGGACTCTTTTGCAATTTTACCCTATAAATATAGAGGGCTGTCAACATTTCAAAGAAAAGAAAAAACTTGACACATTTCTCTCCACAGCCACGGCCCAAACCTATTTCTCCCTCTCCCGAGCCCCATTTCGCCTCGTTTTGCGTCAAAACTCTGTATTTCAACCAAATACAAGCCAAACCACCTTGAAACACCATTCCAAACACTAAATCGTATCTCGTATATGCCTCCCGAGCCAAAAGACTCGACCCCTAGCCATAGGTAACACTCTCTCTCCCTAAACACTCGTTCCGTCTCGATTTATGCGCTAGTCGCTACAACCGTTTCGGTCGAACGTTGTTAAAATGTAGACGCCACCGTTAACGGGGTCCGATACGTTTTAGTCCCTGATCCTCTTCTCTTCCCGTAAAAGAAGTAATCTCGGGTTAAAACGACGTTCCGGCCCCGTTCTGTTACTTTTTATGTCATTTACAATTCCGGATCGTTTGATCCGTTGAACGTCATTTACTTTACACAAGTTTATAGTCCGAACCGTTTGGTTCGTGATAGTCATTTAACGGTCCGGATTGTTTGATCCGTTGAATGCTATTTACTTAACGCACCTTTAAAATCCGGGTCGTTTGATTCCGTCGATACCGCACTTTAAATACTGTCATTTACAAGTCCGAGCCGTTTTGCTCGTGATAGTATTTACGTATCAAAGTCTGATTCGCAAAAATGATTCGTTGATCGCATATCATTTAATGCTTTTTTTCCCGTAAAATCGCTAACAATGTAATGCCCGGTTCAAAACCGGAGTTCGACATTCGAACTCTCTTTCAAAAACGCGCGAAATGACGTTTGACACCCAAACGATCATCTTCAAACTCAAAAACCGACGTTTGACATTCAAACGCTCTTTTCTTAAAAGTCAACATTTGACACTTAAGTTAAAAGTTCAAAATCAGCACTCATGTCACTTTTCCTAAAAAACTCCAAAACTGACGTTTGTCATTCAAACGCTCGCCTTTTCAAAAAGAATCACAAAATCAACGTTTGACATTCAAACCAAGATTAAGCTTGTCATTCAAGCCTCCATTTTCAAAATGCAAACACACACACACACGCACACATTTTCGAGAAAGGTAGAAAGACTCGTCATACGAGGCATTTCGGGTGATCTCAAAATACTCTTCCCGAAACGTAACGTGACCTCCGAACCTAACAATCTCTGGTACTCAAAAAGCCTTTTCCTCGTTTTTGCTACCAATAAAAATGACACCCCTTTTCAAAGCCTTTTCCAAAGTTTTTGCTACCAATAAAAACGACACCATTTTCACTAAGCCGTTTTTCAATATTTGGGCTCAAAATACAAAACCGCGTGGCGACTCCTCTCCTTCCCGAAAGTGAAGTCCAAAACAATCCGCGAAAGACAACCGCTCCGCTCGCGCGAATCCGGGTAATTTCAGTTGGTGACTCCGCTGGGGAGTTGGATACTTTTTCAAAACTACCGTTGTTTTCAAAAAGCCTTTCGTGGGTCAAACTTTCGTTTACCCTTCCTCGTTTTTGTGTGCGTGTGTTACTTTAAACCTCGAACGGTTTTTTCAAAAGGTGTTGCATTATCGTCTCTTTCAAAATCATAACATGTTCGTGCATTCCCGTTCATACTTGATTTTCATGCTACATTTTGAATTGCGCATAAAATTCTTTAAGACACATTCTGAAAATCTCTGTTTTACTCCGAAAAGAATTTTAGTGACCGCACACTACTTACACTTGCTGCCTCGGTACACCGCACTTCACGTGCACTTGCTGCCTCGGTACACTGCACACTACGACCCGTAACCCGAGATGACCGTTCAGTTGCAGCTCAGTTGGTCTGCCAGACACCTTTCGAGCGCGCACGGGGTCTTCCCAAACAGCCCATCCTAGCCCGTGTAAGCCATGCACTCTTTGTGTCACACTTCATCCAAGTGTCATAAAGCCCAAGTGTATGTTTTTATGCCGGGTTCTGTCACGAGTCAAGCTCGAAAGATTGAGACCGAAGGTCGTTCCCGACCCGAAGTCTTGAGCTTTTCACCCTTGACTTTGACGCGGAGCTCTGCCAAAAAATATAACCGAAGGTTCAATGTGACACCGTGTCACCAAACCCTCAACATATACACCGTGCCAGCCACAACTTGGCCAACGCCAAAAGCTAAGGCCCCTCGCGCAAGCGAGTCAGGAGAGGTCATGCCGAAATTTTGGCACGATCCCCGCCTTAACTAAAGCACGTTGACTTCGACCGTGGCCCGCGTGTCACATACGTTGGAAGTTTGCATGATCAGCTATCCTTAAGTTCACTTTTTCCTTTGTCGGTGGAACTTGCTTGCCTTATAGGACCATCGCTCGGGATTGTCCGTCCCGAGAAGACGATTTACAGGTGAATAACGAGGGGCTTATAAACGTAGTGATGAGATCTACTGATTAGAGCCTTAGGCTAGTTAGAATATCCGACATGTCTAGCTCACCGACAAATCGTGACGGGGACAGACCCCCGCCACCGGTAACAGATATGACATTGGAAGAAGCCATCCGGGCTTGTGAGGTTCACAAGAGGCAGAAAGAAGATCAGCAGAATTTCGTGGTACAACTTCTGAATGAGCGAGGTATAGCCGTTATCCCCCAGTCAGACGGTACTTTCGTCCTAGTCGAGGACGACGATTCCCCGAAACCAGCTCCTCAAACCTTCAACCAGGTTCCTCCCCCGCCAACTTACAGGATGCCTTCGAACTAAGGAAACAGCCGACCTGGGCTTCATGTTGCCACCTCTCAGGGCAACCCTGTCATATACGGCCAAGCCAGTACTACTCCCATCACTCAGTACAACCAGCGCACCGCTGGACCATCTCAAACAGATGCCAATATCCTTCAATGCCCTCCTTGGTTCATCCCATTGCCTATACACGAATCCCAAAACACCGGGGACAAACCCCATACAGTCCAGAAAAGGCCCCTATATATCCACATATACCGAGCCTTCCACCTCCAATCACTACCACTCACATCGTAGCACCTGGCACCACTGGACCCAACCTTATCCTGGATGGTCGAACAGATGAAAGACCTGAAAGCCAGCATGAGCAGCTCAAAGCAAGAAACGCTCAGATCCATAGATCCGGGAATGGTTACGCCTCTTCCTGCCAAGTTCAGAATGCCGGAGATGGACCGATTCGACGGAACCGAATGTCCTCAAACGCATGTTGACACCTACGTTCTCGGCATGAGAGCTAAAGGAGCAACCCTTCAGCAAATGGCCGATCACTTCCAGCATACGCTCAAGAGTTCAGCGTTACGATGGTTCCTAAGGGTCAAGCCTGCAGACCGCCATACCTGGGATCAGATCAGTAACATCTTCCTAGAGCGGTACAGATCCAACCTAGAGTGGGAAACAAGTCGAGAGGACTTAATCACCACCGAACATAAAGCAGATGAAAGTGTCGGGGAATTCTACAAGAGGTGGAGTTGGAAACTCTCCGAGATCATGGAGCCACTCTCCAAGAATGAACAGATGCGGATCTTCAAGTCCTGCTTAAGACCGTCCATCAGAACCCTCATCAGCCATCACTTCTTCCCAGATCTCCAAGCCATGGTCAATGTCGGCTCACAGTTCGAGAAGGATCTCAAGGAAAAATTGGCCACTGCGCAGCCATACAGATACTGATCAGCAGTTTCATTCAATCCCGCACCGGCCCCCGGCAAAGGGAAAGATACGTCTGTCAACTACATTCATCAGGGACAGCATTCGGGCAACAGAAACCCCATCCCGCTAAGCAACAACTCCTCTCCTAAGCAGCCTGCCGTATACTTCGCCTTCCATCAGTATCATGGCCATACCACCGACAACTGCGTGGGGTTTCGGTACGAAATTCAGAATTTGATAGAGGAAGGAAAATTGGAGCATCCCTGTGGACCTAATACAGTCGGAAACCCTTTTCCGAACAACAACAGTGTGAACTCCATTGAATGGGTGCCAAAGAAGATTGCCGCAGAGCCAGTTCCTCCGCTTCTTCCAGCCAGGTCCTCATCAAATGTCCACATCAGTTACGATGTTTGTGATTGCTCTGAATGCCTTGAGTACGAGTTCCAAGACATGATCAGGGGTAATTCTCCCAGAAAGCAGAAGAAGAAGTCTTATCAACAGAAACTGAGAGAGAGATATGAAGCTGGAGATATCAGCGTGGGTACACTCGGAGAGCCATCTGGGAAGTTCGATTACTACGTACTCTACTCCAGCCAGTCCTCCCTTCCTCCAGGCCACGCAGCTTTAGAGCAGACAGGGGTGGGAAAGCCGAAAAATCCTACTGACACCAGAGTTCAGGCCTCAGGACACTAGAATACCTCAAATCTTGACAACCTCACTGCCAGTCAGAAGCCTAACTGCCCGCGGGATCAGCCAAGGTTCAATTTGCCCAACTTCAGATCACGGGCCGGCAAAGGAAAGTCAAAGTCAGCTTGGCAATCACACTCAATCAACGTGCTGACCAAGGGCGGCCACCACCACAAGCAGCCTCAACACAATCCCGAGGCACCACCAAAAGCTTTACCTCGCAAGAGGAAGACAGGAAACGGATGGCTTGATGACTCTCCTTCTTCGAAAAGAGACCAGATCTACGATTCCCGACTGTATGGCAGTATGCTCACTTTCTGTGACGAAGACCTGTCGAGAGACGCCTCAGGGCACAATGAAGCTTTGTACATCACTCTCCGGCTTAACACCATATCTCTCCCCGGAGTATTGGTAGACAACGGATCAGCAATCAACTTCCTCCCTCTCAACATGATGCGAGCCCTACGCATCGACGAATGCCACATGATTCCATCTGCCTGGACTATCAAAGCCTACGACAGCAAGTCTCATCCCATCCTGGGGACGATGACTCTGGAGCTCTGGTTTGAAACCCAAATGGTGCCAGCAAAATTCCACATGATGGACATTCCATCCGAATTCACAGCTCTGTTGGGACGCCCTTTGCTACACCACATGAAAGCCATAGCCTCCACTCTCCATCAGTGCATCAAGTTCATTAACCGGCAGGGAGATCTTGAAGTCATCAGAGGAGACAGTTTCCTCATAAGGAACGAAGCCGAGACAACAGCCAAGCGTGTCCACAGCCAGGCACTGGGGCTACCTTCTTCAAGTCGACCAAGGGACTATCGGGGCAAATCTCATCAGAATCCCTCAGAGTCCGGAGATGCTAACTATATCAACATCCTCGATCAGGCAGACCCTGAAGTAGTTAGGTTTATCAAGTTCAACTGCCGTTTCCGAAACTTGGAAGCAGACTGGAAAGAAACCCTAAGCATCGCAATGATGCGGGCACGTAAACCCCCAGTCCCCGATCGGGGATTTGTCAGCATCCTTCAACTCTCTGGCCCCGCCATGTGAGGAAATCTTCGTGATGAAGGTTAACAAGCATCGTCACACTCGTGATGAATGTATGGCAGACGTATGGGATATCCTCCATAAGGAATTGCCTGCTGAACCCCTCTTCTCAAGCGAAGGGCATGATGTTTTTCTAGCAGCTCCAGCGTCGTAGCAGGATGCGAGGCGTCCTTATGTCTGGGTTGAGCCGTCAGGCGACAATGAATCAGGACTCTTCGGAGTCAAGGACGCGACAGATCCGCAAGAAGATCCCTACATACATATGCTCAGTTTTGAGGATGACACCAGTTCCGATGATGTCACCTACGACGAGGGCTCCAATACCATAGAAATTGTCAAGCTCAACATCCCGTACAGGTAGTTATCCGACGAATGGAAACAACTGGTTGACACAACAAAGAACCCCTCTGATCAAGTGACTGACGACGACTTCGTCAACATTATCTTTTCTAGATATCCCGATGATACCAAGGATCTGGTCCTTATTATCAGATTCTGCAATGCTAAAGTTACCCTCGACGACTGCCTGCTCATGGTAAACGAGGCCCTGGCCAATCGAGCTCAAAGCTTATCATCACTTCCGACTACCAGCCCCAGTGGCAACCGGCCCGTGCCATCAGTCAAGCTTACAGCCACAAGCGCCGCCAAGGCCAAGGGCATCAGCAAAGGAGACAAAGCTCCTCATCCTGCCACGAATCAGATCAACCTCGAGAACGCTTCCAATAGCTACCCTGAAAACATCTGTAAAAGTCTTCCCCGCAAGACAGATCCAGCTTTCGAAGAAAGGAATGATCACCTCAGCATCAACATGCTCAAGTTCGATCCTGCTCCCAGTCGTCACGGCCACAGATCCAGGCATCCCGCCAGCAAACTACTAGCTCTGATAGACTTGGCGATCCAGCGAGATCACGAGACTATCAGCATCACAAAATTCAATACCCCCGTGGGTTCAATCAAGCAGATATGGGCAAACTTCTTGGTAACCGAGAACAAGGAGGGCCGTATGGAATGTCCCAGCCCGACTTCCTTCGTCAATATAATCCAAGTGTTTCCGCCATTTGGGGACTTGGATGTGATTACAGTTCTAGACACTAGTCAGACGGCGCGCACCTACGAAGACTGTTTAGCTCTCGTAAGGAAATCCCTCATAGAACTAGGCGCTCAAGAGAACCATCTCTGGGACGAGAACCAAGCTCAGAAGACTCACAGGGACCAAGCCCTTAAAGTGTCACAAGCAGCTTCAGACAGAAAGCTAGAGGACACTCTAGACCAATTCTACCTCAAAGGTTTTGCCCATGGCAACTTCCTGGACTACCGTCTTTTCTCATTCAATCCCCTCTGGCAAGGGAGGGCGGTCAACGTTCCCGAAGGAGATGGAATGGCACAGCACAAAGAGTACCAGTGCTTATCTCCCCGAGAAAAGCAAGTTCTCTGTGAAAGCGACGATGAAGATGATGAAACCATTCTCTTCCAAGCCGGACATGAAGTCAACAAAATCGGAATCCCAAGGGTCTTAGGAGGATGGGGACGGATCATTTCCTCTCTCAAACTAAAAGGCCAACTAAGGGAGGAAGGTCCATTCAAAAAGAAAAGAAAGATGGAAATACATCTCCAGCAACTACTCAGGGAGATTCCACAGACTGTGGCGTTCGTTTACAGAAACGATCAACTGGGACAGCAGCCAGTTACATGGGCAGATGTTTGGGAAGCCGTGTACTCACCTTCCGACATACCTGCCACCCAGATAAAGCAGAAGGGAAAGCTCTCCCTAATGGAAGTTTATCTAGACTACCGCATACAGTTCAAGGAAGCACTGGCTATTCTCACATGGGAAGAAACACAGGCGCTAACTCTCAACATAGGCTCTACTGCAAGAAAGTTGATCTGGGCCAAAAGTGGAGGAAAATTAGAAAACCATGAATATCGCCTAACCCAACTCCAGAATACCCTGAGCATGCTCAGTAAGAAGGAAAGAAATGCGGTATACCGTGAAGAGATCAAGGAGACTTTTCACTTGAACCAAGAACTCTCTAACCTCCCTCGGAGGGTCAGCAATGCACAGTTCAGTTCTGGCAACCACTGTTGCGCACTGACATTCGAACAACTGCGGCAAACCATAAACTCCCTCCCCACGGAGGCACCCAAGCCGGTATCCTAGGACAGAATTCGGAAAGCTGCCGAAGCCCCTGAGAATGCGTCTACAGTCAACGAATTGAGAGAAGACATATGGCCCTATGCTTCGAGGAATCCTCCTCTGACTATGGCTCAGCTCAGAGCGACCTGTTCAGAAGGGACCAAACCTGATGTCAGCATCCTGACCCGATCGGGTCAAATCCATGCATTACCACTTAAGGCCACTAAAAAGCCGACGGAGCCAGAATCGCAACCCGGCCAACCCGAGGACACAAGTTCCGTGAAAGAGGACCTGATCCTCACTCAGCTCAAGCAGACCCAGGCGAATATTTCCATTTAGTCCCTGCTTACATCCTCATATCCGCACAAGCTCAAGCTAGAGGAAATTCTGGCCCGCACCATGGTCCCCGCGGACGCAACCCCAGATGAAGTAATTCAGATGATCGGCAACATCCACTACGACAACATTATCACCTTCACAAATTTGGACCTGCCAAAATTTGGGGCTGATCACAATGAGCCGCTTTACATCACAGTCCAGCTGGACGAGCGTCGCCTTCCCCGTGTGTTGGTAGACGGAGGTTCCAGAATGAATGTCTTACCCACCAAGATGATGGACCTGCTTGACATCAAGCCCACAGATCTGAAGCCTTCAGTCCACACTATCAAGGCCTATGACTCCACTTCCCGCACAGTTCTCGGGGTTGCTACTCTAAATATCTAGTTCGGCAAACGGATGATCCCCATCGAATTCCAAGTGTTGGACATTCCTATCACTTTCACAGCCATCCTGGGGCAACCCTGGCTGCATCAAATAAATGGCATGGCATCCACCCTGTTAGTGTAAACTGTAGGTGATATCGTAGATGATTTCCCAAATTCCAGGTGATATCGCAAATGATTTCCTGAACTGGAATTTATATAGTTGTATATTTCTTGTTTATTATTTAATGGACTAATGTGCTAATATAATCTGTATAGTCTATGGTTTATGTTTATATTTCAGAGTGCAATAGCATCAAAGAAGGAGCTAGACACGTGTGGAATTTGGAAGGAATTGATTTATGCATTTTATGCATAAAACCGTAACTTTGGCAACAACATTAAAAACATGTGGAGACTTGGTCAAGGAGTTGTTGCTGAGTTATAGAAGAGTACAAGGTTGATAAAGCTTAGGAGTACAAGGCGTGGAAGCTTGACTTGAGGATTAATCAACTCGGTTGCTACAATTGAGGAAGTGGGAGCTAAAATTAAGGAACAACCTCAACCACTCTCCCTACACTTCCTCAACGTGCAAGACCAGCCCCAAGGCTGTTAATTGAGTAGCCTTCAAGTATTTGAAGACTATAAATAAGCTTAGAAGGTTTCATTTGAAGATATACCAAGATATGCCAATTTACACCAACACATTCACACCTTCGAAAGCTTAGAGATAGAGTTCTTTGTTTGGTTCTTTTAATTCTTCCTCCCTTGTAATTTCGCATTTGATTACATTGATATCAAGTTGTGTGAAGGCTAGGATAGGATTCCGTTCTTTATCTCTTGTTCCATAGAGCTCAAAATTGTTATAGCTATAGGGAACATCTTCGGCTTTGTAAATTCATTTATAGTGATTATAAAGTCTTGCCTAAGAGGCACTCTCAAGTTATATTTATATAACTTGAGAAAAACAATTTTGGTGTTTTTTTATTCCGCTGCAAACTCTTTTATAAAATTGTTTTATTTTTCGAAGTGTGTGTGTGCTATCCCAAGTGCTATCGGTTGTGCTGTTATCACCTTGGATATCACTTGTGATTCTGGACGTGACAATTTCAATTGGTATCAGAGCAGGTCACTTGACGATACTAAGTTCTTGGTCTAGGTGTCATGGCTTTTGATCCTGCAAATCCAAACCAAAAACGTCTTCCTGTTTTAGATGGTTCGAATTATGCATATTGGAAAATTCGTCTTCGCTCGCATATCAAATCAATTGATCTTCGAGCGTGGCGATCTATAGTTAATGGGTACTCTCTTCCACTGTTACCTCCTGATGAGGATGGTGATATTCAGGTTAAACCTGAAGGCGAGTGGACTAATGAAGAGATCACCCTAGCTAACTATAATGAAAAAGCTCTTAATGCTATCTTTGAGTGGGTTGACATGCATATTTTTAAACTTATTCAAAATAGTTCCACAGCTCAAGAAGCTTGGGATATTTTACAAAGATTTTGTGAAGGTGGTTCTAGTGTGCGTGAAAACAAACTTAGAGGTCTTACTGGCAAATTTGAAAGATTGAGAATGGGTGAAAATGATACTATTTTCTCTTATTTTGAAAAATTGTTTGACATTGCTAATGAGTGTCAACTTTTAGGTGAACCTTTTACAAACAAACAATTGGTTTCAAAGGCTATTAGAACTCTCCCTGAGCGTTTTAATATAAAGGTTTCATCTATAGAAGAGGCTCACAATCTTTCTACTATGGACATCAATTCCTTAATGAGCATTTTAAAATATTTTGAGTCAAACCTTGCTGAGCAAAGTGAAGCTTCTAAAGGCAAGAGTGTTGCTTTAAAAGTTCAAGCCTCTAGTGGTTCAACTAATGAGGATGACGAAATTTTTGAGGAATTGGGTGAAGATGCCAGTGTTGCCTTGCTTGCTAGGAAATATAACTCTATGTTACGAAAATTTAATAAAGAAAATGTGCAGGTGAAGGCTAAAGAGCAACAAACCAAGGTGTACAATTCTATGCCAAAGAGGACATCTCCATCTACTCAGAAAGGTGGTCCCATAAGGAGAGCATCATTAGATCAATCCAGATCTGATCCAAAATACCTTGAATCAATCCAATGTCATGCTTGCTCTAGATGGGGTCATTACTCAAACGAGTGTGCTAACACTCTAAGGAAGATGGGAAAGAACCTATAGGTTTCACTCAGTGACAATGAGGATGAGGAGACCAATCAATCTGAAGATTCAGATCAAACAGCAATGGTGGTCACAAATTGTGACTCGGATTCTGTCTGTGATACCCCATGTGATATCCAAAGTGGGATAGCACTTGAGATATCATCCAACAGGTATACAGATTTAAAGTTGATAAATGTTGTTTGTTTTGTGGGTTCTGTAAACAAGGATGCAGGTAGTTCACAAGAGGGTGAACAAAGTAAGGAGTTCAGCAAGGATGAACTCATTTGTGGTCTTAAGAACCTTTGCAAAGAATTGGTGGACGAATGGAAGAAAGAGAACAAGAAGGTGATTTCTCTGTCCAAAGAGATTCAAGATCTGACTTATGGCTTGACTAGATTGGAAGTTCAACTCACAAAGAAGGATGTGGAGCTGGACAAAGTCAAAGCCAAGCTTACTCTAGCCGAGGCCACATTTAAGAAGCTCAACACGAGTTCTTCCAAGTTAGATGCAATTATTGGGTTGAGCAAACCACTCAAGGCAGCTATGGGTTTTCAAGAGTCTTTAAATTCTATTACATCTACTTTGGCTAATAAGGAAGATAAGGTAGTTTTTGTTAAAGAAAGAGACAACGTTGAACTAATATCTTCTGATAAGTCTTCTGACAAGGTAAAAACATGTAACTACTGTTACTCTACTGGACATTTGAAAAATGATTGTAAAACACTTTTAAAGAAACAGTCCAGTTCTTGTGTGATACCTGAAGTGCTATCTAGCACGTCAGATATCACTGGCAGTCAGAAGAAAAATTATCAAAGTAGGAAAGTGTGGAAACCTAAATCTAACCTAATATGTGATGTTGTGTGCACTGCTTTAAAAACTAATGTTGAAGGTTCATGGTATTTTGATAGTGGTTGTTCACGCCACATGACAGGAACAAAAATGTTTTTAAAAGAATATGAACCTATTCAAGGTGGTAGTGTAACATATGGTGGAGGTGGCAAGAGTAATATAGTAGGAAAAAGGATATTAAATGTACCTGGATTTCTTGCTTTGAAAAATGTTTTGCATGTTGATGGACTTGTAACTAATTTAATTAGTATTAGCCAACTTTGTGATGACAACCTAGAAGTGAAATTCAATAAAAACACTTGTAAAGTTTTTTATTGTACCAATAACTGTGTTATGACTGGTACTAGGTCAAGTAATAATTGTTATCTTGTTGAGGATAAACAAGTGTGTCATTCTGTGAGGGTTGATGATGCTACCTTATGGCATCAAAAGTTGGGTCATGTCCATTTTCGAAACATTGTGAAACTCATTAATGCTGAAGCTGTAAGAGGTATACCTACTCTGGACATAAGTACGAAAATCATATGTGAAGATTGTCTCAAGGGTAAACAAACACGTGCTACCCATAGTGCTACCTAACATAATGAGGAGTATTCTGGAACAACTCACTGTTTTCAATTAATGCATATGGATTTAATGGGTCCAGTGGAGGTAGACATTTTAGGAGGTAAGAGATATACTTTTGTAATAGTTGATGATTTTTCTAGATTCACTTGGGTATATTTTTTGAAAGAAAAATCAGAAACTTTTGAAAAGTTTAAGATCTTACATGCTAAAATCAAAAACATGTTTTGTGCTCTTATCATGCGAATAAGGTCTGATCATGGAACGGAGTTTGATAATTCATTGTTCTTTACTTTTTGTGAATTAAAAGGAATTAAACATGAGTTTTCTGCTCCTAAAACACCTCAACAAAATGGGGTGGCTGAAAGGAAAAATAGGACCTTACTTGAGATGGCACGTGTGATGTTGTTTTCAAAAAGAATTTCAAAAAGATTTTGGGCTGAGGCCTTAAACACAGCTTGTCACACGACCAGTAGAGTTTTTCTAAGACCTGGTACTTGAATGACACCTTATGAAATTTTGAATGGTAGGATACCAAAGGTTTATTATTTTCATACATTTGGGTGTGTGTGTTATGTTCTAAATGATCGGGATTACTTAGCTAAATTTGACTCTAATAGTGATAAGGCTATATTTCTTGGGTATGCTCTGGACAGTCGAGCATATAGGGTTTTATAACCTTAGGTTAAAAACCATTCAGGAATCAATTAACGTTATTTTTGATGATTTAGCAAGTGTTACAGGTGATGGAGTACAAGAATCACCATTGATATTGCTGGAGGAACTGGAGGATCAAAATCAAGTAAGTGATACCCCAGGTGCTGGCCCAAGTGTTGCCACTGAAGGGATAGCATCTCCGGTGTCACCTAAGACCAGTCCAGCAACTGAAAAGGATGAACAGTCAGATGATGATGCTCATGTGCATGAAGAATTGAGAAGGGATCCACCAGCTAGGATCAGAAGATATCATCCTTCATCTCAAATCATTGGAGAAGCAAGTGAAGGGGTACGAATAAGGAACAAGGGACATTTTAGTAACCGTGAAATGGCAAGGTATGTGTGCATGTCCACCACATACCAAAAGGTAAAATATTCCTGGTTTGTTTCTTCTTTAGAACCCAAAAATATTTCTGAAGCTTTAAAAGATAATTTTTGGATACAAGCCATGCAAGAGGAACTTGAACAATTTGCTCGTAATGAAGTTTGGTGTTTAGTACCACGTCCCATTAATACAAATGTAATTGGTACAAAATGGATTTTCAAGAATAAATCAGATGAGCAAGGAAATATTGTTAGGAACAAAGCTCGTCTCGTAGCTCAAGGTTACACCCAAATTGAAGGTGTTGACTTTGATGAGACCTTTGCTCCTGTTGCTAGAATAGAATCCATAAGACTCCTCTTGGCTATAGCTTGTTTTCTAAAAATTACCTTGTTTCAAATGGATGTTAAAGCTGCCTTTTTAAATAGTTATTTAAAAGAAGAAGATTTTGTTAAACAACCAAAAGGATTTGAAGATCCTCATCTACCAAACCATGTATATAGACTTGATAAAGCCCTATATGGCTTGAAACAAGCTCCACGTGCATGGTATGGTCGCTTAACCTCTTTCTTACTTGAATATGGTTTTACAAGAGGTGAAGCAGATAGAACCTTATTTATCCTAAGGCATGGCAAAGAGACAATCATTGTTCAAATCTATGTTGATGGAATAGTCTATGGCTCTACTTCTCAAACGTGTTTAAAAGATTTTGTAGAGGCTATGACATCAACATTTGAAATGAGCATGATTGGTGAGTTAACATTCTTTCTAGGCTTGCAGGTGAAACAATCAAATGAAGGAATTTTCATTTCACAAAGCAAGTATGCAAAGAGCCTAGTGAAACGGTTTGGATTGGAAGGAGCAAAAATTTCAAAAATCCCTATGTGTTCTTCTCTTAAACTTGGTAGAGACCAAGTAGGTGAGGATGTTGATCCTACTCTATATCGTTCTATGATAGGTAGCCTTCTCTATCTCACTTCTAGCCGTCCTGATATCATGTTTAGTGTGTGCGTTTGTGCACGTTATCAAGCCAATCCTAAAGTCTCCCACCTTAATTCTGTCAAAATGATAATTAAATATGTTTCAGGAACAAGTGAATTAGGGATTTGGTTTAGTAAGGATACTAACACCAATTTGGTAGGCTTTAGTGACTCGGATTGGGCGGGGGATATGGATGATAGGAAGAGTACTAGTGGGGGTGTTTTTACTTGGGTAACAATTTAGTTTCATGGTATAGTCGTAAACAAAATTGTGTCTCTCTTTCCACAGCTGAGTCTGAGTATGTTGCAGCTGGTAGTTGTTGCTCACAACTTATTTGGCTAAAACATATGCTAGATGACTATGGTCTAGAGAGTAATTCTTTGACTATGTACTGTGATAACCTGAGTGCTATCAACATTTCAAAAAACCATGTTCAACATTCCCGTACTAAGCACATAGATATACGTCATCATTTTCTTAGAGATATGGTAGATAAAGGCCTAATTAACATTGATCATATTGATACTAAGTATCAACTGGCTGATATCTTTACCAAGGCCTTAGACCACGAGAGATTTTCTAGTTTGAAAAGATCTCTTGGTCTTTGTAATCTCTGAGTATGTTCGTCTGTGCTACCCCAGGTGATGTTATCACTCAGGGTAACACTTGTACATTAGTGTAATTTTTTCTGTTTATTTAAAAAAAATGTGTGTTTCATTCTTTTTTGATCTGGTTAGCTTAGCTCTAACCGTGGCACATACTGACCTTTTTGTTATGGTAGGTTACTACTTAGGTTATCATGTGTGATATCACTCCCCTTCATATGCTTAAAGTGACAAAGTCACTAATCTTTTCTTGTTGATAAATAAAAGGCAAAGGAAATGTTTCCATACTATTCTCTCGAGCTCGGGGCACGGTGTTTGCTGCAACGTTGTACTCTTGCCAATGAGAATGTATGAGGTGGTTTATGCTAAGTATTAGGAACGTGGAGTTCGCTACTACAGTGTACCCTACTTGAAAGGCATAAACTCACTTTATCATTACACTTGAATATAACTCGAAGCACGGAGCTCGTTACTACGATGCCTTCTTGTTTAAAAAAGTGTATTGATCTCTTATAACAAGCAATGTACTTAAAAATATATATAGGCTTATAATGCCTAAAGTTCATGAAAAATTCTCATCTTGTTATGCCTGAAGTACTTGAAAAATGCTCAGCTTGTTATGCTTGAAGTGTTTAAAAATGTAAATATTTATCAAGGGGGTTTATATCACATGTATTATCCTACGTGTTACCATCATTGCCTTAACACATTAGTATGTGCTATATTAGTTTTTTATTTCTTATTTTCGAAATATTGTTGATTAATTTTTCAAAATCTGAAAGTCTTTTTAATTAAAGAGTTTACGATTTTGAAAACGTCTTCAACAAGTTTCCTTTATTTTTGGTAAACTTTGTTGAGTAACTAACCCATATTTATTTTGATTTGTGCATATTATGTTTTGGGCTTAGTTGCAAAATATTTGGTTTACTTATTTTTTGCTTTACATTTTTACTTAAAAAAAAATATTTTTTCATTTTTTATTTTGTTTCAACCGTGCTTTATCTTTTAAAGTTGTTGGGGTTTAATTAAAAAGGTGTGGTTAGGGTTTTATTTAAAAAGATGTGGATAGGGATTACTTAGAGAATTAATAGGGTTTTAGTTTAGATAGGTCTTTAATTGTCAAATCAAATTAAATTTTATGTCCCCTATCTAATCAATCTCCTATTTTCTCTCCTCCTCTCCACTTCTCTCTCTAACCGTTACTCCCTCTCTCTCTTTAAACCCCGTTCCAACGCCGTTCGTCTCTCCCAAAAATCCTAGGTCAAAATACGTTCCAAAAATTCTCAAAAATCTCCATGGATTCTCCATCCAAAGCCAATACCGAACCATCTCATACAGACCAAATGGACATTTCACCAAGCCTTGCTCCATCCGTGGCTTCTCTCGTGTGGCCATGGAAACTTCTCCAATGATCACTCCAAGTTCTTCTCCACCTACAATGGCTATTGTTCCAGCCTCTGTCCCCACAGCCTCTTTCGAACATGGCATTCCCAAGGTGACTCTCATTTCGGCCGAATCAAAAGAAAAGAGGAAGAGGAAAGCCCCAACTTCCAAGCTATCTCCTCAAGTGGCAAAGAGGAGGTCTTCCAACCGCATTAGGTCAATCAGGTCCAAGGCAACTTCAAATACCACCTCTGATCCGGTTGAAGTTTCAGAAAGCTCTCTAGATGTGTCCTCACCCCATGTGAGTGACGAGAATTTTGATGCCAACAAGGAGAAGGAGCCTTCTGTGGATTCTTTTGATGCTTGGGTAGATGCTGATGAGGAGGAAACTCTTTCTGATTTTCAGAAGAAGAAGGCCAAGGGCAAAGCTACTGTGAGTGCTACCAAAGGTGCTATCAAGAAGAAGATATCATCTGAGGTAACACCTGCACCCTCCTCTGTTCCTACTCATTCCTCTAGTGGTAATTCTGGTGATGAGATTATTCGAAATGAAGAGGATAAGGATTTTCCAAAACCTTTGCTTACTCTGTAATTTTATAAGAAAGAAAAAATGGAATTTTGGTTGAATAATTCGAGTAAGAGATTGTTAAAAGAAAATCACATTGATGAGGGCCAGTTGGAAAAAGAAGGAATGGTTCAATTTTTGAAGGACAGGAATTTTTTAATGCTAATAATCATGCTTCTGTGTTTGTTGAGAGTGTTGTACGCAATTTCTTTGCTAACTTGCATGCTCATTTGGATGATGAAGGGTCTGAAAAATTTGGGAAGGTATTTGTTAGGGGAAAAGTTTATTCATTTACTCCAGCCCTAATTAACAAGGTTTTAGGCCTCCCAAATTTAGATGATGAGAGCATTAGGGTTAATAGGGATGAAATGGTAAAATTGCTCACTCACAACAAACTGCAGTCTTGGCCTTTAAAAGAGAAACTTCATGCTTCTAGGCTTACTTCTCTATATTCTGTGCTTCACAAATTGTGCATCTTCAATTGGCTTCTTACAACTAATGAACCTATTGTGACATTGGAGCATGCGAATGTGTTGTACAGATTGGGTAAGAACTTAAGGATTAACTTTGGAAGATTAGTGTTCAAACACTTAGCTTCATGGGGTAGAAAAAAGGAAGTGAACATTAGCTTTTTCCCCTATCCTTCTCTAATCTTCAAAGTTTTGGTATTTCAATCCTTACCCATTGAAGCCTCTGATGTTTTCACCATTGAACCTGAGTATTATACCATTGATCAACAACTGAAAAAGGGTAAAAGGTATACAAAAGATCTTCCTTGGAACAAATCTGATGAAACAGCCCCTGTTCTTCCCAATGCTATCTCACGTGATATCTCAAGTGCTTCCCCAGGTGCTGCCCCTAATACTTTTGCAGGAACTGATGCTGCAAGTATTCTGACTAACATGATAAATCTTTTGGGCAACTCTGGTCCATCAATCCCAAAGGCAACAGTGATTAACTTCTTGCACAAACAGTCAAGTGCAATGGGAGAACTTGCTGAGGGATGGGCTAAGCTTAAGCAGGTTACTGATGCTTTCATTGATGAAATTTCTTCCCAAACAGGGGGAGGATCTGCTGCTGCTGCAACTACTGGAGCTGGTGCTACTGCAGGTGCTACCACCAGTGCTGGCCCAAGTGATGGTGGAAGTGATAGGGAAGGAGATCAGGAGGAAGATGAAGAAGAAGAGGAGTTTGAAGAAGAAGAAAACTAAAACCTAAAGGTTGATAAACCTGAAGGTTGATGTTGCCACTATCTTGTTGGTGGCTGGGTTTGTGGTGGTCCTAAAACAATTTCTTTTATTTTGGTGATGTGATGTGGTTCCCTAAACAATTTTCTTTTATTTTGTTTATATTGGTTGCTAAACACTTTAGTTGGTTTGTTTAAAACTTTAACTGCTAGGATGTTTTGCTAGTTTTGGATGATATTTTGCTACAATGGTTTATGGTTTTTTATGTTAACTTAGTTTATTTCGAAAACTTTTTAAAGTTTGAAATAAATTAGTTTATTATGATAAATCATTGTTTAGGATTAGCTCCTTGATTAAGGGGGAGTTAATTTCCTTGGAAATATTATACTGTATTTCTATGCTCTGTATATTCGTTCGTGGACTAACAATGCAGGAGAGCATCACATTAGGTTTGGAAAGAAATATCCAACTAAGGGGGAGATTGTTAGTGTAAACTGCAGATGATATCGTAGATGATTTCCCAAATTCCAAGTGATATCGCAGATGATTTCCTGAACTGGAATTTATATAGTTGTATATTTCTTGTTTATTATTTAATGGACTAATGTGCTAATATAATCTGTATAGTCTATGATTTATGTTTATATTTCTGAGTGCAATAGCATCAAAGAAAGAGCCAGACACGTGTGGAATTTGGAAGAAAGCAATTTATGCATAAATTCGTTACTTTGGCAACAACAATTAAAAAACATGTGGAGACTTGGTCAAGGAGTTGTTGCTGAATAAAAGAAGAGTACAAGATTGATAAAGCTTGGGAGTACAAGGCGTGGAAGCTTGGACTTGAGGATTAAACAACTTGGTTGCTACAATTTAGGAAGTGGGAGCTAGAATTGAGGAACAATCTCAACCACTCTCCCTACTTTTGCTCAACGTGAAAATACAGCCCCAAGGCTGTTAATTGAGTAGCCTTCAAGTATTTTAAGACTATAAATAAGCTTGGAAGGTTTCATTTAAAGATATACCAATAAATGCCAATTTACACCAACACATTCACACCTTCGAAAGCTTAGAGATAGAGTTCTTTGTTTGGTTCTTTTAATCCTTCATCCCTTGTAATTTCACACTTGATTACATTGGTATCAAGTTGTGTGAAGGCTATGATAGCATTCCGTTCTTTATCTCTTGTTCCATAGAGCTTAAAATTGTTATAGCTATAGGGAATATTTTCGGCTTTGTAAATTCATTATAGTGATTATAAAGTCTTGCCTAAGAGGCACTCTCAAGTTATATTTATATAACTTGAGAAAAACAATTTTGGTGTTATTATTCCGCTGCAAACTCTTTTGCAAAATTGTTTTATTTTTCGAAGTGTGTGTGTGCTATCCCAAGTGCTATCATTGGTGCTGTTATCACCTTGGATATCACTTGTGATTCTGGCCGTGACAATTTCAACAATCCTTTCTTAATACACAAAGCGTGATATTTGGGGTAGTCATTCTTCATGTTAGTAAGGTCCTTGCAAAAAAAAAGCTTTTATTAATTTAGCCTTTTGATCATTGGATGATCCCTTATGCTTCTTTCTTGCAACCGCAATTTCCTTTCCTCTTCTCTTAGTCCCATATGAGAAGAGATTGATGTTAGGCTTACGCAGTTGGAATGGTTCCACTTCTCAACACTTAAGCGATCTTCCTGAGTGCTTTTATCAGTGAGAGGAGCGGGACTTGGTTCTCTTAATGTGAGATTGATGTCCATACAGCCCAAGATCAGATTTTTCCAAGTTTAAAAAAAAAATTGTCCCATTTAAGCATCAAAATGTTTACATATAGCAGTAATTGATGAAGCATTTTATAAATCTGTTGGGGTAAGAACAAAGAATGAAATACAAAACATGCATAAATAACTACATACTCAATGAATTAAGTGATTAATTATATCAAATGAATCTCATCTATAAGATAATCAACATGACATCAAAACTAATCTTTGGATTGCGAGTTGATTCATAAGCGATTATCTTGATGTAACCAAGAAATTATACAATGTCTTAATCAAATACTTAATCTTCCTCTGGGCCGATTTAAGTACTTAATAAAACAAACTAATGTTCTCTTACTTGTTACCAATATGAATGTATAAATTTAGTCAAATAAACGATCTTCTTTAGAAAATTCATTTTACCCACATATTAAAGTATACATTCATCACTTAACAACTTCGGATCTAAATAACGTAAATCACTTTGACGATAATATTATTTTGACAATTTATGAAGTTGTTAAGCATATAATTAATCACAAAGAAGAAAGGTTTGAAAATGTATGTTTTTGCCCAAGAAAAATGAAAAGAAAACTTGAATATGTAGGTGCACGGTCGTGCAAGTTATAACGCACGGCCGTGCAAACACTGTTCCAAAATCCAAATTCAGGTAGTGCTTGGCCGAGTCAAGGGATGTGCACGGCCGATCATGCCTTTCCAGAAACAACACAACTTTCTGTTCTATCTTGCACGGCCGAGTCAAGGGAATTTGTACGACCGGGCAGATAGATACGCACGGGCATGCAACAATAAACGCACGACTGTGCCAAATGGATTTTTCTTAAGGACATTCTGCACAATGGTGCACGGCCGAGCATAACAAAGCACTCGACCGAGCAAGTAGATCCGCACGTCCGTGCAACATACAACACACGACCGTGCCAAATGAACAGACTTGCTTGAACCATTGCACCTTTTGACGAATTTCATGTCTTTTGAGCCAAAACTTCAATCCTTTTCCAGATTTTAAACTTGGTTATATTTATTAACACTCTATAAACAAATTAGAGTGATTAATTAGTACCAAAACATAATGGATTGATCATTGTCTAGAATCAAAGTAAGGCAAAAATAATGCGAGTAGATCCACACTGTAGTGCGGCAAACATCGCTCGGTCGTGTATTGGGATAATCTTGCTTGATATATTGTCTTTCTTATCGAGTTTTAGACTTGATAAATGTTCAATAACATCAAAACATAATGAATTCAACATAAAATGAAGCAAAATATGATATAATGAATTCATTCTTAATCAAGAACACGAGTAGGCTCTGATACCAATTGTTGGAACAATTCTATTCTGTTAATCCCTATGCATACTCAGTTCTTAGAATAAGATTGATAAAAGATAAAGGAAGTGGAAGCGTATACCTGATGGATCCATCTTATGCCTTGATGTTCTTTGAAGGCTTGAAGAAGAAGAAGAAGTAATAAGTAGGGAGACAGAGTCTTCTAAATGATTAATGCCATCACTTAGTCTCAGACTATGTAGAGAGAGTGTATGAATATATGTGTTAGTTTTAAGGCTGATGGAAAGCTTCTATATATAGGAAACCAATAGGCACTTCATTTAGGGACCACACCCTTTAATATGAAGTAGCAAAAAGGTTACCTTTTGTCCATCATAAATAGGTAATCTTTTAGCCCAGGAATTCTACACATTTATTAGATTTCTATACTTTATACAACATTATATTTATGATGTATACATGTACGTCTACATGTTTATGTATATTTACTAAGTATACATATTTTGCAATCCATGTTCTTACATTCTTGACATATATCGGGCAAGTCACGCTCGATGGTCGACATACACTTTATATTTGTTGGTTATGTGAGAAAATCAAAGATAGGGAAGCTCACTCCCTTTTTTATTTTTGGAAGAGCCCAGGTGGGAATAAATGTTGAGAGATATGGTCTTGGTTGACATGCCTGGCATACTTTAGCCTTTGTCGACCTAGACTTATTTCATGGTCGTCATAGTCACAGACGAGCTTCCATTAAACATTGGTCGACATATGGTCATATAGGATGTAATGACGAGCATAGGTAGTGAGTCCCACTCTCTATGTCGTATTTGAGAGTCATGTATATTTTTGCTTTGCGCTAAACCCATTAGGATTTGCCCATCTTATGGGCCCATGGTTATTTTCGATTTATACCGCTCAATGACATTTTTAAGATTAAATGAATCAAAGTTGAAATGGGTATTGTACTAAGGAAACAAGTTTATAGTTTGTGCGCAATTCCGCTGTGACACGTTTATGTCGTTGGCCATTTGGAGAAGAAGGGGGGAAAATTTGATCAGCTACATAGTTTGTTGATAATCCCTTAATTGTCCAAAAAGTGATTGAGATTGTCAATAAATCCCTAAAATCTAATAATTACAGAATAGTCCTAAATATTTTGGAAATCTGTGAATAGTCATTAAAAGTTAGAAAATTCAGAATCTATAATTGTTTATAATATTGAAAATATTTTGTTAGATTTTGGGAAGCTCAAATGAAGGGTTCCTACGTTCATACTTTGGAAATTAATCAAGAACGCACAATCAAGGTAAAAGATTATACTTCTGTTAGCTTAATTGAAGTTTCTTTTCATTTGTTAGGACTTCCATATATTCTTTGGAAAATGTCCGTTCTTGAAACATTAAGACTGACATTACGTCGGTGTTTGCTTTGCCTCCATCGTATACCGTTCTTTGACAAATCTTTGTTGTTGTTTTATAATTCACGTATTTTTGTTTATCAATGCGTGTAAATATTTGGGATCGTAAATGTTCGTATTATGTACTATTTGATTATTTGATAAGATTATCATTTAGTCGTTTGAGATTGTTTGAAAGTTATCTTATAAATATTACTCACTTTAAATCTCAAAAATTAGAGTCAAAAATCTATTGTTCAACTGATTGTACCCTTTGAAAATATTGAAGTGTTCTTTGACGATTGCCTTTTCTTAGAAACCGAAGAAGTACCGTATATACACTTACTGGTATTGTTCGCTCACCCTTTCTTTTTTTCTCCCATTCCAAGTAAGCCGTAAAAGGAGGATTAAGTGAAAGTTGGAAGCACTTTCCGTTTCAATAAATTGCTGTTTTATTTTATGTAATTGAGAATCTTTTAATAGAATAAGATTATGGGGAATTAAGTAGTAACCCTAGAAAATTAGGGTTAAGCATTATTATTTTAGAAGACATTTGTTATTATGAAACCAATGTTGTTTTAATGATTTTTCTTTGGGAATCGTAACGTCTCTAACGTTTTAGACATACAAAAATGGGCTCGAGTTTTGGGGCGTTACAGAGTGGTATCAGAGATTTGACTTTTGATCCAGAGTTTAAGAATTAGAAGTTTGATACTGAGTTAGTAATATTGAGTAATTATAGAATTCAATGTATGCATGTATGGGAGATCAAATTTAAACCACTAGGAAGTCTTTTGTTTGTTTTATCCAACTTGTTGCTGAAACCCCCATCTATTTTGGTGGGAGCACCTTATGTATCTAAAGACTTGTATTTGCAAGTCTTTCTTGAGATTAAAGTTAAAAAACAATGGTTGAATGGAGTGTTTGAAGAGAATGTACAACTTAAAGATCATTTAGCTACACTTAAGATAGCTAATGAAAAGATGCATGAAGAAGGATCACAATATAATCCCATAAAAATTAAGGATGATTTCAAGGTGGAATTTGAGTAGAAACTTGATGATGACACTGAGAGGGCAACCACTAGAAATATGGCCTGCCTCCCCATATTTAAAACACTTGGTGCCATAATTTTTGGCATAAGGATTTGCATTCTGTTGACCACCAGCAGCAGGAGTAGCGGGCTTCTTAGCCGAAACAACAACCAGATTAGTTTGACCGGCTACAACGGATTTAGAACCCACACCTTGTGTTGGCTCTTTGGCCACAATCGCATTACCAACAGAAGAGTAAGAAACAGCACTCCCAAGAGTAGTAAGCTGACGTTCAACTGTGGAAGCCCGATCAATAGCCTCATCCAAAAAGTGAACAGGTGTCAACTCAACCTGATTACGAATATCAACACGAAGCCCATAAATAAACCTAGCAGTTAATTATGCATCCGACTCACACAAATCATTATGTGCATACCAAGAGTGAAATTCATTCGTGTAAGCACCAACAGATTTAGTACCCTGTACACACTCTAAAAATTTCCGATATAGTTTTTGTTCAAAATCAGCGGGTAAAAATTGTTGCCTCAAGGCTTGTTTCATCACAGGCCACTGAGTAATCATAGGTCGGTTGTTACGAATATTTTGGGTGCGTAATTGCTTCCACCAAGAAGATGCACCACCCCTCAATTTATAAGCCACATAAGGAACTTGTCGTTCCGCAGTAATATTCATTAAAGAAAAATATTTTTCTACTTCCTCAAGCCAATCAGAAAACTCAATCATATCTAATTCACCAGTAAAGAAAGTCAAATCAGCTTTAATTTTAGGGGATTGTTCATAATAGGATTACCTTCGACTGGCTGACCACGACGATTAAAAGCCCCACGTTTGACACGTTCATCTTGTCGATCTGGCCTTTGCCCAAGATTGCCAATACCAACTTGCAAAGCCTGCCAAGCCTCTGTCAACAATCTATCCCTTTCAGCGCGTTCCGCCTCTCTTTGATCTTCGCGTTCAACACGCTCTGCTTCGCGTTGCTCCAAATCCTGTTGGAATCGTTCTAGCACAGCAGCCAAATCACCAGGGTTTGCTTGATTGTTAGCCATCTCACTCCTTGGATCTTCCGTTATCTGATACCAACTGATGTAAAGGGTTGCAGCGGAATTAAAGAAATAGTAACCGGATAGGCAAATAATTGAATCAACAACTATTTGACCCAATTCAAATCCACGAATTAGGGTTTGGCAAGATTAACACCTAATAGATGAGAACCCTGAAGAACAGAAGGAATCCACCCTCTCGAAGGAATCCACCTTCAACAAGTCAAGAAAGACTCACAATTGCAAAGCAATCAAATAAATTATCAAAATTCAACTCTCCGAAATAAAATCCCTAAAAGAGTATTTATACTAGTCTATCAATGCTGAAAACCCTAAAGAAAACGTAAATAATAATATCCCAAAATACCCTTACTTAATTCTATTAAAAACAGGAAATAAAATAAACCAGATTCGTTTTTCCATCGCAGCATGACTCGTGCTAAGAGGCACGAGTCGTCCCCTTGCTGTTGCACTCGTGATACACCTCGTCCCTTTTGTTGCAGTCATGCGGTTCTTCGTCATGAGTCATGACACAAAGAACGAGTCATGCTCCGTCTAGGTTTGTCGCACGACTTACAGTGCACCCATCCAAGTCTCCATTTTCGCCTTGGCTTTTCCTTTCCCGCTGTAGATGTTCTTCAGCGTCTGCAATTTCAATCTGCACGGCCCCATGGCTTGATTCTTCACTGCTCTCGCTACATCACCTTATTGATAAGGAAATCGTGGAGGTCGGTTGATAACTTTAGCAAATGATTGTTAGATTAGGGATGTGATGCGTGGAATGTTAAAATGTTTAGTATTTGATGGTTTTGTTTGAAATCAAAATATATGTTGTCTATAAAAATTTGGTGGAATTTAGCCTTTTGTTGTGACACTTTGTTTTGATAAATGGATATTTGAACAAATTTTAAATCTTATATATATATATATATATATATATATATATGGTCACGCTCCAATGAGAACCGTGAGAATCACTTGTATACACTTGTATACAGTAGATATTTAGCTACTGTATACATATACAATAGACTGTATGTATATACAGTAAATACTTAGCTGCTGTATACAAGTGTATACGTGTGGTTATACACTTGTATACAATAGATACTTAACTACTGTATACATATACAGTAGACTATATATGTATACAGTAGCTAAGTATCTACTGTAAACAAGTGTATACAAGTGGTTCTCATCACTTTTGCTGTTGATTATTTATTATAAGATTTATTATAAGAGAGAGAGTGTATCTAAAGTAGAGAGAGAGAGAGAGAGAGAGAGTATGCAAGAAAATTCTTTCTATTAATGCGTAAATCGAAGCGTGTTTACAACTGAAGGAAAACTCTCCTTATATAGGGAGAGTGGTTACAGACACCTGTCCATAATGGACCAAAAACTTGTACAAAAGAAATAAAGCACAAAATTTTACAAAAGTAACGGACATTATTGAAGTCGGATACACATTGGCCCCATCGCCACTATCAATAATGACTACCATACAAACTACTTTACTTTACTTTATTAAAGCAAGATTCTTGCTGTCTAAAG
The DNA here is from genome assembly GCA_022495995.1 of Adenophora triphylla var. japonica. NCBI lineage: Eukaryota > Viridiplantae > Streptophyta > Magnoliopsida > Asterales > Campanulaceae > Adenophora > Adenophora triphylla. Next base: position 186,863 of record JAFEMH010001083.1, read on the forward strand.
CATGAATTATGCTGTCCCCCATTTGCCTTTCCATCATGACTGTCCTTGTCTGCCGACTTGATTATCCCTTGTCCTTATCTACCAACTTGATCCTCGACATTTATCCCGTGATATTTCGGAGATATATCAATCTTCTCTTTAAGTCTATTAGTTTGAGCTTTTGTCTTTTAGCCCACTGCACATTATATATAGTTGTGACCAGATTGGTCCACACATTTCTATTTTTTCTTAATTCTTCTTTTATTTCGGCCTCAAGCTCCTTTATTTCCTTACGGAGCTGTCTTTCCTTTTTTTTTAATGGATCAAAAGTAAACTTAATAGGATTACTAGTCATTTAACCTTTAGTCTTTGGCTGGGGCTTTCCCCTTTGATGTAGCTCTAGATTGCTGAGCGATGGCCTCGATTAATGAGTCCCAAATATCTTCTTGAGTTGGCTCGGGCTGAGTCTCGCCTGCCAGACAATTGAAAGTATTAATGGAGTCCAGTGATCCATGTGATGAAACAGTTTTCATCGAGTCATCATCCTTTGCTGAATGAGTGGGAAATGCAGAGAGGAATTGGTTCTTCATGTGATCCAGAACCTTCACCATGATTTTTCCCTCAGATTCCTTGGGGTATTTTCTCTGAAAGTAAATTTTTAGGCTACTCATGGAGCCTGGCTAGAAGCATTGCTCTTTAGACCCTTTATTACGGTCATCATTAATAACAGTTTGAATATTGACTGTTAATTTATTAATATCCTCAACATTCATTCTAGTCCACCATTTAAAAAAGAAATCTATACTTATAATATATTAAAGTAGGCCAAACTTGATAGGGTTTTGCCACGTAAGCCACAAAAGGCGATTCTTGCATTCTAATGCTTCCAACTCATCCGCCCCCTAATTAATTCATGATGTTTCGAATTCTCCCTAATAGCTATTAACATTCATAGTCTATAATAGTTATGTGAATAGTTACTTCTTACATATAATTATTAGTAGTTAAAGTCTTATAGTAACTGTTCAATGTTTCTATTTGTATTCATAGTATATATCTATGAGAGGGTAAAAGATTTAAAACTGACTAATAAAGGTAACTAAATTAATATAAGATGACTAATCAATGATTCTAATACTTGATATATTACTAATTAATATTAGTGTAATCAATTACTCAAAAGTTCTAGAATGTAATTATCATTTATCAACATACATATATAAATAGATATAGTAAACTATTATATTTTTTTCTCTAATATATTACTAGAGAACTACTTATCTTTTCTAATAGATGAAGACTTCTGGTAATGGCGGATAAACCGAAAAGTTTGGTAGTTCAAGAGACAAGAAAGAGTTCAATGTTGTAGTTTAATGACAAGGTTCATTTGAATTTTACTTGGAGTTACATAATAAAAAAACTAGGTTTCTTTTTTATGTTTCATCACACTTTTTCCTCCATATCCATGGCTTTTTCCACCTATTGTCTGCATCCTTGCTGCCGTCGTTACCGGAAATTTTGTTAGCATGACATGCCAAGATTAGTGTAAGACCCGTATAAGGTGACTTTATGTGTTTATTTTTATGTCTAGCTAATTTTACTTTTACTTTAGATATACATTTTGGATTTAAAATTTGAACTTAATTTGATTATTTTTCTTCTTTAACTTTAATCTTTTAATTTGATTTTTGTTTATTCACATACGAATATTTGGGCCAAATTACATCTTGACTCAAATGGAAACTTTAGCTTTAATTTCTATATTTTATTTGTCTTTTGATTAGACATTTATTTTCATGTTTCTATTTAATTTTTTGTTTTGTTTTGATTTTTGATTTATTCTTGATTTTTAGTTTTGTTTTCATTTTTTTAAGTATATTTTCATATTTGTTTTGAATTTATATTTGCTCTTTATTTTTCTTGCAATTTTAACATTAGTTGTAATTTTTATATTTCAATTGTATTTTGATTAGAAATTCATTTTCATATTTCTATTTAATTTAAATTTTTGTTTTATTTTATTTTGAATTGATTTCTTTATTTTTAGTTTCGTTTACATTTTTTTAGTATCTTTTCATATTTGTTTTGAATTTTTATTTGCTTTTTATTTTTCTTGCAATTTTGTGAAGAAACTTTAGTTGTAATTTTTAGATTTCATTTGTCTTTTGATTAGAAATTCATTTTCATGTTTCTATTTAATTTTTGTTTTGTTTTGAATTAATTTCTTGATTTTTAGTTTCATTTACATTTTTTAGTATCTTTTCATATTTGTTTGAATTTCTATTTGCTCTTTATTTTTATTGCAATTTTTGTGAAGAACTTTAGTTGTAATTTTTATATTTCATTTATATTTTGATTAGAAATTCATTTTCATGTTTCTATTTAATTTTTATTTGTTTTGATTTTTGATTTGTTCTTGATTTTTAGTTTCGTTTTCATTTTTTTAGTATATTTTCATATTTGTTTTGAATTTATATTTGCTCTTTATTTTTCTTGCAATTTTGTGAATAATTTTTTTTTATCATTGACTTTAGATTTTGCATTTAAAAGTATGTTTACATATATTTTTTATTCTATTTTGTTTATTTATTTTTATTACAAATTGTGAAGATCTATTTTCTTTTTTTATTCTTAAGTTTCCTTTTGTCATTTTTGGAGCAAGAATTATACTTCAATTTTAGTTTTTATTTTTATTTTTAAGTGAGTTTCATATTTATCTTTATTTTATTGCGATATCTGAAGAAGTGTGTTTTTTAAACTTAAACGTGAGTTTTCAGGTATATTTTACTTTTATTTGTTGCATTTTCCTTTTTTTATTATTACAATTTGTCAAGAAATATACATTTGCCTTTGGTTTTACTTTTTTTATTGTCAATTGTTTTAGTTTTTTGTTTTGATTTTTTTTGTTAGTTTTCATTTATATTTTTTTATCGTTCAATTTTATTTTGTAATTTATTTTAGTTAGTAAGTTTTCATATTTATTTTATTTCTTTTGTGAAAAAAAATAAATAGTTAATTGAGATTGCCATTATGAATCAGAGAAAATATATTCTTAAAAAAATAATTCTCTTGGAGAAAATTATTATTAACTATCTCTCTTTTCCAACTTTGTTTCTATGTTTTTAATTCAGATCCAATTCATTTCATATAAAAGTAATGTTAAATGAATGAACGTTGAATGAAGAGGAATGGAGAGTTACCCTTATTATGAATATGAAGAATATGAAAGGATATGAATCTCATAAATTGAAAGTAAGAACAAATCAATGAGATCATTTAAGTTTTAGTTAAGTTATCAATTAATAAAATTATAGCTTAAATTGTCTGTATTCTCACAAGCATAAAACAAATGATCAAAAGTTTTTATCATGGTCATGCCCAAATTCAAAGTATTCACAAGATTTAGACATGTATATACTCCCTCCGTCCCACTCCAGTGTGGAATTATTTCCTTTTTGGGACGTCCCACTCCAGTGTGGACTGTCCAAAATGACAAAGAATCTTTACTATTCCACTCACTCATTCTCTCTTACTTTACTTTTACAATCACAACATTCTCTCTCTTAACTATTCCTCCCACTCATTTTCTCTCCTATTTAATTTTTCATACTCACAAACACCTCCTTCACCTATTTTTCTCTCCTACTTTTCCTTAATTCCCATGCCCAAAAAGTAGGTCCACAGTGGAGTGGGACAGAGGGAGTATTGAATATGAAATCTCATAGTAAGTTAAGCAAACAAAAAGTAAACGTACAAATATTAAAGTTTGGACTTCATCATACATCTCTATATTTATAATAATTCAACTCAAAAGCAAAATTTGTAATTGATAAAAAAATGAATGCAAATATATTATATGAATTAACTTCTAATAACGAATGTTGGAATATGAATATAAAGTATGTTAGTTCTTATTAATATGATGCATGCACACATCTAATTAATGTCAACAGAGTTACAGAATGTGAATGTTTTTCGATTCAAATGGAGTTACAAAATATGAATGATTGCATTTTGAAGAGTTTAATGCTCATTGAACATTGTTAAATATTTATTAATTAGATGTGTGCATGCATCATATTAATAAGAACTTTAATATTTGTACAAAGATTTAAAAAACACATTTTCGATGTGTGCTTGACTTCAATAATTATGAGTAGTGATGCAGCAAAAAATGAGCGGTATCGGGGGTACCTGATCAGTCGGGAACGCGGCGTTGGATTCCTGGGCGAACGACGAACGGATCTGCAAAACAAACACCGTTAGGGCGCGGGGAGTTACCCCCGCGCAAACCCTCTGGCGTGAGAATAAGCTTCTGTATATGAAGATGATATAAACCGGGAGGGAAGGCGTATTATAGTATTGAAAGGGTGTTTGAATGTACCTTTTGTGTGAGGGTCAAGACCCTTATTTATAGCTTTCAAGTGGTGAGTCCTGTAAGAATAGGAGTTCCATAGTTGAGTTGTATTAGGAGAGTGAATCTTTGTCTAATTTAGGTTTCTTAACTCGCTAGGAGTCCGCTCCAAATAAGACTTCTTGAGGAAGAATAAATCCCTTTTGGATTAGGATTCTGAGTGCTCATTGCTTCCCTTATTTTTAAGGGTATTTGATAGGAGGAGAATTATATTCCGTTCAAGTAGATTAGAAATTATTTAATGAATCAAGATTTAAAAATCACGTTTTCGATGAGAATACATAATGTTTAAAAATGAAATACATCTTTCAAATGAAAAAATGGAATATACAGATCATTGCTTGAGTTAAAAATACATGCATGAGACTCCTCTTTGTAGTTGATTTCATTTCATTTTAATGTACTTCACAATTAATTGATATTAATATGAAAATATATATTATAAAAACAATTAATGTGGTAATAACTAAAGAAAATCTCCCAAAAAATGACTAATAATAAATTAAAAAGTACCCCGTGCGTAGCACGGGTTTCATCCTAGTTTCTTTGTAAAATTGGGATATCATGATCATCATGAGAGATGGATAGTGTCCATCTCTAAATCCATCGGATTTGAAATTTTGCAAAGAATACGAAAGGACATTGTCCATAAATCAATTTTTCTGTTTGCAATTGTGCAACTAGTGGACTATTATCACACCAGGGATTATATAAATCTCCAATTTCTTTTGGTAAAATTTCCAAAGAAGGACCAAATTTTGACCACCAGTTATAAAACCAATTGGGAACTGGTTTTTCCAGAATTTCTGGATTTATTGAGAAAAACCAAGAATGTTTGTTCTTGGGGTTTTGGTAATAAAATACCTTTGAAAAATCTTGGATATAATCTCAATAATTAAAATAGGCATATTGCCCTTCAGCTATTTTCACCGCTTTATCTCCATTGGGATTTAATCCCCACTCTCTAGGGAGCAAAATTTTATTAATGTGGCATTTACTATAATTTATAAATTTTTCTTCACTACTGCTATTATAGTGATGAGTAATTGTTACTGATTCAGTAACTATGAGCAATATTTCCAGATTCGGTCTTGCCTGCCCATGGAGGCCTGGATAACCTCTAAATTCGAGGTATCAGGTCTTAATTGACCAAGCATCATTTCTGGTAATTTTGAGGTCTTCATCCTCAATGTACATCACAAATTCTGTGATTGGATTTTCATAGTATTCATGTTCCTGAGTATTCTCAGCAATCGTAATATCTTTATAGGATATCATCGTATTAGATGATGAGGTGGAAGCCATATCTTCCTTTTTACTTGGTGCAGAGGATTGCTGCATATTTCTTGGCCTAGAGGGGTAAATTGGCCTCATTGGTATATTGGTTGCTTGGCAAATTGTCCAATCTTCTATTATAGGAACACTTGGTAATTCATGATAAGGTATCCGTCCTCGACCACGGCCATTACCGCGACCTCTTCCCCTATTGGGGGTTGTCCTTTTCCTTGTAAGAATTCTCAGGTTAAATAATCAGCAAGAGAATTATTTTCTCCTTTTATATATTGAATGTCAAATTCAAAGGCAGACAGCTGAGCTTGCCATCCTGCAAATATTTGCTTTGCCACAAGATTTTTAACATCTTTTTCAATAATAGATTTTACTGAACTGCAATCAATTCTTAGTAAAATTTTTTGATTTAATAAATCATCCTGAAATTTTGAAATACATTTAATTACAGAAAGCATTTCTTTCTTAATAGTTGAATATTTCAACTGAGTGGGATTCCATTTTCCCGATGTGAATCGAACCAAATCTTCTTTTGAATGTTCAGGATTCACTTGTTTTAGAATACCTCCATATCCTATATCGGAAGCATCTGTTTCTACTATTTTAAAATAGTTTGGATTTGCCAAAGACAAGCAAGGTAAACATTTTACCTTAGATTTAATAATCCTTACGGCTTGAGTATGTTCCTCAGTCCAGGGTTTAGGATTCTTTTTTAGTCTAGAATATAGTATAGCTGTATCTCTAGCCAAATTAGCATAATAGTCTGAAATATAATTTAGACTTCCTAAAAACCTTTGTAATTGTTTTGTATAATTTATGACATTAGGAAATTTTGAAGCAAATTCAATACTTCTGTCTATAGGAATAATTTTTCCTTGATCAATATTATGACCCAAAAAACTAACTTGAGTTTGAAATAATTTCATTTTTGGGGCAGATATTACTAAACCATTAGAATTATCAATTTTTTAAATATTTTTAAATGTTTATCAATTGTTTTAGAAAATACTTAAACGTCATCAATATACACAATTATAAATTATGTATATGGATTGAAAATATCATTCGTAATGTTCTGAAATTCATAGTGCCCAAATGGGACTGTAAAGGCAGTCTTGTACCTATCAGATTCACTAATTTGAATATGCCAATATTCGGATTTCATATCGAATTTTGAAAAGATTAAAGCTTCATTCAACCTATCTAATAAATCCTTTTTATTTGGAATTGGATATCTAATCCAATTTAACACTTTATTAAGTGGTTTATAATTTATTACTAATCTAGGAACACCTCGTTCCTTTTCAGCTGCGTTATTCACATAGAAAGCAATGCAGCTCCAAGGAGATTTAGATTTTCTAATTAATTTTTTCTCTAATAGAGAATTAATTTCATTTTTACATAATTCTAAATATTCTCGGTTCATTTGAGCCGGCCTAGCCTTGGTAGGTATTTGTTTTTTCATCAAAATCATCTACATAAGGTAAAGAAACAAAGTGTTTCTTTCTATCCCAAAAAGCATTGAGTAAACTATTACAAATTTCATTATTAAATTGTTGCTCAATTAATTTAATTTGATTTTGAATATTATTCTTTTTAAGTTGTTCATTAATATTCAAAATTCCAATTTCTTCCTTAAGAAAACATAATTGTTTCTCTTTATTTAAGAACATTCCTTACTTCATTAAGCATACGGGTCTGAGGATCTGTGATAAATTCAAATATAATTTCTTTATCATCTATTATGGTAGATATTCCTGTTTGGTCAATATTAATTATTGGCATAATTTTATGAAGGAAAGGGGTTTCCAATATAATTCTATGGGTAAGACCTTTTACCATAATAAAAGAAGTGGGTAAACAAATATTTTGATTACAAATATAAGCATCCAATAATTTGTATTTAACTCTTAATTTATTTCCTCCGGCTTGGATAAGAGATTGAGTTGTTTTTGAAAAATATTTAGTAGGAATTATTCCTTCTTGTAAACAATTTAAATCAGCACCACTATCAATAAGTGCTATTTCATTTTCTAATATAAAATCTCTATTAATTACAAGAGTTATTTTCACAAACCATTTTTGTGATGTAACTTGGTCTAAAAGATTTAAGTACCCCTTTATATCAGTATTACTGATAGAAGCAATATCTTTCTCAGTATTCCTAGAAGAAACAACATCTTGTATTTCTTTCATTTTAAGAGATTTTGTTTCTAACAAGGTCATTCTTGTAGATAAGGCTTCATTATTTTGTTTAATCTGAGAAATTTCAGATTTTAACAAGTTTATTTCACCTTTTAGATCCTTAATAGAAACAGGAATTTCTTTAACATTAGATTGTTGAAATCTATGTAAAACCTCACTTAATTGGTAAGGTGCTTCTATTATCAAAGGTGATTCCTTTTTATCTTTAATTAAGATTTTAAGCATTTTTTCTTTTAAATCAGGATCCTTAATTGATTCTATTATTGTTAATGCTTTTTCTTGATCAGCATTTAAAACATTTAATCCATGCATATCAACTATGGATTTCCAATAAGTTAATTCGTTACTTAATTCGTTACATTGACGATTATTATTAGGCTTATCTAGGTAATAATATCTTATTTTAATTAATGTTATTTCTTATTTCTGCAAATATTTATTCTTTAAATATTTAATGTCAGCTTGTAGCTAAATTGTTGTGGTTGGCCGAAGAGATAGACTAAGCTAAGTATGTTAAAAAAAAAAAAGAGTAAAAATGAAAATATTTTTAGTGTTTTCTTGTAACTTTATCTATTAAGTCGAGATGAAAAAATGCTGTTTTCAAGATGAAAATGAAAAAAGAAAATTTTTGCTAAAAATATTCCGCATCTTTGATTTTGTGAATTTTTCACGTCTATCCCTTCGGGTTGATAGTTAAATGAGTAATTCATTCATTTGGAATTGTTCCGTCTACCCCTTCGGGTTGATAGTTGAATGAGTTAGTCGTTTGCAAAGATGACCAAAAATATTGTATTTTTATGTTATTTACTTTTCAAAGTTAATAAGTCATACTCAGCAAGACATCTATTATTCGACCAACCACATCATCGTTCTTATGAATATAGACGATAATGATCATCATGAAGAATTGATAAAAAATGCAGAATTAGTAGAATATCCAAAAAATTTGAATAAATTAAATAAATAGGTAATCCCATCCGTTCCTTCGAATCAAATTTATAATATTGGATTATTTGATATGCGATCTAGGTTTGCTATAAAAACAATAGAGCAAACAATTAGAATATCCGAAAATACTCAAACAATTAATTTGTTGAGTAAAAAAGATTTGATTCCTTTTAGGAATTATAAATTTATCCATATAGGATTGGTGCAAATTGCATTCAAACCCTTAACTTTATTAGGGGTTAATTCAAGTATTATGGCATATGTTAGAGATGGAAGATGTAGAGACTTCAAGTCTTCTTTAGCAGCTTTAATTGAAATCAGTCTATGCCATGGATCAGTTTATGTTGATGTATCTCCTAATTTGATTCTATCTTTATCTGATAGTAATTTATTAGATGCTATGCAATTAACCATTCATACTAATGGTTATAATTTTAAACAAGGAAGCGAAATAATAGCAATATGCTATAGGATTTATTGCAAGGTGTTACATACTCTAAATCCGAGAGTAAAATAAATATCATTTCCAGGAACTACTACGGTAGTCCAAACTAATTTATTAACATAGCAACTAATAGGCTGATAAGATGGGAAGAAATAAATTTCCCCACAACTTGGTCCCTTCCTCAGGAAATAGAACCTGAACCAAAATTAAATAAAAAGATAGATCAAATAATTCAAACATCCGAAGGAGATGTAGAAATAAAATTTAATTCTCAAATGACTATAAAATTACCTAGGTCAATGTCTGCTAGATATTCCACCTCTAGTGAATTCTATACTATTCCTAATGAGACTTTTAGAGCCTCAACTTCTCAAGAGAGAGAAGAGATGGAATCTTCGGTTGAAGAAATAAGAATAAGTCAAAATAATATTTCAGAAGGAATTTATAATAAAGTTGAAAATAAGAGTAGGCAATCTCCGACTCAATCAGAAATGAGTTTTCATCTATGATTGATTATTCTTCAGGCAGTCTAATAAGAGAAATTCTTAATAAAGAATTTCAAGGAGAAAAACACGAACAATTTCGTGAATGGTGTTTTAATAAATACTCAAAGGAAGAATTAATAGACTTCAAAAATAAATATTATGAGTATTTAGAAAAAACCTAAGAGTTTACATTTTTTGTAAAATGGTTTTTAAAACATCATATTGATGAGATAAATAATAAAATTTTAGTAATACAAAGATCTTGAAATATGAAACAAGGGGAAACGGTTAAGTTACCTTTTTCACATGAACAAACCTTTTGTTTGAATAAAGATACAGAGGCTACTGCCTATGAAAACTTGCAGAGAATTGAATCTGTTCAAGTAACAATTAGAGAATTAAATGCTCTAATTAAATCTCAAAATTATACAAACACCTTTTTGATCTGTTTAGGTGATCAATTTGTATTACTAGAAAGGGAGTTGAATTCTCTTAAGGATACAATTGACAAACAAATGGATCAACAAAGATTGATAATTGATCAATTAAAATAATTAAATAAAGTAAATCAAGAAGAATCATTTCCATCTGTGCAAACAGATGCTCCTATGATTCAACCTCCTATCCCTGTTAAAGGATTTAAAATGGAGGATAATACTAATGAGTTTGTTCATATTTTAGAACAAAAATTGAGAGATTTACATCTTAGTGTTCTTTCTAATGAAGGAACATCAAATCAAAATGAGTCTTCTGAAAATGATGAGATCGAGACTGAGACTCAATCCTCAGAAGAAAATTATGAGATTAATTAGTTAACTAATATGTTTGTTGATTTAAACACTAATAATATTATTAGGGAATTAAACCCAATTTAAGCTCCTAAGCCTCTTGATAAATATTATTACAAGAGACCTTCGCCTCAAGATCTTCTTTTTGAAGAATCTGAGCCATTTCAGAATTCTTATTCTGGAAAAGCCATTTATGAGTGGAATATTGATGGCTTGAATGATAAACAAATATTAGATGTAATACATAGAATAATGATGTATTCTACTGTGTGTAAACAGCATGGCAATAGCGATAGTGCCATAGCAAATTTTATAATCACTGGTTTTGTAGGGCAATTAAGAGGTTGGTAGGATCATTATCTTACTAAACCTCAAAAAATAGAAATAAGAAATCATAAAAAATTGGTTAAAACTGAACCATGTAGTGCAATTACCACTACTGGAGAAGAAGATGCAGTGTACACCTTGTGTATTGCGATCTTAAAACATTTTGTAGGAAATACTACTCCAATCGCTGAGAAGTTGCAAATACTTCTCCAAAACCTAAATGTCCATCTTTAACCCATTTTAGATGGTATAAAGATACAATTATATCTAGGGTTTATCAATTAACAAACCCTAATTCAACCCATTGAAAAGCTAAATTTATAGATGGCCTTCCTCATCTTTTTGCTGAAAAGGTTCGGCAATCTTTAAGGATGAATAATGATGGAATAAATATTAATTATTCTGAATTAACCTATGGGCAACTAATTAGTGGTTGCATAAATGAAGGATTAGCTTTGTGTAATGACATTAAGCTAAAGAATCAATTAAAAAAGCAAAAGTTATCAGAAAAAAAATCAATTGGGTGAATTCTGTGAACAATTTGCTTTTGACCTGGGATAATTATTAATTCCTGAGAAAAAATTTAAAATAAATAAAAAACATAAAATTGTGTATAAGAAAAATAAATCTTTTAAAAATAAAGAAAAATATTATGAAAACGCGTATAAAAAGAATTATAAAAGACGATATTATAAGGCTAAGCCTAAGCAAAAGGGATAAGCATTTATGCCTAAAAATGGAAAAAGAAAAGCAAAAAAGCTTGAGATAAGCTGCCACAAATGTGGTAAGATTGGCCATTATGCTAATCAATATTGGACTAAAAAAGCCCTTAATGAAATAGAGGATGAACAATTACGTTCACAATTAAAAAAGATAATGCTTGTTAACTCTGAAGAAGAAGTAGAATCTTCTAATGAAGAAAATTTCGAATTAGTTGAAGAAACTTCTTCGAGGGAAGAGTGTTGGGTTTTACGGGTCCATGCGCAGCGAAATGAAGCATCAAATAACATAAAACCCAAGAAGCCCTAGGAACAGTTCTATATAATTAACTTGAAACTATGAGATAGATATAACCAACCTTGTTTAGCTTTCCGTTCTTGAGCTATCGAACGATTTGATTATGTGATTTTGAATCACAAACTTCGTTCTTCAGATTGCTTGAACTCTAGGCCTTGATCGATGAACGAGCAAAGACCCTCTTTCGGTATCCACACCTTCGAATGGATCCAAGAACAATTTCTTGAAGATTACTAGATCCTATAAACCTTGGAATAATATTGAGAATATGTTTGTGAATTTCTTTTCAGAATTTCGGCTAGCTTTTTAGGGCTGACGGACTGTTATATTTATACTACTTTAGTATCAATATGTGTATCCTAATCGAATTACGAAACCAGTCCAAAATTAACTCTATGGACTTATAGTGTCGCACGACCAGACGAGTCACGTGGACTTGTTCTGTCGCGCGATACAATGAGTCACCACAGGTTTTTCACAATCATTCTTCCCATGGTTTAATCAATACATTCTAGTTGTGTGTGACCCAATAGGATTACATTATGTTGTCAATGAGTTCGATCATATCGACTCTCATAAGACATAAGCGGACTCTAGCAAGCCATTATGTCTACCCAATAATGTAACGTAAGAGTTCACGTTTCCAATGGTACACTTCCATTTCTCCCTTTGTCTCACGATGTTATATTAAACACAAGTCATGGTCCTCGTCAACTTGTCTTTGTTCAATGCTTTCTCGATTCTTGAGTATAATGATAATTCCAATCATATTGGGGTACGGCCATACACTTTCATCATTATCACTCATCGAGGGGCCCAAGCAAAACATCGCTCTTTCGAGGGACAAATTTCATCTTGACTTATCATCCTTCCCATCATGAATCCGATCATGCCAAAATTAGCCTTTAAAAACATCGTGTTAAGATATCGTTTAACTAAAATCAAACATGACTTTCATCATGTGTAAGGTCATGATAATCTCAGGTCTAGGGACTAAATGAAGTAACCTTATGAGATTTAATTATGACATTTGACCATGACATAAATCTCATGCGGGTCAAGTCCAGTCACTTGTTCTCTAACAAGTACCCATAATTTCAATGTGCATCTCTATGCATATAATCATCGTATGATTATCCATTGACAATTATACTAATTATTCTCTTAATAATTAGGGACGGAGATTATTATAAACAAATATACAAAGCATATATAATAATCAAATGATAAACATCTCATATAATGATAAATAATGTCAACACATAAGTCTATCAATCATAGGCCTAGGGCACAACACTAACAGTCTCCCACTTACACTAGGCCCAATCTCCCATGTATCGAATACCCATGGACCTAACATGACCATCATGCTTAGCTTGCGGGAGAGCCTTAGTTAATGGGTCCGCCACGTTGTCATCAGTGTCTACTCTACATATCTTTACGTCTTCCCTTTCACATATCTCTCGGATAATGTGGAAACATCGAAGTATGTGTTTGAATCTTTGGTGTGACCTTGGTTCCTTTGCTTGTGCAATGGCACCATTGTTGTCACAGTAAAGTTCAATAGGATCTCTGATGCTTGGAACGACTTCCAGATCACTAATGAACTTTTTGATCCAAACGGCTTCCTTAGCTGCATCAGATGCCGCTATGTACTCCGCTTCGGTTGTAGAATCAGCGACGGTACTTTGCTTGGAACTTTTCCAACTCACAGTGCCTCCATTAAGCATAAACAAAAATCCAGACTGCGATCTGAAATCATCCTTGTCGGTTTGGAAGCTAGCATCTGTGTAGCCTTTTACTACAAGATCTTCTTCCATTCCTCCAAAGACCAAGAATGCATCCTTAGTTCTTCGTAAGTACTTAAGAATATTCTTGACTGCTATCCGATGTGGTTCGCCGGGATCCGATTGGTACCTACCCGTCATGCTTAGAGCACACGAGACATCGGGTCTAGTACATAACATAGCATACATGATAGACCCAACTGCCGAAGCATATGGAATACCATTCATTCTCTTTCGCTCATCATTAGTCTTTGGACTTTGATTCTTGCTAAGAGATATACCATGTAACATTAGCAGGTTTCCTCTTTTACAATTTTCCATTTGGAATCTTCTAAGAAACTTGTCAATGTAAGTACTTTGACTTAAACCAATCATCCTCTTGGATCTATCTCTATAGATCTTGATACCAAGGATATATGCAGCTTCGCCCATATCTTTCATCGAAAAGCACTTTCCTAACCAAGACTTGACAGTCTGTAGTGCAGGAATGTCATTTCCAATGAGTAAGATATCGTCGACATACAACACCAAGAATAGTGCTATGCTCCCACTAATTTTCTTGTATACACAAGGTTCATCTTCGTTCTTGATAAAGCCAAACTCTTTGATTGCTTCATCAAAACGTAGATTCCTACTCCTAGAAGCTTGCTTCAATCCATAAATGGGTTTCTGCAACATACACACCTTGTTAGAATTTTCTGGATTAACAAAGCCTTCAGGTTGTATCATGTATACATCCTCAAGTAACTTCCCATTAAGGAAAGCTGTTTTGACATCCATTTGCCATATCTCATAGTCATAATATGCGGCTATGAAATTAAAATTCTAATAGACTTAAGCATAGCTACAGGCGAAAAGGTTTCATCATAGTCTATGCCATGAATCTGCCTATATCCCTTAGCTACAAGCCTAGCCTTATAGGTGTGCACCTTCCCATCCATGTCGGTCTTCTTCTTGAAGACCCATTTGCACCCTATGGTTTTTACACCTTCGGGTGGATCAATCAAGTTCCAAACTTGATTATCAGCCATGGATTGTAATTCGGACTTCATGGGCTCTTGCCATTTTTCCGAATCAGGAGTGGACATCGCCTCTTGATAGAAAGTAGGTTCATCGCTTTTGATTAACTCCACTTCATCGCTTTCCGTAACGAGAAATCCATATCTCTCGGGTTTGGATCGTGACCTACCACTTCGGCGAAGGGCTTGTGCATCTCGAACCGGTTCCACAACTACTTGTGAACTTGATTCATTCTCTACCATTGGTTCAATGTTATTTTCGGGTTCTCAAATTTCTTTGAGATCTATTTTACTCCCACTGGTTCCTTTGCGAAGAAACTCATTTTCTAAGAAAGTACCATTTCGAGCAACAAACATTTTGTTCTCGTTTCGATTGTAGAAATAGTATCCATTGGTTTCCTTAGGATAACCCACGAAAACACATTTGTCAGACTTAGGTGCTAGCTTGTCAGAAGTTAACTTCTTGACATATGCATCGCAACCCCAAATCTTCATGAAAGACAAACTAGGTTTTCTTCCATGCCACATCTCATATAGGGTCTTTTGAACCGATTTTGTAGGAACTCTGTTTATAGTGAAAGCAGCAGTTTCTAGTGCATGTCCCCAAAAGGATAAAGGAAGCTCAACTTGACTCATCATAGAACGAACCATGTCCAACAAGGTTCTATTCCTCCTCTCAGACACACCATTCCATTGTGGTGTTCCGGGTGGAGAGAGCTCTGAAATGATTTCACAACTCTTAAGATGACTGTCAAATTCTTGGCTCAAATACTCACCACCTCGATTGGATCGAAGTACTTTAATAGTTTTGCCCAGTTGATTTTGTACCTCATTTTGAAATATTCGAAATATCTTAAACGATTCACTTTTATGTTTCATTAGATAAACATATCCAAATCTACTATAATCATCAGTGAATGTTATGAAGTACCGAAATCCTCCCCTAGCATCGCTACTCATAGGCCCACATACATCGGTATGTATGAGTCCTAATAAGTCGTCCACCCTTTCACCAGTTTTGGTAAATGGGTCCTTGGTCATCTTACCAAGTAAACAAGATTCGCATGTCTCATAAGATTCATAATCATGTGAGTCTAAAAATCCATCTTTGTGGAGTTTAGAAATGAGTTTCTCGTTTATATGGCCAAGACGACAATGCCATAAGTAAGTGTGGTTTACATCATTGGGTTTAGATCTCTTGTTAATGTTATAGACATCATTATCACGATTTTCAACATCAAGAATATAAAGGCCATTGAATGAAATAGCAGTACAATAATGCATATCACTCTTGTAAATGGAAAACTTCTTATCACATATAAGAAAATTAAAACCTTCATTATCCAAACATGAAATCGAAATAATATTCCTACTTAAGGCTGGAGCGTAATAACAATTGTTCAAAACAAGTATTAGTCTACTAGGTAAAGTAACTTCATAAGTTCCTACGGCTAATGCATCAACTCTTGCTCCATTCTCCACACGTAGGTCCACTTCACCATCCTCAAGCATCCTTCTGTTCTTTAGACCCTGCACATTTAAACAAATGTGAGTTCCACATCCGGTATCCAATACCCAAGAACTAGAAGTATATAGGAATATATCTATAACAAAGATACCTGAAGTCGAAGAAACTCCTTTGCTCTTCTTCAGTGCTTCCTTGTATTTTGCGCAGTTTCTCCTCCAATGTCCAATCTCATTGCAATGAAAGTAGACTGCGTCCTCTTGGGACTTGGGCTTAGCCTCTTTAGGCTTGGAAGCCTCTTTGGGTTTAGCAACATTTGCCTTAGGATTAGCAACTTTTGCCTTTCCTTTACCCTTAAAACCTTTCCCCTTGTTAACCATCAACACTTGATCGGGTTTCTTCTCGACAATATTGGTTTCCGCAGTGTTCAACATTTGAACTAACTCAGAAAGGCTTTTATTCATTCCACCCATGTTATAGTGCATTATGAAATGACTAAAACTTTTGGGTAATGAATTCAATATTATGTTGGTAGCCAACTCTTGGTTAATTGGAAAATCGAGCCTATCAAGATGCTCAATGTTTCCCTTCAACTTAATAGCATGGGGACCAACAACTTGTCCTTCACTCATCTTGCATGAGGTCAAGACCTTAACTATGTTGTACCTTTCTTGCCTAGCTTGAACTTGGAACATTTCCATCAGTCGATTGTTTAGATCAATTGTCCCCAAGTGCTCAAGATCCTTCTGAAGGTTCTTGCACATGGCAGAGTGCATGAGGCAACCAACATCTGTAGAGTCACGCTTGTGCTTCAGATATTGATCCCTCACTACCCTAGTAGCATTGGCAGCAGGTTCAGGTGGAATAGGTTCCTCGAGAACGTACAATTTTTCTTCTTGTTTGAGAACAATTCTCAAACTACGGATCCAATCCATATATTTTGTACCATTCTCTTCCAACTTTTCCTTCTCAAGGATAGATCGCAGTGAAAAGTGATTATTGTTTGATGCCATTTATTCTACAAAAAGATATACATAAAATATGAACACATATAAGTAAACATATCATATGAGAAGTATAATGCATTTACATAAAATGCTTCCACTAAATTATACACTTTCAAATGCAAATAAGCATAGTATACATTTAATGGGCTAAGATCCAACTTTAATTTAATTTCAAGTTAATATGGCAAACCGCTCAAAATTAAATTAATTAGGTAGAAAACATCAATCATATCACATATATGACTCTTAGATCTTTTATGAGATTTATTCAAGACATCATATGTCTAGGCATATTTTAATCTCATCTTATGCCTTGTGTCCAAAACCATTTTGATAACCCAATTAAGTTCATTCACTTTAAATGTATAGGAACCACCATTTCCTCATCTTGCTCGCATATGAATAGAATCAAAGTACCTGCTATGGCAAGCCCACCCAAAACTATCTGAATGGTCTCAAGTGTTTTAATCATGAATTGGCATAAAGAACTTAAAAGTTAAATGAAGGTTCTTAAGGTATATTATAAGTATATCAGCAAAGATAGTCATAATCGTGCACCAGGTAAGTTCCCAGGAAGATAGGTGAGCCACAAGGACTACTTAAGTACCAACTCTTCCTTCGACAGAACTCTCCTAGACATGCACAATCAGAAATCTGCTCTGATTTGGCAACATAATCACTACCTTTTATAAACAATCAGTTTCCTTTTAAATTTCACGTAATTATGACTTGTTTCCATAAACAATCATAAAATAAAAATTTTAATGTCTAAATCTAAACATATTAGGAAACTACAATGCAATATTTCAACTAAACATAAAATTTCTTAACACGTAAGAAAAAATAAATCATGCATCGCAATAATTAATAAAATCATATTTTAATCAACTAAGCATGCATAAACAATGAGTTAATCTAGCATAGCCCTATAAACTCAATTTTATAGCATCCAGATTAACACATAAACGTATCAGATTGTAAACACATTCACAGATTAGCATGATTGTTCAACAAACTGATTCTGTATAGATTGGCCTAGTTTTGTCGCGTGACAGAGACTCCCAGAGTCACAATATGTCGCACGACCCATAAAGGCCATCAGACATTTTATGTCGCGTGACATAGACATACTATGTCACGTGACACCATGAAGCTAGTTTTGCAGATTTGCAGAATACAATCAATTCTAAATCACAGAGAAATTAAATCATGTAAAAGACTTTTAACAGATTTAATTCAATATCAATAGAATACGATTTAGGCATATTGTTTCAAAAACAATTAATCTATCGCATACATAACATGAAAGAGAACATATAAACAATTTATATTACTTTTCTAGCATGTTAATTCAAACTTAATGATACGAACGGGGCTTTGATATCACTGTTGGGTTTTACGGATCCATGCGCAGCGGAATTAAGCATCAAATAACATAAAACCCAAGAAGCCCTAGGAACCGTTCTATATAATTAACTTGAAACTATGAGATAGATATAACCAACCGTGTTTTACTTTTCGTTCTTGAGCTATCGAACGATTTGATTATGTGATTTTGAATCACAAACTTCGTTCTTCAGATTGTGTTAGTGTAATCTGCAGGTGATATCGCAGATGATTTCCCAAAAGTTCAGGTGATATCGCAGATGATTTCCTGGACTGAAAATTATATAGTTGTATATTTCTTGTTTGTTATTTAATGGAATAACGTGCTAATATGGTTTGTATAGTCTATGATTTATGGTTATATTTCAGGGTGCAATAGCATCAAAGAAGGAGCTAGACACGTGTGGAAATTGGAAGAAAAGAATTAATACATTTTATGTATTAATTCGTAACTTTGGCAAACAACAACAAATCTTATGGAGACTTTGTCAAAGGTTGTTGCTGAGTTATATAAGAAGTACAAGGATGATAAAGCAAAGGAGTACAAGGCGTGGAAGCATGGCTTGAGGATTAAACAACTCGGTTGCTACAAAATAGGAAGTGGGAGCTAGAATTGTGGAAACAAATTAACCCACTCTCCCTATACTTCCTCCACGTGCAAGACCAGCCCCAAGGCTGTTATTGGAGTAGCCTTCAAGTAATTGAAGACTATAAATAAGCTTGGAAGGTTTATTTGAAGACATGCCAATTATTTCATCACATTCACACCTTCAAAAAGCTTAGAGATAGAGTTCTTTGTTTGGTTCTTTTTAATCCTTTCTCCCTTGTAATTTCGCACTTGATTACCTTGGTGTCAAGGTGTGTGAAGGCTAGGATAGGATTCCGTTCTTTATCTCTTGTTCCATAGAGCTTAAAATAGATATAGCTATAGGGAACTTTCGGCTTTGTAACTTCATTCATAGTGATTATAAAGTCTTGCCTAAGAGGCACTCTCAAGTTATATTTATATAACTTGAGAAAAACAATTTTGGTGTTTTTATTCTGCTGCAAACTCTTTTACAAAATTGTTTTATTTTCGAAGTGTGTGTGTGTGCCATCCCAAGTGCTATCGTTGGTCTTTGTTATCACCTTGGATATCACTTGTGATTCAAGCCGTGACAATTTCAATTGGTATCAGAGCCTCTCACTTGACGATACTAAGTGTTTGGTCCTTTTTATCATGGCTTTTGATCCTGCAAATCCAAACCAAAAACGTCTTCCTGATTTAGATGGTTCGAATTATGCATATTGGAAAATTCGCCTTCGCTCGCATATCAAATCAATTGATCTTCGAGCATGGCGATCTATAGTTCATGGGTACTCTCTTCCACTATTACCTCCTGATGAGGATGGTGATGTTCGAGTTAAACCCGAAGGTGAGTGGACTAATGAAGAGATCACCACTGGCTAACTATAATGAGAAAGCTCTTAATGCTATCTTTGAGTGGGTTGACATGCATATTTTTAAACTTGTTCAAAATTGTTCCACAGCTCAAGAAGCTTGGGATATTTTACAAAGGTTTTGTGAAGGTGATTCTAGTGTGCGTGAAAGCAAACTTAGAGGTCTTACTGGCAAATTTGAAAGGTTGAGAATGGGTGAAAGTGATACCATTTCCTCTTATTTTGAAAAATTGTTTGACATTGCTAATGAGTGTCAACTTTTAGGTGAACCTTTTACAAACAAACAATTGGTTTCAAAGGCTATTAGAACTCTCCCTGAGCGTTTTAATATTAAGGTTTCATCTATAGAAGAGGCTCACAATCTTTCTACTATGAACATCAATTCCTTAATGAGCATCTTAAAAAATTTTGTGTCAAGCCTTGCTGAGCAAAGTGAAGCTTCTAAAGGCAAGAGTGTTGCTTTAAAAGTTCAATCCTCTAGTGGGTCAACTAATGAGGATGACGAAATTTTTGAGGAATTAGGTGAAGATGCCAGTGTTGCCTTACTTACCAGGAAATATAACTCAATGGTGAGAAAATTTAACAAAGAAAATGTGCAGGTAAAGGCTAAAGAGCAACAAGCCAAGGTGTACAATTCAATGCCCAAGAGGACATTTCCATCTACTCAAAAAGGTGGTCCCATAAGGAGAGCATCATCGAGATCAATCCGATCCGATCCAAAATACCTTGAATCAATCCAATGTCATGCTTGCTCTGGATGGGGTCATTACTCAAATGAGTGTGCTAACACTCTAAGGAAGATGGGAAAGAACCTATGGGTTTCTCTCAGTGACAATGAGGATGAAGAGACTAATCAATGCAAGATTCGGATCAAACAGCAATGATGGTCACAAAGCGTGACTCGGATTACTGTCAATGATACCCGGTGATATCCAAAATGGGATAGCACACGAGATATCATCCAACGGTATACGTATTTAAATTTGATAAATGTTGTTTGTTTTGTGGGTTACGTTAACATGGATGCGGAGTTGTTCACAAGATAAGATGAGAAGGAGTTCGGCAAGGATGAACTCATTTGTGGTCTTAAGAACCTTTGCAAAGAATTGGTGGATGAATGGAAGAAAGAGAACAAGAAGGTGATCTCTCTGTCCAAAGAGGTTCAAGACCTAACCGATGGCTTGACTAGATTGGAAGTTCAACTCACAAAGAAGGATGTGGAGAGTGGACAAAGTCAAGAGCAAACTTACTCTTGCCGAGACAACATTCAAGAAACTTCAATACGAGTTTTACCAAGTTAGATGCAATTCTTGGGTTGTCCAAACCACTCAAGGCAGGTATGGGTTTTCAAGAGTCTTTAAAATGCTATTACATCTACTTTGTCTAATACGTAAGATAAGTTAATTTTTGTTAAAGAAAGAGATCATGTTGAACCAATATCTTCGATAAGTCTTCTAACAAGGTAAAAATATGTAACTACTTTGTTACTCTACGGACATTTGAAAAATGATTGCAAAACTCTCTTAAAGAAAGCAGTCCGGTTCTGTGTGATACCCGAAGTGCTACCTAGCATGTCGGATATCACTGTCGATCGAAGAAAAATTATCAAAGTAGGAAAGTGTGGAAACCTAAGTCTAATCTGATATGTGATGTTGTATGCACTACCTTAAAAACTAATGTTGAAGGTTCATGGTATTTTGATAGTGGTTGTTCTCGTCATATGACTGGAACAAAAATATTTTTAAAGGAATATGAACCTATTCAAGGTGGTAGTGTAGCATATGGTGGTGGTGGCAAGAGTAATATAGTAGGAAAAGGCGTATTAAATGTACCTGGATTTCCTGCGTTGAAAAATGTTTTTCATGTTGATGGACTGGTAACTAATTTAATTAGTATTAGCCAACTTTGTGATGACAACCTTGAAGTAAAATTCAATAAAAACACTTGTGAAGTTTTTGATTGTGCCAATAACTGTGTTATGACTGGTACTAGGTCAAGTAATAACTGTTATCTTGTTGAGGATAAACAAGTGTGTCATTCTGTGAGGGTTGATGATGCTACCTTATGGCATCAAAAGTTGGGTCATGTCCATTTTCGTAACATTGTGAAACTCATTAATGCTGAAGCTATAAGAGGTATACCTAGTCTGGACATTAGTACAAAAATCATATGTGAAGATTGTTTAAAAGGTAAACAAACACGTGCTACCCATAGTGCTACCCAACATAATGAGGAGTATTCTGGGACAACGAACTGTTTTCAATTAATGCACATGGATTTAATGGGTCCAGTTGAGGTAGACAGTTTAGGAGGTAAGAAATATACTTTTGTAATAGTTGATGATTTTTCTAGATTTACTTGGGTATATTTTTTAAAAGAAAAATCGAAACTTTTGAAAAGTTTAAAGTCTTACATGCTAAAATCAAAAACATGTTTTCTGCTCTTATCATGCGAATAAGGTCGATCATGGAACGGAGTTTGATAATTCATTGTTCTTTACTTTTTGTGAATTAAAAGGAATTAAACATGAGTTTTACTGCTCCTAAAACACCTCAACAAAATGGGGTGGGTGAAAGGAAAAATAGGACCTTACTTGAGATGGCACGTGTGATGTTCTTTTCAAAAGAATTTCAAAAAGATTTTGGGCCGAGGCCATAAACACAGCTTGTCACACGGCCAATAGGGTTTTTCTAAGACCTGGTACTAGAATGACACCTTATGAAATTTGGAATGGTAGGATACCAAAGGTTCATTATTTTCATACATTTGGGTGTGTGTGTTATGTTCTAAATGATCGGGATTACTTAGCTAAATTTGACTCTAAAAGTGATAAGGCTATATTTCTTGGGTATGCTCAGGACAGTCGAGCATATAGGGTTTATAACCTTAGGTTAAAAACCATTCAGAATCAATTAACGTTGTTTTTGATGATTTAGCAAGTGTTACAGGTGATGGAGTACGGGAATCTCCATTAATATTGCTGGAAGAAGCTGGAGAATCAAAATCAAGTAAGTGATACCCTAGGTGCTTTGGCCCAAGTGTTGCCACCGAAGGGATAGCATCTCCGGTATCACCCAAAACCAATCCGGCAAGCGAAAAGGATGAACAGTCAGATGACGATGCTCATGTGCATGAAGATTTGAGAAGGGATCCACCAGCTAGGATCAGAAGAGACCATCCTTCCTCTCAAATTATTGGAGAAGCTAGTGAAGGGGTACGAACAAGGAATAAAGGACATTTTAGTGACCGTGAAATGGCAAGGTATGTGTGTATGTCCACCACATACCACAAGGTAAAATATTCCTGTTTTGTTTCTTCTTTAGAACCCAAAAATATTTCTGAAGCTTTAAAAGATAATTTTTGGATACATGCCATGCAAGAGGAACATGAACAATTTGCTCGTAATGAAGTTTGGTGTTTAGTACCACGTCCTAGTAATATAAATGTTATTGGTACTAAATGGATTTTCAAAACCAAATCAGATGAGCAAGGAAATATT
Source organism: Adenophora triphylla var. japonica (assembly GCA_022495995.1). NCBI lineage: Eukaryota > Viridiplantae > Streptophyta > Magnoliopsida > Asterales > Campanulaceae > Adenophora > Adenophora triphylla. The sequence continues at coordinate 210,361 of JAFEMH010001083.1, forward strand.
GTTAGGAACAAAGCTCGTCTCGTAGCACAAGGTTACACCCAAATTGAAGGTGTTGACTTTGATGAGACCTTTGCTCCCGTTGCTAGAATAGAATCTATAAGACTCCTCTTGGCTATAGCTTGTTTTCTAAAAATTACTTTGTTTCAAATGGATGTTAAAAGCCTGCCTTTTTAAATGGTTATTTAAAAAGAAGAAGTTTTTGTTGAACAACCAAAAGGATTTTAAGATCCTCATCTACCAAAACCATGTATATAGACTTGATAAAGCCTTATATGGCTTGAAACAAGCTCCACGTGCATGGTATGGTCGCTTAACCTCTTTTTACTTGAATATGGCTTTACAAGAGGTGAAGCAGATAGGACCTTATGTAGCCTAAGGCATGGCAAAGAAATAGACATTGTTCAAATCTATGTTGATGACATAGTTTATGGCTCTACTTCTCAAACATGTTTAAAAGATTTTGTAGAAGCTATGACATCAACATTTGAAATGAGCATGATTGGAGAGTTAACATTCTTTCTAGGCTTGCGGGTGAAACAATCAAATGAAGGAATATTCATTTCACAAGCAAGTATGCAAAGAGCCTAGTAAAAAGGTTTGGGTTGGAAGGAGCAAAAAGTTCAAAAATCCCCATGTGTTCTTCTCCTCAAACTTGGTAGAGATCAAGTAGGTGAGGATGTTGATCCTACTCTTTATCGTTCAATGATAGGTAGCCTTCTCTATCTCACTTCTAGTCGTCCCGATATCATGTTCGGCGTGTGTGTTTGTGCACATTATCAAGCCAATCCTAAAGTCTCTCACCTTAATTCTGTCAAAAAGATAATTAAATATGTTTCAGAACAAGTGAATTAGGGATTTGGTTTAGTAAGGATACTAATATCAATTTGGTTGGCTTTAGTGACTCCTGGATTGGGCGGGGATATGGATGATAGGAAGAGTACTAGTGGGGGTGTTTTTACTTGGGCAACAATTTAGTTTCATGGTATAGTCGTAAACAAAATTGTGTTTCTCTCTCCACACTGAGTCCGAGTATGTTGCACTGGTAGTTGTTGTTCACAACTTATTTGGCTAAAACATATGTTAGATGACTATGGCCTAGAGAGTAATTCTTTGACTATGTACCGTGATAACTGAGTGCTATAAACATTTCAAAAACCCAGCTCAACATTCCCGCACCAAAACACATTGACATACGTCATCATTTTCTTAGAGATACGGTAGATAAAGGCCTAATTAATATTGATCATATTGATACTAAGTATCAACCGGGCCGACATCTTTACTAAGGCCTTAGACCACGAGAGATTTTCTAGTTTGAAAAGATCTCTTGGTCTTTGTAATCTCTCGAAGTTCTGTTCGTCTCATGCTACCCTGTGATGTTATCACTTAGGGTAACACTTGTATATTAGTGTATTTTTTCTTTGGTTATTTATTTAAAAAAATGCTTTATTATTTGTTTAATCTGGTTAGCTTAGTTCTAACTGTGGCACATGCTGACCTTTTTGTTATGGTAGGTTATTATTTAGGTTAGCACGCCTGATATCATTCCCCTTCATATGCTTAAAGTGACAAAGTCACTAATCTTTTCTTTTTGATAAATAAAAGGCAAAGGCATTTTTTCATACTTTTCTCTCGAGCTCGGGGCACGGTGTTCGCCGCAACGATGTACTCTTGCCAATGAGAATGTATGAGGTGATTTATGCTAAGTATTAGGGACATGGAGTTCGCTACTACAAAGGTACCCTACTTGAAAGGCATAGATCACTTGATCTCTACACTTGAAATATAACTTGAAGCACGGAGCTCGTTACTACGATGCTTTCTTATTTAAAGAAGTGTATTGAGACGTGTCAAACAAGCAATGTACTTAAAAAGAATATAGGCATATAATGCCTAAAGTGCATGTTGAAAAATGCTCAGCTTGTTATGCCTCAAGTGTTTGAAACTGAAAAATATTTATCAAGGGGTTTTATATCATATGTGTTATCCTACGTGTTACCATCATTGCCTTAACACATTAGTGTGTGCTATATTAGTTTTTTATTTTCTTATTTTCGAAATATTGTTGATTAATTTCTCAAAATCTGAAAGTCTTTTTAATTAAAGAGTTTACGATTTTGAAAACGTCTTCAACAAGTTTCATTTATTTTTGGTAAACATAAATTAGTAACTAGCCCAAACTTATTTTAATTTGTGCATATATTGTCTTGGGCCTAGTTACAAATTTGTTTTACTTATTTTTATTTCTTTTTACGTTTTACTTAAAAAAAAAAAAAAATTCTTTCTTTTTTATTTTTTTTTGCAACCGTGTTGTATTGATTTAAAAAGAGATTTAAAAAGGAAGTGGTTAGGGTTTAATTCGGTTTGTGTGGATAGGGATTAGTTTGAGAGATAATAGGGATTGATTAGATAGATTTCATTATGTCAAATCAAATTAAAATCTTGTTCCCCATTAAATCTCTTCCTTCCTATTTTCACTCAACCTCCTCCGTTCCTCTCTCTAACAGTTACCCTCATCTCTCTAAAACCCTTCTTCCAGCGTCTTCTTCTCTCCCAAAAATCCTAGGTCAAAAATACGTTCCAAAATTCCCTCATATCTCCATGGCATCTCCATCCAAAGCTAGTACCGAACCTTCCCACACGGACCAAATGGACATCTCACCTAGCATTGCTCCATCCGTGGCATCTCGCGTGGCCATGGAAACTTCCCCAATGATCACTACAAGCTCTTCTCCACCAACAATGGCGATTGTTCCTACCTCTGGCCCCATTACCTCGTTTGATCAAGGCATTCCTAAGGTGACTCTCATCCCTACCGAGCCAAAAAGGAAGAGGAAAGCCCCAACTGCCAAGCTGTCTCCCCAAATCGCAAAAAGGAGGTCTTCCAACCGCATTAGATCAATCAAGTCCAAGGCAACTTCAAATACCTCTCTTGATCCAGTTGAAGTCACAGAAAGCTCTATTGATGTGTCCTCACCCCATGTGAGTGACGAGAACTTTGAAGCAAACAAGGAAAAGGAGCCTTCTGTGGACTCATTTGATGCTTGGGTAGATGGTGATGAAGAGGAGACTCTCTCTGATTATCAGAAAAAGAGGGACAAGGGCAAAATTGTGAGTGCTACCAGAAGTGCTAGCAAGAAGAGGATATCATCTGAGGTAACACTTGCCCCCTCTTCTGTTCCTAAACATTCCTCTAGTGATAATTACGGTGATGAGGTTACTCAAACCGAAGAGGATAAAGCTTTTCCAAAACCTTTTCTTACTCCGGAATATTATAGGAAAGAAAATATGGAACTTTGGTTAAATAGTCCGAGTAAGAGAATTTTAAAAGAGAAGCACATTGATGAGGGTCAGCTTGGAAAAGGAAGGAGTGGTTCGCATTTAAAGGACAGAATTTTATTAATGCTAATAATCATGCATCGCTTTTGTTGAGAGTGTCATTCGCAATTTCTTTGCCAATTTGCATGCTCACTTGGATGATGAAGGGTCTGCTAAATATGGAAAAGTGTTTGTTAGGGGAAGAGTCTATTCTTTTACTCCAGCCCTAATTAACAAAGTTTTAGGCCTCCCTAATGTAGATGATGAGAGCATTAGGGTCAATAGAGATGAAATGGTAAAATTGCTCACTCACAACAAACTCAAGTAGCCTTGGCCTTTGAAAGAGAAACTTCATGCTTCTAGATTATCTTCTCTCTATTCGTACTACACAAACCGTGCATCTTCAATTGGCTTCCTACAACTAATGAACCTATTGTGACATTGGAGCATGCGAATGTGTTGTATAGATTGGGTAAAAATTTAAGGATTAACTTTGGAAGATTAGTGTTTAAACACTTAGCTTCATGGGGTAGAAAAAAGGAAGTGAACATCAGCTTTTTCCCTATCCTTCTCTAATCTTCAAAGTTTTGGTATTTCAATCCTTGTCCATTGAAGCCTCGATGTTTTCACCACTCGAACACGAGTATTATACCATTGATCAACAACCGAAAAAGGGTAAAAGGTATACAAAAGATCTTCCTTGGAACAAATCGATGAAACAACCCTGCTCCTCCCGGTGCTATCCCACGTGATACCCCAAGTGCTTCCCCAGGTGTTGCCCCTCATATTTTTGGCAGAACCGATGCCGCAAGTATTCGAACAACATGATAAATCTTTTGGGAAACTCTGGACCATCAATCCCAAAGACTACGAGTTCTCAACTTCCCTGCACAAACAGTCAAGTGCAATAGGAGAACTTGCTTTGAGGGATGGGCTAAGCTTAAGCGGGTAACGGATGCTTTTATTGATGAAATTTCTTCCCAAACGGGGGAGGATCATTCTTGCCGGAACTTCAAGCCGGTGCTACTGCGGGTGCTACCACCGATCTTGGCCCAAGTGATGGTGGGAAGTGATAGGGAAGGAGATCAGGAGGAAGAAGAGGAGTTTGAAGAAGAAGAAAGCTGAACCTGAAGGTTGACAAACCTGAAGGTTGATGTTGCCACTATCATATGGGTGACTGTTTTTGTGGTGGTCCTACAAACAATGTTTTTATTTTGGTGATGGTGGTGGTTCTTTAAACAATTTACTTTTATTTTGTTTATTTTTGCTAAAACACTTTAGTTGGTTTGTTAATAACTTAATCTGCTAGGCTGTTTTTTTTTTTTTTGCTACTTTTTGGATGATATTTGCTACAATGGTTATGGTTTTTAATGGTTACTTAGTTTATTTCGAAAACTTTTTAAAGTTTGAAATAAATTAGTTTATTATGATAAATCATTGTTTAGGATTAGCTCCTTGATTAAGGGGGAGTTAATTTTTTTTGTGGAGATATTATTCTGTGTTCTATGCTCTGTACATTTGTATATAGACTAATCCTACAGGACAGCAGCACATTGAGTTTGGAAAGAAATATCCAACTAAGGGGGAGATTGTTAGTGTAATCTGCAGGTGATATCGCAGATGATTTCCCAAAAGTCCAGGTGATATCGCAGATGATTTCTGGGTGAAAATTATATAGTTGTATATTTATTGTTTGTTATTTAATGGACTAACGTGCTAATATGGTGCTCGTATAGTCTATGGTTTATGGTTATATTTCGTGGTGCAATAGCAGCAAAGAAGGAGCTAGACGCGTGTTGAAATTGGAAGAAAAAAATTAATACATTTTATGTATTAATTCGTAACTTTGGCAAACAACAACAAATCTTATGGAGACTTTGTCAAAGGTTGTTGCTGAGTTATATAAGAAGTACAAGGATGATAAAGCAAAGGAGTGCAAGGCGTGGAAGCATGGCTTGAGGATTAAACAACTCGGTTGCTATAAAATAGGAAGTGGGAGCTAGAATTGTGGAAACAAATTAACCCACTCTCCCTATACTTCCTCCAGGTGCAAGACCAGCCCCAAGGCTGTTATTGGAGTAGCCTTCAAGTAATTGAAGACTATAAATAAGCTTGGAAGGTTTATTTGAAGACATGCCAATTATTTCATCACATTCACACCTTCGAAAAGCTTAGAGATAGAGTTCTTTGTTTGGTTCTTTTTAATCCTTTCTCCCTTGTAATTTCGCACTTGATTACCTTGGTGTCAAGGTGTGTGAAGGCTAGGATAGGATTCCGTTCTTTATCTCTTGTTCCATAGAGCTTAAAATAGATATAGCTATAGGGAACTTTCGGCTTTGTAACTTCATTCATAGTGATTATAAAGTCTTACCTAAGAGGCACTCTCAAGTTATATTTATATAACTTGAGAAAAACAATTTTGGTGTTTTTATTCTGCTGCAAACTCTTTTACAAAATTGTTTTATTTTCGAAGTGTGTGTGTGTGCCATCCCAAGTGCTATCGTTGGTGCTGTTATCACCTTGGATATCACTTGTGATTCAAGCCATGACAATTTCAGATTGCTTAAACTCTAGGCCTTGATCGATGAACGAGCGAAGACCCTCTTTTTGTATCCACTCCTTCGAATGGTTTCAAGAACAATTTCTTGAAGATTGCTAGATCCTATAAACCTTGGAATAATATTGAGAATATGTTTGTGAATTTCTTTTCAGAATTCCGGCTAGCTTTTTAGGGCTGACGGGCTGTTATATTTATACTACTTTAGCATCAATATGTGTTTCCTAATTGAATTAGGAAACCAGTCCAATATTAGCTCTGTGGACTTATAGTGTCGCACGACCAGACAAGTCACGTGGACTTGTTCTGTCGCGCGATACAATGAGTCACCACAGGTTTTTCTCAATCATTCTTCCCATGGTTTAATCAATCCATTCTAGTTGTGTGTGACCCAATAGGATTACATTATGTTGGCAATGAGTTCGATCATATCGACTCTCATAAGACATAAGCGGACTCTAGCAAGCCATTATGTCTACCCAAATAATGTAACGTAAGAGTTCACGTTTCCAATGGTACACTTCCATTTCTCCCTTTGTCTCACGATGTTATATTGAACACAAGTCATAGTCCTCGTCAACTTGTCTTTGTTCAATGCTTTCTCGATTCTTGAGTATAATGATAATTTCAATCATATTGGGGTACGGCCATACACTTTCATCATTATCACTCATCGAGGGGCCCAAGCAAAAAATCTCTCTTTCGAGGGACAAATTCCATCTTGACTTATCATCCTTTCCATCATGAATCCGATCATTCCAAAATTAGCCTTTATAAATATCGTGTTAAGATATCGTTTGCTAAAATCAAACATGACTTTCATCATATGTAATGTCATGATAATCTCAGGTCTAGGGACTAAATGAAGTAACCTTATGAGATTTAATTATGACATTTGACCATGACATAAATCTCACGCGGGTCAAGTCCAGTCACTTGTTCTCTAACAAGTACCCATAATTTCAATGTGCATATCTATGCATATAATCATCGTATGATTATCCATTGACAATTATACTAATTATTCTCTTAATAATTAGGGATGGAGATTATTATAAACAAATATACAAAGCATATATAATAATCAAATGATAAACATCTCATATAATGATAAATAATGTCAACACATAAGTCTATCAATCATAGGCCTAGGACACAACACTAACAAAGAGGATTTAGATAAGCCTAATAATAATTGTCAATGTAACGAATTAAGTAACGAATTAACTTATTGGAAATCCATAGTTGATATGCATGGATTAAATGTTTTAAATGCTGATCAAGAAAAAGCATTAACAATAATAGAATCAATTAAGGATCCTGATTTAAAAGAAATAATGCCTAAAATCTTAATTAAAGATAAAAAGGAATCACCTTTGATAATAGAATCACCTTACCAATTAAGTGAGGTTTTACATAGATTTCAACAATCTAATGTTAAAGAAATCCCTTTCTCTATTAAGAATTTAAAAGGTGAAATAAACTTGTTAAAATCTGAAATTTCTCAGATTAAACAAATTAATAAAGCCTTATCTACAAGAATGACCTTGTTAGAAACAATATCTCTTAAAATGAAAGAAATACAAGATGTTGTTTCTTCTAGCAATACTGAGAAAGATATTGCTTCTATCAGTAATACTGATATAAAGGGGTACTTAAATCTTTTAGACCAAGTTACATCACAAAAATGGTTTGTGAAAATAACTCTTGTAATTAATAGAGATTATATATTAGAAAATGAAATAGCACTTATTGATAGTGGTGCTGATTTAAATTGTTTACAAGAAGAAATAATTCCTACTAAATATTTTTCAAAAACAACTCAATCTCTTACCCAAGCAGGAGGAGATAAATTAAGAGTTAAATACAAATTATCTGATGCTTATATTTGTAATCAAAATATTTGTTTACCCACTTCTTTTATTATGGTAAAAGGTCTTACCCATAGAATTATATTAGGAACCCCTTTCCTTCATAAAATTATGCCAATAATTAATATTGACCAAATAGGAATATCTACCATAATAGATGATAAAGAAATTATATTTGAATTTATCACAGATCCTCAGACCCGTATGCTTAATGAAGTAAGGAATGTTCTTTTAAATAATGAGAAACAATTATGTTTTCTTAAGGAAGGAATTGGAATTTTGAATATTAATGAACAACTTAAAAATAATAATATTCAAAATCAAATTAAATTAATTGAGCAACAATTTAATAATAAAATTTGTAATAGTTTACCCAATGCTTTTTGGGATAGAAAGAAACACTTTGTTTCTTTACCTTATGTAGATGATTTTGATGAAAAACAAATACCTACCAAGGCTAGGCCGGCTCAAATGAACCGAGAATATTTAGAATTATGTAAAAATGAAATTAATTTTCTATTAGAGAAAAAATTAATTAGAAAATCTAAATCTCTTTGGAGTTGCACTGCTTTCTATGTGAATAACGCAGCTGAAAAGAAACGAGGTGTTCCTAGATTAGTAATAAATTATAAACCACTTAATAAAGTGTTAAAATTGATTAGATATCCAATTCCAAATAAAAAGGATTTATTAGATAGGTTGAATGAAACTTTAATCTTTTCAAAATTCGATATGAAATCCGGATATTGGCAGATTCAAATTAGTGAATCTGATAGGTACAAGACTGCCTTTACGTCCCATTTGGGCACTATGAATGGAATGTAATGCCCTTTGAATTAAAAAATGCTCCTTCTGAATTTCAGAACATTATGAATCCATATACAGAATTTATAATTGTGTATATTATGACGTTTTAGTATTTTCTAAAACAATTGAACAACATATTAAACGTTTAAAAATATTTAAAAATTTGATAATTCATAATAGCTTAGTAATATCTGCCCCAAAAATGAATTTATTTCAAACTCAAGTTAGATTTTTGGGTAATAATATTGATCAAGGAAAAATTATTCCTATAGACAGAAGTATTGAATTTGCTTCTAAATTTCCTGATGTCATAAATGATACAAAACAATTACAAATATTTTTAGGAAGTCTAAATTATATTTCAGACTATTATGTTAATTTGGCTAGAGATACAGCTATACTGTATTCTAGACTAAAAAAGAATCCTAAACCCTGGACTGAGGAACATACTCAAGCCGTAAGGATTATTAAATCTAAGGTAAAATGTTTATCTTGCTTGTCTTTGGCAAATCCAAACTATTTTAAAATAGTAGAAACAGATGCTTCCGATATAGGATATGGAGGTATTCTAAAACAAGTGAATCCTGAACATTCAAAAGAAGATTTGGTTCGATTCATATCGGGAAAGTGAAATCCCACTCAGTTGAAATATTCAACTATTAAGAAAGAAATGATTTCTGTAATTAAATGTATTTCAAAATTTCAGGATAATTTATTAAATCAAAAAATTTTACTAAGAATTGATTGCAGTTCAGTAAAATCTATTATTGAAAAAGATGTTAAAAATCTTGTGGCAAAGCAAATATTTGTAGGATGGCAAGCTCAGTTGTCTGCCTTTGAATTTGACATTCAATATATAAAAGGAGAAAATAATTCTCTTGCTGATTATTTAACCCAAGAATTCTTACAGGGAAAATGACAACCCCCAATAGGGGATGATGTCGCAGTAATGGTCGTGGTCGAGGACGGATACCTTATCATGAATTACCAAGTGTTCCTATAATAGGATATTGGACAATTTGCCAAGCAACCAATATACCAATGAGGCCAATTTACCCGTCTAGGCCAAGAAATATGCAGCAATCCTCTGCACCAAGTAAAAAGGAAGATATGGCTTCCACCTCATCATCTAATACGATGATATCCTATAAAGATATTACGATTGCTGAGAATACTCAGGAACAGAAATACTTTGAAAATTTAATCACAGAATTTGTGATGTACATTGAGGATGAGGACCTCAAAATTATCAGAAATGATGCTTGGTCAATTAAGACCAGATACCTCGAATCTAGAGGTTATCCAGGCCTCCATGGGCAGGCAAGACCGAATCTGAAAATATTTCTCATAGTTACTGAATCAGTAACAATTACTCATCACTATAATAGCAGTAGTGAAGAAAAATTTATAAATTATAGTAAATGCCACATTAATAAAATTTTGCTCCCTAGAGAGTGGGGATTAAATCCCAATGGAGATAAAGAGGTGAAAATAGCTGAAGGGCAATATGCCTATTTTAATTATTGGGATTATATCCAAGCTTTTTCAAAGGTATTTTATTACCAAAATCCCAAGAACAAATATTCTTGGTTTTTCTCAATAAATCCAGAAATTCTGAAAAAACCAGTTCTCAATTGGTTTTATAACTGGTGATCAAAATTTGGTCCTTCTTTGAAAATTTTACCAAAAGAAATTGGAGATTTATATAATCCCTGGTGTGATAATAGTCCACTAGTTGCATAATTGCAAACAGAAAAATTGATTTATGGACAATGTCCTTTCTTATTCTTTGCAAAATTTCAAATCCCATGGATTTGGAGATGGACACTATCCATCTCTCATGAGGATATTAATAAATTAACAGTCAATATTCAAACTGTTATTAATGATGACCGTAATAAAGGGTCTAAAGAGCAATGCTTCCAGCCAGGCTCCATGAGTAGCCTAAAAAATTACTTTCAGAGAAAATACCCCAAGGAATCTGAGGAAAAAATCATGGTGAAGGTTCTGGATCACATGAAGAACTAATTCCTCTCGGCATTTCCCACTCATTCAACAAAGGATGATGACTCGATGAAAACTGTTTCATCACATGGATCATTGGACTCCATTAATACTTTCAATTGTCTGGCAGGCGAGACTCAGCCCGAGCCAACTCAAGAAGATATTTGGGACTCATTAATCGAGGCCATCACTCAGCAATCTAGAGTTGCATCAAAGGGGAAAGCCCCAACCAAAGACTAAAGGTTAAATGGCTAGTAATCCTATTTAGTTTACTTTTGATCGATTAAACAAAAAGGAAAGACAGCTCTATACGGAAATAAAGGAGCTTGAGGCCAAAATAAAAGAAGAATTAAGAAAAAATAGAAATGTGTGGACCAATCTGGTCACAGCTATAGATAATGTGCAGTGTGCTAAAAGACAACAGCTCAAACTAATAGACTTAAAGAGAAGATTGATATATCTCCGGAATATCACGGGATAAATGTCGAGGATCAAGTCGGTAGATAAGGACAAGGGATAATCAGGTCGGCAGACAAGGACAGTCATGATGGAAAGGCAAATGGGGGACAGCATAATTCATGCTTTAGACAGCAAGAATCTTGCTTTAATAAAGTAAAGTAAAGTAGTAATTTTGTTCTCTACAGAACTTCTTGAACTCCACAAACTAAAATAATGCTAACCCACTCAGGCCATCAACGACAATCTATCTTGTGAAATGTAGTTTTTCCTAAATATTAGGATAAACTTGTTTTCATATAGGGCTCAAAACTCGATCGGGTTAGATATTTCCCTTCGCGCTGCTTCATATTCTTCGACGCCCACAACCAATTTTTTTGAAGAAGGTTATATGGACAAATTTGGGATCAAAATGAGGTGTAATTTTGTTCTCAAATCAATAGAGAGAAAATGAAATTGATGAAATCCGAGGGAGAAATGCAAGAATGTTGTGCAATCGCAGCGGAAGCTAATTGACAAAAACCAAGAACACACACACAAGAAATTGAGAAATCGAAATCGAAAGAGAAAGAGATGTAATTGTTTGGGGTTGAACTATGCCGCCACTTTGTATTATCTGCAATGATCAATCTGATTTACATAGGGTTACATAACATATTTATGTTAACCAAACCCTAGCCCAACCTAAGACCAAATACAAAGAAGCCCGTCAGTCCATTAACCCCCCGACGCCGCGAGGCACCCGCCTCGGCCATCCCAGGCGCCCGCCTGGCTAGATGCCAAACCACGCCGCACCTACTGCCTTCGAGGCGCTCACCTCAGACAACCCCATGCGGCCTCAAAGCTGCACGCCATGGCCACACTTACTATTTTCCAAGCGCCTGCCTCGGCTCAGGTGAGGCGCCTGCCCCAGCTCCAGAAGGTCGAGCCATACAATCCTACAATCTCCACCTTGGCGAGCCTTCACCCAACCCAACAGAAGATATAAGGACCCAATGCTCGAACCATCCAATCTCTAACAACTAGAGATGTGCAACAAATTCAAGCAATGCTTGAACTTGTCAGTAGTAACCGGCTTCGTCAACATGTCAGCAGCGTTCTCCGTGGTATGAACCTTCTCTAACACAACCTCACCCATATCAATCAACTCCCGAATCTTGTGAAATCGAATGTCAATATGTTTCGTACGTTGATGATAAATATGATTCTTTGCTAGAAAAATCGAGCTTTGACTATCACAAAGCAACTTCACTCCACCTTGCTGAATACCCAATTCGTTGACTAAACCCCGAAGCCATAAGGCTTCCTTTATAGCTTCAACAGCTGCCATGTACTCCGCTTTCGTTGTAGATAATGCAATAATGGACTGAATCGACCTCCTCCAATCCAAGTCACCCGCATAATCTGAATCAACATATCCCACAACAGAAATCTCCTCACTCTTTCCTCCAAACATGATGCCATAACCCATAGTGCCCTTCAAGTATCTAAGAATCCACTTAACTGCTTCCCAATGCCGTTTACCCGGATTCGCCATATACTTGCTAACCACACTAATAGCTTGCGCCAAATCTGGCCTAGTGCAAACCATAGCATGCATGAGACATCCCACTGCGCTTGCATAGGGAACCTTTGACATACTCTGAATCTCTTCAGTTGAACTCGGGGAATCTGAGGCAGATAAATTAAAGTGACTCGCCAATGGTGTCTTCACAGGTTTTGCATCCAGCATATTGAACCTTTCTAACCTCTTCTCCACGTAGCCGGCTTGAGACAACCACAATCTCCTAGATTTTCTGTCTCGGCGAATCTCCATCCCAAGAATCTTTGGCTTCCCCTAAATCCTTCATGTCAAACTCTTTATTCAACAAGGCCTTCAACTGATTTACCTCGTTCTTGCTTCTACCCACGATAAGCATATCATCCACATACAGTAACAGAAAAATATATGAGCCATTATCAAGGCTCTTCACATACACGCAGCAATCATACTCACACCACTTGTAGCCAATACGTACCATGTAGGAGTCAAATCTCGTGTACCACTGCCTTGGAGACTGCTTCAGCCCATAAAGTGACTTCTTCAATTTACAAACCAAACGCTCCTGTCCGGGCTCCGTGAACCCATGTGGTTGCTCCATGAAAATCTGGTCATCCAACTTACCATGTAGAAACGTAGTTTTCACATCCATCTACTCCAACACCAAATCATAATGTGCTAAAAGACCCAACACAGTTCGAATAGAAGTGTGCCTCACAACAGGCGAAAAAATCTCATTATAATCCACCCCCTCTCGCTGTGAGTATCCCTTTGCTACCAACCGAGCCTTGAACTTTTCCCCCTCTTTTTCTGATACTGCTTTTTTACGCTTGAAAACCCACTTGCAACCAATAGCACGCTTCCCTTTAGGAAGCTCCACCAAATCCCATGTATTGTTCTTGTACAAAGACTCTATCTCCTCCGCCATAGCCGTTACCCACTTATCCTTTTCCGGACTGTTTATTGCCTCCTTAAAAGTACTTGGGTCTCCACTACTAAGAACAAGAACATATGAATCCATGTATTCAAACCCATACCTGACCGGTGGTTTGATTACTCTCTTAGGTCTCCCAACTGAAGTACTAGCCACTTCCTGTATAGTTACCTCTGAATCCGGAAGAGTGAGATCCGTATCAGCTTCATCCTCATGTAACTCCACCTCAATGACCTGTTTCTTGCTCCCTTTGCTTTCTGGCACCTTCTTTTTGTCATCTTGAGTACACTTCAACATAGTCTTTTCATCAAAGACCACGTCCCTACTGATCACCACCTTGCTTGACTTGGGATCCCAAACCTTGTATCCTTTCACACCTGTTTCATACCCGAGAAAGATACACTGTTTTGACTTTGGGTCAAGCTTCGACCTTTCTTCACCAGGAATATTCACATAGGATGGACACCCAAACACCCGGATATCGGTGAAGTCTACCTCATTACCCGTCCATACCTCCTCCACAAATATGTTATCCAAAGAGACTCTAGGTGATCTTTTTATCAAGAAACATGCCATACTCACCGTATCAGCCCAAAAGTTCTTCGCTAACCCTGCATTGAATCGTAGACACCTAGCCCTTTCTGCAATGGTTCTATTCATCCTTTCAGCCACACCATTTTGCAGTGGTGTCTTGCGTACTGTGTAGTGCCTCTTGATTTCATGCTCTCTACAGAACTTCTTGAACTCGCCATCTGTGTACTCTGTCCCATTATCACTTCTCAAACACTTGATTTTTCACCCTGTTTGATTTTCCACTTCAGCTTTCCACACCTTGAACTTCTCAAAAGTTTCTGACTTGTGCCTCATGAAGTAAACCCAAACCTTCTTCGAAAAATCATCAATAAATGTCACGAAGTAATAATGTCCACCCCTTGATTCTGTTCTAACCGACCCCCACACATCTGAGTGAACATAATCGAGAATGCCCTCTGTTGTATGTTTACCCGTCTTGAATTGCACCTTGTTTTGCTTTCCAAGAACACAATACTTGCAAAACTCAAGTTTGCAAGTCTTCACACCCTTCAACAAATTTAGTTTATGAAGTTCCCGCATCCCCCTTTCACCCATGTGACCAAGCCTCATATGCCATAGAAGGGCATCAGTATCTACCTCTGACTCAACGGATGTGACTCCACCTACAACCGTGCTTCCTAGCAACCTGTAAATGTTCTTAGAGCCCTTCTCACCCTTCATCAAAACCATAGCACCCTTACCCTTAACTACTTTCAATACTCCACCTTGTGCTTTATAGGACATACCGTTTGCATCCAAGGTACCCAATGAAATCATATTTTTATAAACCTCCGGTTTGAATCATCTGGTACTCTAGTAAGTCATCCTTTTCTCTTACATTTCTATTTTTGAATTTCTTGAAACTCTGTGAAACGACGAATAAAGCCCTTTCCTGTTGATTCTCTGCAGGTTACTGATGCTGATATACCCAAAGAGGCAACACCTGCTGACTATATAAACACAATCCTTCCTCTTCTGCTAAAGGATAGAGTTGTCCATTTCCTTGGATTCAGAAACAGACTCGGGTTTGACCCTTTGCCTTCTGAACTTCAGGTCTGCCATACTTTCTTCAATAACATATACTCCCCCCTCCGTCCCTTAATAAATGTCCAAATTTTATTTAGGGGGCATCCTGATTATGCTTATTGTTTGTACATTTAAATGCCAAAAATGCATACATATTCAAGTTATCCACTTTCCAAACATTTAGTTTTTCCGAGAATGACCAACATTTTGGGACAAAAATTTCTTGAAAATGGACATTCATTTAGGGACGGAGGGAGTACATAAGATACATATTAGCCATTGAAGCTAACACAAAGTATTTATGAAATTATTGCAGAGGCTGAGATGTAAATGTAATTTTCATGCTTTGAAGTTTGTACCGAAAATTCAAGAGGTTGGTTCGTTGTTGATTAGGAGGATAAGAAAATATGATTGCACGAAAAGCACGTTAGATAAGCAACTTATCGGAAAGTTCATCTCAAAAGTGCCTTTCCAAGGCCAAAATCCTGCTGCTAGAGCAGACCCTATAAAGTATCTCTCACTGCACTTGAGGTTTGAAGTCGATATGGTGGCTTACTCTCTGTGTGAATTGAGGTGGAGAAGACGAGGAAATGGAACTTCAAGCTTACACTAGAAATCCATTTCCCACTTCTCGCTGAGCGGTTGAAGAATTCTAAGTATGTTCAAAGAATAACTGTATTTCCTTGTTTTTTTTTAATTATTGTTAATGGTACTATACACAATTATCTGATTTTCTTGGTCATTTTGCAATATTTTTGAAGGCCTGTTTCACCAGAAGAGTTGAGAATATCTGGAAAATGTCCTCTAACGCCAGAAGAAGCAGCACTTGTTCTTGCTGGTTTTGGTTTCAAGAGTTATTCGTATATCTATCTCGCTGGGTCCCGTATATACGGGGGTCAATCAAGAATGAATCCGTTGACTACTCTTTACCCGAAAATTATCACAAAGGAAGATCTCCTTACCCCCACAGATCTCGCCCCGTTCAAGAACTTTTCTTCTCAGGTAAAACTCACCATTAGGTGACATTAAATCCTGAACCAATTCTTGAAAAGTACTATTGCATTCAGATTGAATCTCAAGGCGGATGCATTTTTTTTGTGGATACAGATGGCATCTCTAGACTTTATTGCTTGTGCAGCTGCAGATGTATTTGCAATAACCGATTCTGGAAGCCAATTGTCTTCTCTGGTGTCAGGTTTTCGAAGTTATTACGGAGGTGGTCATGCTCCAACTTTGACACCTAGTAAGAAGAGGCTTGCAACAATATTGTTGGAGAACAAAACCATAGGATGGAAAGATTTTGAGGATAGAGCAAGGAAGATGATCGGGGAAGGTCAGAAAGTGCGTAAAAGAGGTTATGGCAGAAGTATTTATCGACAGCCAAGGTGCTCAGATCGCATGTGCAAAAACTCACACAGTTTCTTGTAGGTCTGCACAAAATTCAAATTTTGGTAAAAAAATGTAAATAATAAATGAAAACTTTGAAGAAAAAATTGTTTTATTGGATTAAACCTTAATAACCCGAGCAAAATTTACATGAATTAAATGAAGAAAGATTGAACTATTATTTACAAAAAATGTAAATAATAGAATTCTCAGTTTATAAATGTGAAAACCATTATACAGTTAACTCATCAAAACTGTCAAAACATTTCATATTTTTATATAACTGTGAAATAGAATTCACAGTTTATAGAACAACAGTGAGGTCTATTTCACTATTTTTATATCATTCTTTAATAGAACAACAGTGAGATCTCTTTCACAGTTGTTGGTTGTGATGCGAATAACTGTGAAATGTTTTTCACGCTTCTAAAACTATGAGGCCAGTTTCATAGTTATTTATGAATGTGAAATGGTTTGGTTTTTGACCTTCTAAACTGAGAACTGTGAGGTCAATTTCATAATTAATTTGGTACTTAGTATGTTTGGTTTATCTGTTATTTATCTATTATTCATGAATGTTTGTGCACAACTATGAGGTCAATTTCTCAGTTATGATTGTTGATGTCACTTTCTTAGTTATTGTGCATAACTGTGTGATAGATTTCTCTGTTTTTATGTCATTCTTTTATAGAACAACAGTGAGGTCTATTTTACAGTTGTTGGTTGTGATGTGAATAACTATGAAATGTTTTTCACACTTCTAAAACTGTGAGGTCAGTTTCACATTTATTTATGAACGCGAAATATTGTTTGGTTTTTGACCTTTCTAAACTGAGAACTGTGAGGTCAATTTCACAGTTAATTTGGTACTTAATATGTTTGGTTTACCCGTTATTTATCTGTTATTCATGAATATTTGTGCACAACTGTGAGGTCAATTTCTCAGTTATGATTGTTGAGGTCACTTTTTCGGTTATTGTGCATAACTGTGTGATATATTTCTCTGTTTTTATGCCATTCTTTTACAGAACAACTGTGAAATCTATTTCTCATTTGTTGAAAAATAATTTTATTTTATTTATAAAATTTGAAATATATGATGAGTAAACTTGTTTGATTCGTCTTGGCGATGCGATTAAAACAGTGATTTCAGATAATTTTTTTGACTTTTAAATTTTGAAATATTGCATTTTAAAAATTTAAGAGAAAAAAAAGGAAGAGAGAGAAAATGAGAGAGAAAGAAACCAGGTAAGGCAACGTGACTTCACGCGTCACGCGAGAGAGAGAGAGAGAGGGGTATGAGGGGCAATTTGGTCCAAAAAAATTGAGGGACTTTTTGGATGTTTTGATAATGTTAGTTCTTAAAGGTAGTTTTTATTTGGCTGGGGGACTAATTGGTCAAAGCCTCTTTAATTATTCGTACCTTCCGGCTTGAACCATTACCTAAGTTAGTCAACGCAAACCCCCACATGATTAGATGAACGGGTGTTTTGAATCTAATGCCTTTGGATGTTGGGGCCTTTCTTGGAAACAACATAACAAAGGTTATGATAGGTCCTCTATCGCACACTTGATGCATATAGGAAATACATTTTGATCCTCTATCATGAGTTCTTTCAAGCAATAACCCAAATTCCTCTAATTATGGCTAACAATAACACTGACTTTGGGTATCTCCGAAGATGTACTACTACCATCTTGTCTAAGAGACTTGATCACATTCAAAGTTCTAAGAAAATTTTGATATACTTGTAGTAACGAGCACCTTCTAGGTTATTCAGGGGACGAACTCAGATATGTAACATGTCAATCTGTTTTAGGTGCTCCGATTCACCCCACAGCTTGTTATTACCACATTGGATCTTCTTCGTGGATTTTTTAACAAGATAAAATTCAAGCCTTTTGGTTAATGGATCAGCTGTATTATCCTTGGTACCAACATAATCAACAGATATCACTTTTCAAGACACTAGCCTCTTATAGATTTTAATCTAAGTTAGATGTGTCTCCTTGTCTTACAGTTGTACTTGACACTTTTAATTTTCTCAATTGTGGCAGTATTGTCACAGTGTACAGAGATCACAGGAATGGGCTTGCTGATAATGGGCAACTGAGTCATCAGTCCTTGAAGCCATTCATTTTTCAATCCAGTAGTGTCAAGAGCAACTAACTCGGCCTCAAAAGTAAACCGTGACAACAAGGTTTGTTTTGTAGACCTCCAGGCGAATGTAGCTCCGCCGAAGGTAAAAACATACCATGTATAGCCATAATTTCCAAAGTTAAAAGCTATTCAGCTTGAATTGCTATATCCTTCAAGAACAGTGGGATATCTCTCGCAATACTGCCCAATGGAATTGTTCCCTTCAAGTACTTGAGAACTCTATCAAGAGCTTCCTAATGTGCTTTTCTTAGACATTGAGTGTATCTAGCCAACCTTGTAACTGAGTAGGATATATCTGGTCTCGTGCACTTAGCAAGATACATCAAACTTCCAATAATCTGAGAATATCTCAATTGAGCCATAGGTACTCCACTCTCACTCTTAGTAAGTGTCGCAGAAGGATCATATGGAGTTCTAGCGATTTTACAATTTTTATAACCAAATCTCTCAATAATACTTTCTGTATAATGAGACTGCGAGATAGTTATGCCACTAGTTGATCGAGTCAACTTGAGGCCAAGAATCAAACTAGCAACTCTCATATCCTTCATCTCGAACTTAATTTTAAAGAATGCCTTATTAGTATTTATTATCCTCATATTTGTTTCAAATAATAGAATATTATCAACATAAAGGTATAAGACAATACTACTATCACCATCCTTTTTACTATAGACGCACTTATCAAATTCATTAGTAATGAAGCATAATGATGAGATGATTTTATCAAATTTCTCATGCCATTGCTTTGGTGCATGTTTGATTACATAAATTTCTTCCTCAAGATCGCCATGTAAAAAGGCTTTCTTCACATCTATCTATTGGATAGGAAGATTATATACAGAATCCAATGCTATGAGTATACAGATCATAAAAATTCTATAAACGAGTGAATATGTATCAAAATAGTCTATTCTCCCTCCATTTTCTTGAACCCAAAATTTTGGTATTATTCCGTCTTTTATCCGGATTTTGACACTTTTCTTAATTAACTGTCCGAATAAATGTCGGAACAGTCCCGAAAATCGCGTATTTTTTGAAAAGTAATATTTTTAACGTGTTCTAACGTATTTTTAATACAATTTCCAGAATTCAAGTTCAAGGCATTCAATTCAAGTCCCCACATTCCTAGACCATATCTTTGTTAGGACAAACACTGAGCACCTTCAATCAATTCATGTAGTGTTCCTCAACAAGACTATTAATGGAACTCATTGATTGAATCACACACACACCCTAGAGAAATCAGTTCAATTTGTGAACACATCTCTAGAAAACACTTGGTCATTATTGTAGCACGATCCATTAGTGGTCACTTTACTTTTAGCAGCCTTCAATCATTGGACTTGCAATTTGTAATAGTTAGGAATCATTAATAGTAGTGTACTTTCACAAATCCAAGTTCTGACCAAACTTGGAAGAGGACGTAGCAGTTATTTAACACTGTGAACTCTTCAAACAACGTGTCATTTCTTTGTGTGTTTGTTTATTATTTGTGTTGTTGTAACCGGTTGACAATCTCTCAACTGGTCACAACCTGTTGATTCTATTTACTGCTTACTTATTTGTCTTACTGGAAAATTATCTGTTGCATGAAATTTTAACTTACTCTTTGAAAACTCTTTACCTAACCGTTTAGTTTTATGAGAAGCTCTCTAACTGATATCATTATTTCCGTTGTGCAAACTTTTCCCATCGGTTAGCCATTGAAAATAGACACTCAACATTTTCTAAACGTTTTTAAGAGTTTCTAGAAAAAGTTTAAAACAGGCTATTCACCCCCCCCCCTCTAGCCTGATTCCTACCAATTGGGGCCTAACAAGAATCGTCGTCCTCGATTAAATTGAAGGTACCATCTGACCGAGGAATATCTATTATGCCTCGCTCATTCATGATCTATATCATGAAGTTCTGCTGATCTTCTTTCTATTTCTTGTGGACCTCGCAGGCTCGGATGACTTCTTCCAATGTCATGTCGTTTGCTGGTGGTGGGGTTCCATTCCCGTCACAATTTCTCGGTGAATCTGACATTTCGGAGAATCTGACTGTAGGAACCGAGGAAACTGAGGATCTATCTGACGATTCCGTAACTGTAATGCTAAAGAGATGGCAACCCAGGATTCTGAACCACTCTTTGCTCGCTGCAGGGAACGAAAGGTAGGGCTTAGGTTTTGGAAGAGTTATTTGGCTCAAGGATTTTAGGCTCGTGCAACGTGCAGTTACAGCTCAAGTTTACTTTAAACACGTTTTCTCAGAATCCTAACTGGTCGAAAAAGATTGCTCTTCTTTTTCGCAACTACTCTAGGTCCTTAATCAGTGGATCCCGATACTACGTCTATAAACCCCTCATTTTTCATCTGTATATTGCCTTCCCGGGACGGACAATCCCGAGTGAGGGTCCTATAGAGCATGCGGATTCCACCAAAAAAAAAAAAGAAAAGTGAACTTAGGGGCTAGCTGGTCATGCAATCTTTTGACGCATATGCCATGCAGGTCACAGTCAAAGTCAACATCCTGGAGTTAAGGCGGAAATCGTGCCAAAATTTTTGGCATGACCTCTCTTTGACTCGCTTTCGAGAGGGGCCTTAGCTCTTAGCATTGCCCAAGTTGTGACCGGTATGGTTCATACGTTAAAGGTTTTATGACACTGCGTCACATTGAACCTTCGGGTATATTTTTAACACGGTTCTGCGTCAAAGTCAAAGCCAAAAAAGCTAAGACTCCGGGTCGAGAAACGACCTTTGATCTCAACTTTTAAGTTTTGACTTGTGAGGATGATCGGTGTAAGAATATACACTTAGGCTTTATGACACGAACTAAGCCAAAAACAAACCAAGGCCTCGGACGAAGTGTGACACAAAGAGTGCATGGTTACACGAGCGAGGATAGGCTGTTTGGGATGACCCCGTGCGCACAAGAGAGGCATAATGAGGCCTTCAAGTTGCAGCTGAACGGTCACCCCGGGTTAAGGGTTGTAGTGTGCAAGTGTACATGGTAACAGTGCGCATAGTGTGCGGTCACTAAATTCTTTTTCTGAGTGAAATAGAGATTTTCAAAATGTGTTTTAAAGAATTAATGAGCAGTTCAAATTATGCACGAAAACCAACTTATGAACAGATATGCACAAAGCATTTTATGATTTTAAAAGAATGTAAAAACAACAAATTTTTTTAAAAAACAGTCCTATGTTTTGAAAACCAAAGCTGTTTAAAATTTCTTTTGGACATAAAAGCAAGTAATTACAAAATATGAAGAAAACACACACGCACAAAAAAAAAGCGAGAAAGGGTAAATGAAAGTTTGACCCACAAAATATTTTAAAACAAAAGCAGTTTTAAGAAAACACCTTTTTCCTCAGCGGAGTCGCCAAATGAAATTACCCCCGATCCGAAATGGCCCCGGATGCATCGGATTGTTTGAAATCACGAAAAATAGGAACGAATGAATTTCTGAAAAAAGAGTCGCTACGCCATTTTTATTATAAGCCAAAACATTGAAAAAGACTGAAAAGAGATTGTTAGGTTCGGAGGTCACGTTACGCCTCGGGAAGAGAATATTTGTGCTCACCTGAAACGCCTCGTATTGAAGAATCTTTCTACCTTTCTCAAAAACTGTGTGTGTGTGTGAAGATTAGTTAAAAATGAGTTTGGATGGAGGGTCTAAAATGATAGATATTTTGATGGGTGAAATAATGACATGATATATACGTATATATATATATATATATATATATATATATATATATATATATATATATATATATATATATATATATATATATATATATATATATATATATATGTGTGTGTGTGTGTGTGTGTGTGTGTGTGAATATGTTATATCAAGATCTTCAGTTTATTCGACTCTGTAACATTCATTCCAAATAGATGAGTTTAGAGGAATTTTAGGAATCATTTCTTGATTCAAATTGGGCATTATAACATTACCATTTTTAATAAAATGACAATAATAAATACTTTAAAAAATAAAGATATTTAAAGTAAATGCGATATTTAAATGACGATCAACAAATCAAAAGATTTGGAAGGTAAATGACATTATTTAAATAACGATCAACAAATCAAACGATTTGGAAGGTAAATGACATTATTTAAATGACGATCAACAAATCAAACGATTTGGATGATAAATGACATTTTAAGTAAGATAAAAATGACAATCAACAAATCGGGATCTCCCCACTTTTAACTCTAAATTACTTATAATAAAAGTAATAGAGAAGGGACCATTTCTGAACTTGAAACGGATATCTATAATGTTTACATTTTAAGGAAGTGACATAAATAAAATGACAAGTAAGTAAAAGATGGAAATTTAGGGTTAGAAGGAGAGTTTACCAATGTTTGATTTTGGCTCTATCTTCTTAGGGTTTGTAGGTCGGATATGAGAGTGTTTGGATTAGAGTTTTATTTGGGGAAAAAAAGGGATTTTCATGTAAACCAAGGCAATTTCTTTCTCTACGAAAATTCTGGGACTTAGGCAGTAAATTTTCTGGGCTGAAACAGGAAATGGGGTGAAAATTGTTGGGGTTGAAATCTGAAAATGGGATGAAAAACTTTTGCTGAAAAACTGAAAATGGGATCAAAATCCTTGGGATAAAAATGTTGTTGGGGTAAAAATGAAATCTGAGGCAGCTATTTATAGGATGTTTAAACATGCAAACACAGGCCGGTCGGCCTGTTCTTCAGCCTGAGGGCATTTTGGTCATTTTACATTCTGACGTGATTTTGACCATTGATTTAACCATTGGACGACTTTTGAGGCAAGTTTATCTCGGTTGGTAGTTCTTGGTGACTCACTCTCAAAGATCTTTAATGCACCCAACCGTCTTCAATGCTTTGGAGAAACTATTTATATTGAATTTCAAAATAGAGTTGTTGTCTCTGAAGAGGTTGGAGTGATGACTTGGACTGGCAGGCATTTAATGAGAGTATCTTTTCATTTAATGCCTGGGATTTGATGAAGATATTTTCCGATGAATAGATGAGGGGATGTGAGTACTGGTAACTTTGACATTCCTCTTTGAGATTCTGCCATGATGCAGGAATGTCTCTTCAGTATGATGTTTTACCAACTTCAGCTAAATTGGGGGCTGAGTAGTTGGGAGCAATAAATGCTTCGGCTAGCTGAAGGAAGCTTGTAGAATAAGCATGGCCGGTTATCAGCAACTGATAAGATGATGGACCTTTGACCGGTTAGGGAGTACATCGGTTAGGCACTTGACCGGTTAGTCATGCTTGACTGGTTGAGTGGTCAACCGGTTGGAAAATCTCCTTTACCAAGTAAACACATTACTGATTGGAAAATCTTCAAGTCTTCAAACTTTGAGAAAATTACACTTGTAAAACACTGGGCACTAGCACTAAGGGAACCTAACATACATAGAAAAATTCTATTTGGTCTAATTAAAATTAGGGGTCCTCATTAATGCTTATAATGATTGGGATTAAGCAATTCTAAATCTATACATATATTTGACTAACAATCTCCTCCTAATTGCTTAAGTCCAATCACCCTAGGTTAACATCTATCTTAACTTAGTAAAAGAATGACTAAGAATTTATCTATTAAATATGTCATTCCCTAAGTTAAGTGACAACTTGATGTAACCTAAATAAAGCTTACAAGGGATGAAAGCTTGAGAAAAATAAAAGAAATGAAAGCTAGTATGGGAAATTCCAAGAAAGAAACACTCAAGTCTACCGATCCGGGAATGGTCACACCCCTTCCCACCAAGTTCAGAATGCCTGAGATGTACAGATTTGATGGAAGTGAATGCCTCAAACCCACATTGACACTTACGTCCTCGGCATGAGAGCAAAAGGGGCCACCCTCCAACAAATGGCCGACCATTTTCACCATACTCTTAAGAGTTCAGCACTAAGATGGTTCCTAAGAGTCAAACCTGAAGGCCGCCACACTTGGGACCAGATCAGCGGTATCTTCCTCGAATGATACCGCTCCAATCTGGAATGGGAAACAAGTCGTGAAGACCTAATCACCACTGAGCAAAAGACAGATAATAGTGTCGGGGAATTCTACAAAAGAAGGAGTTGTAAGCTTTCTGAAATTATGGAACCTCTTTCCAAGGACGAACAAATGAGAATCTTCAAGTCTTGCTTAAGGCCATCCATAAGAACGTTAATCAACCACCACTTCTTTCCCGATCTCCGTGCAATGGTCAATGCGGGTTCCCAATTCGAGAAAGACCCGAAGGAAAAGTCAGCCCCGAGCACAGTTCCATCTTACCGATACAGAGCAGCAACTATATCCAACCCTGCACCGGCTCCCGGCAAAGGAAAGGATGCCACTGTCAACTACATCCTGCAGGGACATCAGTCGAACAATGGGAACACAGTCCAAAGAAACAATGACTCTTCCGGGAGGCAATCTTTCCTTCATTTTGACAAGCTAGACATGCCTCTAAGAAAAATGTTAGAGGGATTGATCAAATAAGGTCTGCTCAAACCTGTGGAGAATTACAAGCCGAGAAATCTCACGACAAACATTGATGTGAACAAGTATTGCGCCTTCCAACAGTACCACGGGCACATGACTGATAATTGCGTCGGTCTGCAATATGAAATTCAAAAGCTAATAGAAGATGGAAAGTTGGAACGTTCCCGTGGCCCTAACACAGTCGGGAATCCTTTCCCAAATAACAATAGTGTGAACTCCATTGAATGGGAATCAAAGCCGATTGTCGCTGAGCCAATTCCTTCGCCTCTCCTAGTCAACCCCTCGCCGGGCATGCACATCTGGTATGACGTGTGTGAATGCTCAAAATACCTTGACGCTGAGTTTTAAGACCTGATAAGGGGTGACTCCCCCAGAAAGAAAAAGAGACCTTCTTCTCAACAAAAGCTTTAATTTTTGAGGCCGGAGACACTAGTGTGGGCACACTCGGGGAACCCTCGGGGAAATTTGATTATTACGTCCTCTACTCTAGGAAGCCTTCCCCTCTCCTTTCTTCGAGCTGTACAGCTTCAAAACCAACAGAGGAAGAAGAGCCAAAACATCCTGTTGACACCAAAGTGCATGCCTCGGGATATAAGAAAGCCCTAAGTCCCGGCGATTCGACTGGCAGCAAGAAACACAGTCCCAAGAAAGATAAGCCTAATTTCAACTTATCCGGCTTTAGAGCTCGGGTCAGCAGAGGAAAGGCAAAGCAAACCGAGCAGTCAAACTCAATCAATGTGCTAACAAGGGAGGGCAACCGCCACAAGCGACCTCACTGGAATCCCGAGAACGAGAACCCAAGG
Organism: Adenophora triphylla var. japonica; assembly: GCA_022495995.1. Lineage (NCBI taxonomy): Eukaryota > Viridiplantae > Streptophyta > Magnoliopsida > Asterales > Campanulaceae > Adenophora > Adenophora triphylla. The sequence continues at coordinate 236,277 of JAFEMH010001083.1, forward strand.
CCCGAGGTACCACTAAAACCTCTGCCTCTCAAAATAAAGACGGGAAACAGTTGGCTCGATGATTCCCCTTCTCCCGAAAGAGATCAAGTGTATGATCCAAGATTATACGGTAGTATGCTCACATTTTGTTACGAGGACTTGCCAAGGGGGGTTACAGAACATAACGAGGCACTCCACATCATCATTTTGCTCAACACAGTCTCCCTTCCGGGAGTTCTGGTAGACAACGGATCGTGCATTAACGTTTTTCCTCTCAGCATGATGCGAGCATTATGCATTAATGAAAGCCACATGATCCCATCCTCCCGAACCATCAAAGCCTATGACAATACGTCTCGCCCCATCATGGGAACCGTAACTCTAGAACTTTGGTTCGAAGCTCAAATAGTGCTGGTAAAAGTCCAAGTAACGGATATCCCGTCCGAATTGACAGCTTTGCTAGGACGCTCATGGCTGCACCAAATGAAAGTCATAGCCTCCACCCTCCATCAATGCATGAAGTTCAAAAACCGCAGAGGAGACCTCGAGGTCATAAAAATAGCATTCTCATGAGAAAGAAGCTAAGGTACCAACCAAATATACCCTCGGACGTATACATATGCCACCCCGCACGGACCATCCTAAGGATAATCGGGGAAAATCTCATCGGTATCCCGCCAAGTCTGAAGATGCCAATTACATCAACGCCCTCTAGCAGGATGAGCCTGAAGCAATAGAGTTCATAAGATTCAATTGCCTCTTCTGAGACTTGGACCCCGAATGGAAGGAAACGTTAGAAATCTCGATGATACAGGGACATAAACCTCCCCTCTCCGACCACAAGTTCATAAGCATCCTTCAAGCAAAGCCCTCGGCCCGACCTAACAAAGAAATCTTCATGTTAAAGGTCAACAGATACAGGCACACCTACGAGGAATGTATGGCATCCATCAAGGAAATATTAAACATGGAATTCCCTATCAGGTCCCTCTGCTCAAGCAGAGGACACGATGTTTTCCTCGCAGTACCAGCTTCACAGCAGGGTACACGATGCCCTTTGGTTTGGGTCGAACCACCAAGCAAAGATGAATTAGAACTCTCTGGCGTAAAAGGTGCAATAGACCAGCATGGAAACTCTTATGTGAACATGCTCAGATTTGAGAATGGCTCAAGTTCAGATGAAGTCACCTATGTTGAAGGGTCAAATATAATGGAGATCGTGAAGCTCAACGTCCTGTACAAACAGTTGTTCGGCGAATGGAAGAAGATGGTTAATATGACCAAAAATCCTTCCGACCACGTAACTGACGACGACTTCGTCAATATCATCATCTCCAAATACCCTGACGAGACCAAGGACCCGATCCTTATTGTCAGATTTTGCGATAGGGAAATCAACCTTGACAATTGTCTGGTCATAGTAAACGAGGCCCTCACAAAAAGATCTCAAGGCCCCTTATCCCCGAATGTCCGTACCAGTAGCAGCCAGCTCATACCGTCAGTCAGGTTTATAGCTAAGAATGCAGCCAAGGCCGAATGCCTCGACAAAGGAAACAAAGCTCATCACTTGACTATAGGCAAGATTGACCTCGAAAATGCCTCCAGCAGCAACCCTGAGAACATCGACAAATATGCTTCTGACGAGAGAGATCAGGCCCCAAAAGGAGGAACGACCACTCGAGTGTCAATATGCTTGAATTTGATCTTCTTCCTATCCATCACGGTAATGGATCCAAGCGACCCACCGACGAGCTGGTGGCTTTTATAGAATTGGCTCTCGACCAAGATTATGAGACCATGAACATCGCTGAATTTAACACATCTGTCGGTTTAATCGACCAGATGTGGGCATATTTTCTAGTAGTCGAGACCAGAAAAGGCCGCATGGAATGTCCGACTATAACTTCCTTTGTGAACATAATTTAAGTATTTCCACCAATTGGAGAGTTGGATGTGATAAAAATTTTAAAAAACAGTAAGACAAAGCCTACGTACGAAGAATGCTTGACCCTCGCAATAAAAGCCCTAATGGAATTGGCTGTGCAAGAAGCTTACCTCTGGGACGAAGATGAAACTCGGAAGGCTTGCAGGGACAAAGCCCTTAAAGCTTCGCAAGCCGCTTTAGAAAGAAAATTAGAGGCCACTCTGGATCAGTTCGACCTCAAGAACTTTACCAATGGCAATTTCCTGGATTACCACCAATTCTCGACGAACCCTCTCTGGAAAGGAAAGGCAGTCAGCGGTCTAGATGACCTAGGAGATGGAATGGAGAAACACAAGGAATACCTGGTCCAATAGCGTGAAGAATACAAGCGCTTGCCTCCCCGTGAAAAGCAATCCCTTTGCGAAAGTGAAGATGAGGATGATGAAGTTATACTCTTCCAAGCCGATCACGAAGCCAACAAAACTGGAATCCCAAAGGTCCTAGGAGAATGGGAAAGGATCATTTCCATTCTCAAGTTAAAAGGCAAATTGAAAAAGAAAAGCCTATTTAAAGGGAAGAGAAAAATGGACATAAACCTCCAAAGAATGCTAAAGGAGGTCCTACAGACTGCGAAGTTCGTTTACGGGATAGGAAATGACCAACTGGGACAAGAACCAGTCACTTGGGCAGACGTCCAGGAAACCGTGTACTCACCTTCCGACATGCTCGCTACTAAATTGAGGCAACAAATAGAGCTCTCCCCAATGGAGGTTTACCAGGATTGTCGTGTGCAATTCAAAGAAGCCTTGGCAATTCTTACTTAGGAAGAAATGCAAGCGCTAACACACAACGAAGGCTCGGCCATAAGAGAGCAGATTTGGATTAAAAGTGGAGGAAAGCTAGCAAACCACAATTACTGTTTGCCCCAACTCAAAAATGCCATGAGCATACTCAGCGAGAAAGAGAAAAGCTTTGTGTACTGCGAAGAGCTCAAAGAGATGGTTCGCATGAATCAAGAATCGTCTAGCCTCACAGAAAGGGTGAACAAAATAATGCTAAGTCCTAGCAACCATTGCTGCACACTGACATTCGAGCAACTGCGGCAGACCATAGGCTTTTTCCCATCGAAGACACCTAAACCCATATCATGGGACAGAATCCGAAAGGCTGCCGATACCCCCAAAAAGATAGTAACAATCAACGAATTGAGAGAGGATGGATGGCCCTGCGCTTCGAAAAATCCCCACTGACTATGGCTTAACTCAAAGAAATGTGCTCGAAAGAGCCCTACCCGATGTCAATGTTCTGATCTGATCTGTCCAAATTCATGTGCTACCACCCAAGGCTGATAAAAAGCCAACAGAACAAGAGTCGCGACCCATTCGGTATCCCTATGCCAAGGTATCCGAGGAAGTAAGTTCCAGAAAAGAAGACTAGATCCTTACCCAACTAAAGCAGACCCAAGCAAACATCTCCCTTTGGTCCCTGCTTACCTCTTCCTACCCTTATAAGCTCAAGCAGGAAGAAAGCTTAGCCCGAACCATGGTCCCTGTAGATGGATCTCCTGAGCAAGTAATCTAGATGATCAGCAATATCCATTACGGAACACTATCACCTTCACCGACTTGGACCTGCCAAAATTTGGGGCTGATAATAATGAGCCACTCTACATCACTGTCCAGTTGGATGAGCGCCGCCTTCCCCGCGCACTTGTTGACGGGGGCTCGGGTATGAATGTTCTGCCTGCCAAGATGATGGATCTGCTCGACATCAAGACCACCAACTTGAAGCCTTCGGCTCACACTATCAAAGCTTATGATTCTACCTCCCGTGCAGTTCTCGGGGTCGCTACTCTAAACCTCTGGTTTGGCAAAGAGATGACGCCTACCGAGTTTCAAATCCTGGACATTCCTATCACTTTCACGGTCATTTTGGGAAGACCATGGATGCACCAAATAAATGGCATAGTATCCACTCTTCACCAATGTGTCAAATTCATGAAAGGAGATGAATTGTCAACTGTCTACGGGGATAGTGTCACCACCGAAGGGACTTGCACCAATGGCATTCCCGTGCTAGAAATCAAGCATGATGATGATGATATGGTGTTAACTGGATTTACAGTAGAAACTTCCAAAATCCAAGTATGCAGCATAGACCTTCCGTTGTCTTGGAATAAGATCCCTCCTGCCATGAAAATGATGAAACTTATGAACTTCATCCCAGGACTGAGGCTCGGCAAAAGGCTACAGGGCCAACACCAAGTTATCGAAGTCAAGGACCACGATACCGTCCAGGGGCTCAGTTACGTACCTACACCTGATGATGTCAGAGAAGACAAGAATCTTGCAAGCACCAAAGCCGCGGCCCATAAAAAGGGAATCTCCTACACCGTACCCAACCTTCGACCTTACAGCTTCGACCTAGATCGCTACTTCATCAAAGATACTGATGAAGATGAGAAAGGAACTGAGGGAACTGATAGAGGAACTGATGAAGATGGGAAAGGAACAGGAAAGATCAACACAGAGACTGCTGAAAAGATGGAGAAGCTGGCACAAAACCTCAAACGTTTCAGAGGACTTAAGGCCAACCTAATAAGGGGAGCATTCCTCAACGTCACTACAATACCTGGACCCATAACCACCGTTCCTCATGAGTACTCATTCAAAGGGATACCTGAAGCGCCCCGAACCGAAGATCTACTTGGCCTCACGTTCGGAACATGCTCGAAAGATGCCTTTTAAAAAAAATCAAAATGTCCTTTCAAAACATTTACTAATTAAAATCTGTTTACTTTAAAGAACTTTCATTACATACCATAAAAAGTAAAACATTTAACTTGAGAATTCTAATTAAGGTTTTACAAACCAAAACACACTCTTTTACAAACCAAGGAACATAGTCCCAATTATACAATATTTACAATCTTAAAAGTGTTTTCCAAATTACAAGACAATATTTCAAGTCTAGGAACTACCCCTTGGTTTACATTTACATAATGTAACCACTATACAATACCTTGAACAAAACACCCCAACTCAGCGTCCTCACGTGATCAACGTGGCCTAGCCCCAGGCTCTCCTCTATCTAAGAAAGCAATAAACGACGGGGTGAGATAAATCTCAGCAAGTTATTATGTATGCAGCAATATGATATGCAATCACAATATGAAAGCATATAACATCCAACTCATCATATATATATCATATTCTTTTCAAAACCAAGCAAGATATATATCTCTTAACACATAAGTGAAACACTGTAACCATTGTAAGGATACGGAGCCAAGGTTTAATCCTCAAAGATATCATGATCCGAGCAGCATCAACCGCTGAAGAAACCATTCCGGGACCAAATCATAATAACAACAAACGGGGACTATGACACAAAGTCATACCCAATAGTGCAACTAGACTACTTCTTGAGCTAGTTCACTACTCCCAAACCATGGCCGATGGCTGGGCAAACAGGGAACCAGTGTATGAACTATAACGAACTCGGCTCGAGTGCCATTATAGTTCCATAACACTGCCCAACTTCAAGCACCATCTGGACTTGAAATAGTAGCACAGTACTACATACTTGCTTACAACAACCAATGATTCCAAAGTAGGGAACCATACCATATAACATATCAACATGATATCAAATGATAACAATTACCCATGAACAATAGCACTAAGGCTAAAACATCCTTGAACCAATTAAACTCAGGATTCCAAAGTAGGGAACCCTAATCAAGCACATCATAAAGATGTCAAACAATTATCAAAAGTGCAACACATATTGTCTACACCTTTATAATAACATTCAAGGATGTAACAACAATCATAAACCATGTATATGAAATCGAGTAAGGCACAATATATAACCAACAAGCCCTACATGCTCAATATACAACAATTAATAACCTCTATCAAGGTTCAAGATCAAATTACCAAGTTTGAATAACTTTGGTTAAGTTGCAAATCAAGCCTGCCAATCATTTTCCGAACAATATACTAGGTTGAATAGGTTTCTATGGCTTGGAAAATGCTTCAGAGGTGGCAGGGCAGGGCACGACTCGTGCCCCAGGGCACGACTTGTGCCCCATTGACACCCCCACAGATTCAGTCATCCCCCCTTGGGCACGACAGGGCATGATAGTAGGCACGACTCGTGCCCTCTGCCCAGAATTCAGAATTCAGCTGCAAAACATCAGCAACCAAAATCCCAAGCATATTGTTCACCCTTTTACTCTGTTTTTAAAGTGTCAAAACAATTACTAACATCAGGAAAACAGACCAAACCATTTCATACCCCTTCCAATACATTCCAACACTAACCAAAATCATTTTATTTCAAAAAATTTGTTCCATAATACCATGCAACACTATCTTACACTAATTTACTTTCAAACGAAACCATTCTACACCCATTCATGAAACTTCTACCACAACCTAATTCTTTCTCTTCATTCCAAAAACCAAATAAAACATCAAAATTTAACAAATAATATTTATAAAGATAAAATCTCAACCTTAAACATTCCAATTCCATGAACATATTTTGAAAAGAATTCATAATAACTTACCGGAATAATGCGAAATGAAATAATTATTTTTTCGACTAGATGCGCTCCCCTCGTCGCCACGAACAGTAATATGCGAACGGATTTAAAAACGAAGAGGTAATGAAGAGGCTAGAATTTTTTGGAAGAAGGAACCTAGGGTTTGCTTTCCATGGAAGGTTTTACAAGAGGAGAATTTGAGCTGATGATTTTTCCTTTGTTAAAATGCTTCCCATGGAGAGTAATTGAAAGATAAATATTAATAATTACATCTTAGCTTCTCAAAGCTTGAACAACTTGTAACTAACAACCTCAACTTCTAACCTTTACAACAAAGCACCTCAAAATTTATAAACTTTATAATTAAAATTTTCAATTATTATAACTTCACTACAACCTTTATTTTTACTCCACTTAGACCCTAAATCATTAAAGTTATTTCATTTTCATCCTAACTTCACATAATTTATCCCAATATAGAAAAGAACATATAAGCCAACAAATAGCATACAATGTATAAAATGATATACTACAATCCCAACCCTACGTGCTCAACATGTGCTAAATTAGTGTCTAGATTAGGGGCGTGACAATACCCGACATAAAAGAACAGCTCGAAACACTCTTCTTGGGAGACAGACTGTTTGGTCCAGTCCACGAAGCAATATTCAAATCAACGGTCACGAGGAAGAAGGAACCGGAATTTGTGGAGAATGGTCTAAGTGGGCCTGCTCTGCAAAACCTCTTCGAAGAAGTCATGGAAATATCAAACCTGATTCATTTGGGCTCTGAGGACACCATGATAGCCATGATCAGGATGGGAGAAGCCAAGCCTTTTGACCCACGAACCCTCGTCAAAAATTCTTCAATGCCATTAAAGAATTGGGTGACTTTCACCGGACCAACGGCGAGCAAGAAGGAGATGATAGAAAAATTAGGGCTACTCCCCCATCCCCAGAGTCTAGTTTTGAACCTTCTGGGTCTGTCGTTGTTGAATTCGAGTCATCTGAGTCGTCTGACGGCCTCACGCCAGAACACTATGATTATGTAGCCAATGTTGTATTCCCCTTTGTCTTGAATGAAAAGTTCGACCTTTCGGATTATCCCCTCATTGCCCCTTTAACAACTGATAAATTAACTAACAACTTAAAAGAAGTTAATAATGATTCACTTGATAAAGAAGCAGACTAACTAAACGAACGATACATTAAAGAAATCTTCAAGCAGATAGTTGAACGAGAGGAAAATTGTGCCCAAACTGCCGAAGAGGTTTTGACCAAAGTGAATCTAGGGTCAATGCAGAGCCTAAAGAGACACAAGTTGGCAGTTTCTTCACCGGTACAGAGAAAGAAGCCCTGGTAAATCTCCTCAAAGAATATGTTGATGTGTTCGCTTGGTCCTACCAAGACATGGCAGGACTCGATCCCTCCATCGTGGAACACCGAATCCCTCTGGATCCCGAGGCCAAGCCCGTCAAGCAGAAACTATGCAAAATCAAGCCAGATTGAACCCTGCAAGTAAAGGAAGAAATTGAGAAAATGCTCTGCATCGGCTTCATCAGAGTGATCGAGTACCCGACTTGGCTCTCCAACATCGTGACAGTCACCAAGTCCAATGGAAAGGTCAGATGCTGCGTAGACTTTCGAGACCTTAACAAAGCCAGCCCAAATGATGACTTCCCGCTACCAAACATCGACATGTTGGTTGACACCACGGCCAATTACGAAGTAAAATCCTATGTAGTGGTTTCGCCGGATATAATCAAAATGTCTGAAGAAGATCAGGCTAAGACTGCCTTCACCACTCCATGGGGAACATACTGTTATACGGTAATACCATTTGTCTTAAATAATGTTGGGGCACCTATCAAAGGGCTGCAACCGCACTATTTCATGACATGATCCACAAAGAGATCGAGGTATATGTAGATGATATGATCATACACTCCAATGGATCTGACATGTAGCACATGATAGACTTGAGAAAGTTCTTCAATCGGCTCAGGAAGCACTCTATGAGACTAAACCCCGCAAAGTGCACCTTCGACGTGAAACGAGGCAAAGTACTAGGGTATATGGTCACGGAAAGAGGCATCCCACCCCGTGAAAATCAAGGCCATCATCGAGATGAAACCACCTCGAACACTGACAGAAGTGAAAAGTTTCATGGGAAGACTTCAATACATTAGCCGCTTTGTAAACCAGCTGACGTCTCTCTGTGAGCCAATCTTCAAACTAATGAAGAAAAATGTTGATATCGAATGGAACTCTGAATGCCAAGAAGCTTTCAAGAAAATCAATGCATACCTGGTAAACCCCCCGATCCTATGCCCGCCGCATGGAGATAAGCCAATCCTCTTATACCTGACTGTGACTGATACATCAATTGGGGCTATGCTAGCTCAAGAGAAGAAGGATTCAAAAATTGAGAATGCAATCTACTTCGTGAGCCGAAAGCTTCAAGGAAGAGAACTCAACTACTTAGCCTTAGAAAAAACATGCACCGCTTTGGTATGGAGTCAGAAAGCTGAAACACTACATGCAACCCCATTCAATATTCCTGGTCTCCAAGATGGATCCAGTCAAATATCTCTTCAATAAGTCGTCATTGTCCATGAGACTAGCCAAGTGGTCATTTTTCCTAGCCGAGTTCGACATCAAGTACATGACTAGGAAATCAATGAAGGTTCGAGTAATTGCAGACCAACTGGCAGACTTCCCAAGCAATGAACCCAAGGGTCCCGATCCACAATTCCCCGATGATGAAATCTTTTCGCTTGACAGTGATAACCGCTGGCAACTCTTCTTTGATGTGGCAGCCAACAAGAAAGGGAATGGTATTGGAATGCTCCCGGTCGATCCAAAAGACGAGCACACTCCCATAGCCAAAAAGTTAAATTTCAAAGTAACTAACAATGCGGCAGAATATGAAGCATGCGTAGCCGGTTTAGAAGCCGCTCTTGAACGCAACATCAAAGAGTTGGAAGAATACGGAGACTCGGCACTGATCATCAATCAGGTTTCCAACAGATGGAAGACGATAGACCATGGTCTCCATAAGTACCATGCATACATGGAAGAACTCATCGCTCAATTCAAGGAAGTTTCCTTCCACTACTTGCCAATAGATAGGAACCGCTTTGCCGATGCCTTAGCCACTCTAGCCTCTCTCGTTGAAATTCCCGAGGGGAAATCAGTAAAGCCATTCAGAGTAGGGAGACGGGAAATCACGGCCTACTGTTGTGAGATCGAAGTTGAACCCAATCCGAACAACAAGCCCTAGTACAACCAAGTGTACCAGTACCTCAAAAGTGGAGAAGCTTCTTTCATGAACGAAGAAGGAAAATACAAAGAAGGCATCAAAGCCAAAAGCATGGTGGCTTTAAAATGCCTAGCATCCCAATTCGTCATTTTGGGAGGCATGCTATACAAGACGCGTCACCAGAGACCACTCCTTCGATGCGTAAGCAAAGAGAAAGTCGTCGAGTTGATGAACGAAACTCACAACGGAGCCTACGGCCCCCACATGAACGCCCGAGCATTAATGCAAATCATCCTTCGTATGGGCTATTATTGGATATCAATGGAAACAGACTGCATCCAGTTTGTCAGAAGTTGCGACAAGTGCCAACGGTTTTCCAACCTCAATCACATTCCCCCTCACGAACTCTATTGCATGACTACACCATGGCCTTTCGCCACATGGGGAATCGACGTCATTGGCAAGATCACTCCCCCCAGAAGCAATGGCCACGAGTTCATATTAGTCGCTGTCGACTACTTCACCAAATGGGTAGAAGACAAATCCTACAAAGTATTGAATTCTAAGAAGGTGGCCGAGTTCATTAGGGAAAACATCATGTGCAGATGAGGAGTGCCCAACGAGATCATATCTGATAATGGAACCCATTTTGAAGGAGATTGCGACCAGCTGCTAACCGAGTTTAGAGTCACTCGCCACAAGTCTTCTCCCTATAGACCACAAACTAACGGTGCACTAGAGGCAGCAAACAAAACCCTCGCAAGGATAATAAAAAAGATGGTCGTACGAGGACGGGATTAGCCCGAAAAGCTGCATTTGGCACTTTGGGGATATCGAACATCAGTCAGAAATGCCACCGGGGAAACTCCTTTCGCGCTAACCTATGGAATGGAAGTCATGTTGCCAGTTGAACTAGAAATCCCTTATCTACGAGTCCTGTTGGAAAATGGGGTAGGTCAAAGAAGTCGAATGGCTCCAAAGTCGTCATGCGATTTGGCTCTACTCGATAAGCGAACATTGAAGGCCATGGAACATACTCGTGCCTACCAATACCGAATGGCACGAGTTTTTGATAAAAAAGCAAGACCCGAGACATCAGAGAGGGTGACTTAGTGCTTAAAGAAAAGCCTCCTACACAGACCAATCCCCTCGGAAAATGGGAACCTACCTGGATAGGCCCGTTCGTGGTACAGAAGATCTTCTTAGGAGGAGCAATAAAGCTAGTAGATTTGGATGGAAACCCTTCCGTCAACTCAGTAAATGGAAGCAAGCTTCGCAGATACTCAGTTTGAAGAAGAAATCGAGTCAGCTCTCTTTTCCCCCTCTATTCTCTAAACAATAATATATATATATATATATATATATATATATATATATATATATATATATAATATATATATCAAAGTGCTAAAAGAGTAATACCCAACTAGACTCAGCCTTAAAATGGTCTAGGTAAAAATTAGGGTTGCACTGTTCTTCCCGCTTCTATCTTTCCCTTTCTTAAAAAAAAGTCGAACTACGATGACCTAAGCCCCTTAGTCCATTTGTAAAAAGGGGAACGTAGGCAGCCATTATTGATTCGGTCTAAAAAATGAATAAAATTCCAAATTCGGTACCAATCACTTCTGTCTCGAAAAACTCTTAAATTAACCCAAGATTCATTACAGTTAAATTTTTTTTAATGAGTTCAAGCACGGTCTACTCTCGACTCACTACATACTTGCAAAGCAAAATAAAAATCTCAATTCAACCTAATGCGTCTGCAATGACAGTGGGTGGATACTTTGTACTGCGAGATCAATCTAGCCACTTGTGCTCGGTCCTTCATCTTTCCTTCCCTTCCCCTTTCTGCGGCGGGTGTTCTTCTCTTTTACAGGAAATATCCATGTCGATCTCCTTCCAGGCTCTGGGATCCTTCCCAATGTCTCTTTCAAACCCGTTGCTGCCAGTGCAGCCCATTCCCTAGCTCTACTATGAGCTGCCTCTCTTAGAGCCATCATATCCTTGCCCCTATCTGCCAATCGGCTCGCTTTGACCTCATAGTTTGCCATGTTGTCCCCCGTACTGTCTTGAGGGTTGGCCTTAGCCTCGGCCCTTCTCAAAGTTGAGCTGTCACGGCAGTTAAGACCCAAAAGCTCACTCCGCCTCCACAAAAGTACCATTTGAGTCTCCCCCAGATATTTCTCATACCAGTTCAAGTAGCCTGTGGACAAAATGGTGCTCCCCCTCCGATAAAATAGAACCCTAACTGGAAAAGACAAATACTACCACAATTGCATGAAAAGCAAGAACATCAAAGGGTCATCGATAGAAAGTGATCCCACCTCAAGGGTGGCAACATTGCTCAAATCTTTCAAAGGAACTTGTTCCATCCCAAACTGTCGTAAGACCAAAGATGGGATATAAAAGGAAGACCAAGAAAATCTCGAAACTCTGACAATAAGAAGACCATCCTGAACGATCTGACACGTTTGCAGCTTCCAATGAGGGACCCACTATCGCAAGTGATGTGTGCGAAGTTTGGCCATCCAAAGTTCCCAGTCAGCCTGATTGCCTTCTATCTCTAATGGCCGCCGAGAAAAGAACCAAAGATCAGATGCCATTGGAACCTCGGACATAACCTGCAGCCTCTCCCTCAGCCACAAAGTAAGCAGAGTGGGACTTCCTCCCCACATATACCGGCAGCCGGTCTCCATCCGATTGATGCCGTGAAAAGTCTCGCCTAAAATCAAAGGAACGATATCCTTGCCGCCCCGGCAATGTCCCACCACGTCCAAACCCCGTGATGGCATACTCCTAACAACGTGAACATAAACAGGGTGCCTATCACGCACAAAGCAAAAGCATCCCACGCAGCAACGCTCCCGCCATCACTCATGAACCTATCCGGGATCTCGGAAATGTCGATATAATCAGTATGAGGTATCAACATCCCGTAGGCCTCTTCAATAGAAATGCCGAGAAAAAATGTCAACTTTTCAACGGTCGTCATCCCTCCTATCAAAGCAAGTGCAACCTATTCCACTTCAGGTCCTCCAAGAATAGCACGATAGTCTTCAAACGTAGGCGTGATCTCGTTATACGAGAAACTGTAAACGTGCCTTCTCATGTCCCAAAAATGGGCAGCAGCTCTCAGAAGATCCCAGTTCTGAGGAAAGCTCCTTCAAAGTTCCAACGGATTTCACCTTGTAGTGATCCTCGAAGAACTCTTTGTTGTGCCTCATATGGTGCCTTACCCACATCTTGAACCTATCTAGGAAATACTCTTGCGTTTGAGTTGGCAATTTTGGAAATGTGGCCATGAGAAGTGAAGAAATTTCAAGTTTCTGAAGGAAGAAAATGAGTTTCAGCTTCAGAATGCAGTTTGAACAACTCTGAGTTTCTGAAAATGAGCAAAAACTGAAGCTGTAATTTAAAGGAGTCAAAACTGAAGAAGAGGTTGGTGAATGTACGCTCGCCGAAATTTTAAAAAGTTTTGGGAGTCGCCACACCATGTTTTAAGGTACACTTTGAAAAACCTTTGAAAAGAGAGGAAAGGGTTTGGGGGTCAGGTTACGTGTTGGGAAGAACCGAGAGTTCACCCAACATGCCTCATCCGTAGATGAGTCTTTCGAAATAAACATCCAAAAATATTCATAGTGTGTGCAAACAACAATGACAAACAAGTGTGGTAAAATGAATTTTATTGATTAAATGAGATATTTACAACTTGTGAGCCATTTGATAACGGAGGCCACGTCCCAATTACAGATCCCAAAATAGATTACAATTGAAAAAGAATCTCTGCAAATGGACAAGATGTGTCGCTGTAAGTACGCCAATCCAATTCGCGACCCTTTTAGGTGCATTTTAATATGATGAAATTGCATTAGTGGCGTTTCGATAAATTCCCGGTGCATTCCGAAACTTTTGGGAGCTTTTATAAGTTTTTCGTTGAAAAAGGACCTACAGGGAATTAATTGCTTTGGACTTTTAAGGAATTATTTCAGAATGTTCCAGAAGCAGTTTTGGTGCCAGAAACGGTTATGGTCACATTGTGTCAAGCGACAACATATGTTGTCACGTGACAACATATGTCGTCACGCGACAACTTAAACCATGGAAAGCGGTTACAGAAGGTCGTGCGACACCTTGTGACCATCATCAGCAGCTATAAATAAGACCCTTTGCCTCTCATTTTGGGATCCCTTTTCGACTCCCTAAGGTCACCCTGCAAAAATTCCTCCAGAAACGCGTCTCTCTCCCCCTTCCACACCAACCTACATAAATTCCCTTCTAATTCCTTCATCTCTCACACACCTAACCCATTTACCTTCATACAACCCACACCAACTAAAGTTCTGAAGACTAGCACCCCATCTGTGCTCAATTTCACGTCCAGAAACTGAATCGAAGGCCAATACACCTAACTTGGTGTATTGGTGGTGGATCTACAAGGGTAAAAAATCCATCTCTCTCTCTCTCTCATATTTGGTACTTGCTTCATTGCTATTTCCATCCCTCCACTTGATAATCAAGCTCCATACGCTTCTGATTATCAAGTGGCAACTTCCATCTCTCTGTTTAAATGTGTTTTGCTTGAATCAATTGATATTCATGATGTGATTGGGATTGAATTCGTTGCTTGTTGATCAAGGGAGTGTGGATCTCTCCCATATCCACACCCCTTTGGTTGATTCGTAGTTAATTCATTGTTCTCTAAATATTAATAGGTGTTCTACTTGGATCTATTTGGCTTTTTGTTGAAATTGATTTCGAATTGTAAGGTTTCTACAGAAGGTCACGTTGTGTCCCGCGACAATATATGTTGTCACGTGACACTCTTTGTCATTCTGTAGAAGCTACTTTCAGTTGTAAATTGTAAGGTTTCTGCAGAAGGTTACGTTGTGTCCCGCGACAACATATGTTGTCACGTGACACTCTTTGTCATTCTGCAGAAGCTACTTTCAGTTGTAATCCGTATTCAGTCCTCAATGTAAAATGGGATGTGGCCTCCCAGAGTCAATGGTTCACAAGTTGTAATTCCCCCTTTGAGCAATAAAATGAAGCATTAATATGAATTTCATACATATTTTGTCACACACAATTTGCACACATTTGGATGTTTTGAATGTTGAACATAGAAAGACTCGTCTACGGATGAGGCGTGTTGGGTGAACTCTCGGTTCTTCCCAACACGTAACCTGACCCCCGAACCCATTTTCTCTTTCAAAAAGGTTTTCAATGTTTCCTTTAAAACGGCGTGGCGACTCCCTATTATCTCCGCTGGGGACTTGAAACTTGGTTTTCAAAAGTGGGTCAAACTTTCGTGTTTGTTCAATGTTCATTTCATTCACTTGTGTGTGCTTTGTTTGTTACATTATATGTGTTTTTTGCATCTTATGTGCTTTGTTTTATTTCGTTCCCTCCTTGTGTCCCATCTTTGTTGTCTGTGTTGCTGATGCTTGGGGCTGAGATTTTGTGTTATGCTTGGAGGCTGGGGCTGGCTCTGGTTATTG
Organism: Adenophora triphylla var. japonica; assembly: GCA_022495995.1. Classification (NCBI taxonomy): domain Eukaryota; kingdom Viridiplantae; phylum Streptophyta; class Magnoliopsida; order Asterales; family Campanulaceae; genus Adenophora; species Adenophora triphylla. The sequence continues at coordinate 251,491 of JAFEMH010001083.1, forward strand.
ATTCAGATTCTGGATGTTTGTTTCCTTCTGCCACGCGACATAACGTGCCCTCTATGTCCTGTGTCCCGCGACAGAAGTTGCCTATCTGCAGGATTTGATTTCCTTGATACAGGTTGTGGTTGTGGGCAATCCCCATGATCAATATTATTGATCCTTGATTATTATGCTCTGCGGGGGTGTGTGTGTAGTTTTCCTTTTATTCCCCCTTTTCAAATAAAAAAATAATAAAAAAAATCATTTTTCGCAAAATAAAGGAACATAGTCATCCGCACACTACTACACATAGATTTAGAACCCTCGGGTGCGATTGACGGCATCGCGGATGGTGATGATATTCGCCTACGCTTGAGCGCCTAATGTCAAACCCATCCCCCTTGCGCGTTTTAGGTGGCGCCACACTTTTAACCTTACCCAACGGTTGTTTTTTGACACGCCATTTTTCTAATATATTAAAATGAATTGTTTCAAAATTCTTAATAGACTTTCGTACCTATTCCGAAACCTAGCACTTGTGGGCATGTTGTCATTGCAACATGGTTTCACGAAAGGACATGTCGTTCCCACGGCATGTTCTAACGAGAGATCATGTCGCTTTGTCAACGTGCACCAACGAGAGGTCATGCCGGATTTTTCCTTGAAATTCTTCAGGAATACCCGTTATGATGTCCAAATTTCTCCAGAAATTGGGGCTGCTCGTCCGTCCCATAAATGCTTCGGTTTTATTTAGGTACTATTGCATATTATTAATTTTGAATCAATACATTTGGTTTATTTTTGGATGATGTGTCCATAGGTTCCCCCGAGGTTTTAGACTGCGAGAATAAAGGGTTAGCCTTTCCCAACTGTTCATAGGACTTAAAAGACACCGATTTTTACTTGAACACTAATAAGATGTTGCATGAGTCCATCTCCTTCCGTACTCCTCGCTCTCCCATACCATCTCAAGGTTCTCTATTCTCCTCCTTATAACACGCTCTCTCCTCTCCAGTTAAGGCAAGTTTGGTGCGCGATCCGATTCCCGGTGCTTATTTAGTTCGTATCTTTGAGGCAGTTGCAGTGTCAGCAGAGCTTGAATCCGATTCAGTTTCAGAAATGTCTAGTGCAGAGAAGGATATGACCACTCAATCTGGGGATTCATCTGTCCTGGGTCAGCAAGGCATGCATGATCTGTCCATGGAAGAGATGAGGGCTAATTTGGAAGCCGCTCTAGTTAGAGAGCGTGAGGCTCGATTACTCGCTCAAGCCAGAGAAGAGGCAATACATTCTAAGTTCGTAGAAGCAATGAGAAGCTGTGGTATTGCTGTGATCCGACGTGTTGATGGGACTTATGAGGAGATCACCGATGCCAATGAGTTTGATGTCGAGACTAGGAATGTCTCCCTTCCTCCCCTTGTTCCAACATTTCATCCAACTCAAGTTCCGAGTCATGGTGTGCAGTCAAACCCTCAGATGAGCTTTGGTTTGATTGGAAGACCACAACCGATGTTCCATGATTTGACCTCCTCATCCATTCCCAATGCTTCCGTACCTCTAAGCCAATTTGGGTCCCAGCTTCCGAATTGCCAAGGTCTGTGGTTTCCAGGTTCTCAGTATCAGCAAGGTCAGTCTCTTGGTCCTCACTTCCAGAGTAACGCCCAGTATCCGAATCAGCATCCTTACTCCGGGAATCAGTTCAGCCAGGATGGATTTATGCAGTTTCCTACGAGACAGACTAAGTCCCTCCGGCAGCTACAGGTGAGCGCAGACCCCGCTTTTATTATCTTCATCAGGCCCGGACTCATCGGCATCATCTGAAAGAGCCTTAGCTGGCTCAGCCCCCAAGTGATGCTTGTCAAAAAAGGAACTACAGCTGCCCCAGTATCCAAGCAATAACGCTCACCAGTCTCGACGACTTCAGAGCCTATTTTGCAAAGACCATCCCATGAATGGCCAACCAGCAAGCATTGACAAATGGTATAGGTCCCTCCGGCAGCCACGGTCATCAAGCAGTAAGCATGAGACCCTCCGGCAGCTACAACCCTCCGCGATCATCAGCTGTAGCATGAGACCCTCCGGCAGCTACATCTATCCCCAGCAGAATCAATGGTAGCATGAGACCCTTGACAACTACCTCCCATCAAGCAGTAGCATGAGACCCTCTGGCAGCTACAACTCTCCATCACCAACAGCAATGGTAGTCTAAGACCCTCCGGCAGCTACAGGTGAGCGCAGCACAGGTATGAACGCATATCTCTTTCAAGCTTCAGATCATCATATCGTCATTTTCAAAATCGGTTCGAGACACCGTAGGTCTCACAACATTTTCAAAATCAGTTCAAGACACCGTAGGTCTCGCGTTACTTTCAAATTGGTTCAAGACACCGTAGGTCTCACAACATTTTCAAAATTGGTTCGAGACACCGTAGATCTCACATTATTTTCAAATCGGTTCGAGAAACCGTAGGTCTCACAACACTTTCAAATCGGTTCGAGACACCGTAGGTCTCGCGTTATTTTCAAAGCGGTTCGAGACACCGTAGGTCTCACAGCATTTTCAAAATCGGTTCGAGACACCGTAGGTCTCGCGTTACTTTCAAATCGGTTCGAGACACCGTAGGTCTCGCGTCATTTTCAAAATCGGTTCGAGACACCGTAGGTCTCACAACATTTTCAAATCGGTTCGAGACACCATTGGTCTCATAACATTTTCAAATCGGTTCGAGACACCGTAGGTCCCACAACATTTTCAAAATCGGTTCGAGACATCGTAGGTCTCACAATATTTTCAAAATCGGTTCGAGACACCGTAGGTCTCACAATATTTTCAAAATCGGTTTGAGACACCGTAAAATTGGTTCGAGACACCGTAGGTCTTGCGTTACTTTCAAATCGGTTCGAGACACCGTATGTCTCATGTCATTGTCATTTCGGTTCGAGACGCCGTACGCTCTCACCTGTTCCCAGAACTATGACCAGCTTGATTCCCTCTTAGGGATACGTAGGAATCCTTTCTCAAAAGGTACAGCCATTCGATCCCCCAGATCATCGTCCAGCCCTCCGCCTTACCCCCTGTCGCTCATTGGGATTGGGTCCTTTTTATCGACAACCTCACTTCCTCCATAAGTGATGTTGCCGAGGGGCTCTGTAAGTACGCCAATACAATTCGCGACCCTTTTAGGTGCATTTTAATATGATGAAATTGCATTAGGGGCGTTTCGGTAAATTCCCGGTCCATTCCGAAACTTTCGGGAGCTTTTTATAAGTTTCTCATTGAAAAAGGACCTACAGGGAATTAATTGCTTTGGACATTTAAGGAATTATTTCAAAATGTTCCAGAAGCAGTTTTGGCGCCAGAAACGGTTATGGTCACATTGTGTCACGCGACAACATATGTTGTCACATGACAACATATGTCGTCACGCGACAACTTGAACCATGGAAAGCGGTTACAGAAGGTCGTGCGACACCTTGTGACCATCATCAGCAGCTATAAATAAGACCCTTTGCCTCTCATTTTGGGATCCCTTTTCGACTCCATAAGGTCACCCTGCCAAAATTCCCCTAGAAACGCATCTCTCTCCCCCTTCCACACCAACCTACATCAATTCCCTTCTAATTCCTTCATCTCTCACACACCTAACCCATTTACCTTCATACAACCCACAGCAACTGAAGTTCTAAAGACTAGCACCCCATATGTGCTCAATTCCATGTCCAGAAGCTGAATCGAAGGCCAATACACCTAACTTGGTGTATTGGTAGTGGATCTACAAGGGTAACAAATCCATCTCTCTCTCTCATATTTGCTACTTGTTTCATTGTTATTTTCATCCCTCCACTTGATAATCAAGCTCCATACACTTCTGATTATCAAGTGGCAACTGCCATCTCTCTATTTAAATGTGTTTTACTTGAATCAATTGATATTCATGATGTGATTGGGATTGAATTCGTTGCTTGTGGATCAAGGGAGTGTGGATCTCTCCCATATCCACACCCCTTTGGTCGATTCGTAGTTAATTCATTGTTCTCTGAATATTAATAGGTGTTCTACTTGGATCTATTTGGCTTTTTGTTGAAATTGATTTCGAATTGTAAGGTTTCTGCAGAAGGTCACGTTGTGTCCCGCGACAACATATGTTGTCACGTGACACTCTTTGTCATTCTGCAGAAGCTACTTTCAGTTGTAAATTGTAAGGTTTCTGCAGAAGGTCACGTTGTGTCCCGCGACAACATATGTTGTCACGTGACACTCTTTGTCATTCTGCAGAAGCTACTTTCAGTTGTAATCCGTATTCAGTCCTCAATGTAAAATGGGATGTGGCCTCCCAGAGTCAATGGTTCACAAGTTGTAATTCCCCCTTTGAGCAATAAAATGAAGCATTAATATGCATTTCATGCATATTTTGTCACACACAATTTGCACACACATTTGGATGTTTTGAATGTTGAACATAGAAAGACTCATCTACGGACGAGGCGTGTTGGGTGAACTCTCGGTTCTTCCCAACACGTAACCTGACCCTCGAACCCATTTTCTCTTTCAAAAAGGTCTTCAATGTTTCCTTTAAAACGGCGTGGCGACTCCCTATTATTTTTTCGGCGAGCGTTCATTCAGTCGCGTGACACAGAACATGCCTGGCCCGATGTGTCACGTGACATAGGATCCAGTCAGGCAAGTTGTGTCGCGTGACACAGGTTGACCATCTGCAGAGATCTAACAGATTGAACACATAAGGATCAACAACCAATATATATCCGATTATATCACCAATTCAACTTTCAGAAATGCATAAATCAACAATTATTCAACTAAGGGGGTGTGGATATGGGAAGATCCACACTCCCTTGGGAATCAAACAACCATTCCAACAAAATCAACTCATGAATATGCAATTATGCTAAACAAAACGGTTAAACAGAGAGATTTTGATTGGATTTCAGTAAGTAAGATAGATGGAGTCTAATTGCTGAATCAAATGGAGAGTATGAGACTTGAATTATGAAAATGACCAAAATCTAAGAGAGAGAAGTAGGGAATTGGTGAGTTACCCTTGAAGATCCACGAATCCTATACCAAGTTTTGTATAGAACCCTTCAACAAACAGCTACTGGGATGAATTGAGCTTGGGAGGAGTAATGGATGGAGGATCCAAGTGGTAGTATGTGGGTGGAGTTGAATTGAGGGAGGATTGGAGGAATTTGGGTATGAGAGAGAGGGTTGTGGGTGTTTGCAGTGTGTGTGCTACGCTTCTAATTTGGCAGAGTAACAGTATACAAAAGAGGGATCCTGAAATGAGAGGTGTAGGGCTCTATTTATAGCTGCAGATGATAGACCAGTTGTGTCGCACGACATTTTGTGTCTGTTTTCCGTGGCTCGTTGTGTCGCGTGACACAACATGCCAATAACCGTTTCTGGTGCCAATTTGCCATTCTGGAACCTTCCAAGGTAATTCCTTAAAGGACTAAAATGGTTTAATTCCCTGTAGGTCCTTTTGCATGGATAAATTACTTAACAGTACTCCCTTCGCAAAACTTATAAAAAGTTTCCGAAAGTCTCGGAATGGGCCGAGAATTTACCCAAAATGCCCCTAGTGCAATTTTATCATATTAAAATGCACCTAAAAAGGGTCACGAATTGGATTGGCGTACTCACAGAGCCCCTCGATAACGTCACTTATGGAAGAAGTGAGGTTGTCGATAAAAAGGACCCAATCCCAATGAGCGGCTGGGGATGTGGCGGATGGCTGGACGATGATTGATGAGATCGGATGGCTGGACCTTTTGAGAAAGGATTCCTACGTATCCCGGGTGGGAATCAAGCCGGTCGTAGTTCAAGGACGATTTTTTTTGAAGGAGTCTAAACATAGGGGGAGACCATTTGAAGGTGTATATATCTATAGGAGATCATTTGAAGGTGTCTATACCTGGAGGATACCATTTGAAGGGGGTCTATACCTGGGGGAGACCATTTGAAGGTCTCTATACCTGGAGGAGATCATTTGAAGGTGTTTATATATGTAGGAGATCATTTGAAGGTGTCTATACCTGGGGGAGACCATTTGAAGGTGTCTATACCTAGAGGAGATCATTTGAAGGTGTCTATACCTGGAGGAGACCATTTGAAGGTGTCTATACCTGGGGGAGACCATTTGAAGGTGTCTATACCTGGAGGAGGCCATTTGAAGGTGTCTATACCTGAGAATGAGTTCATTTGAAGGTGTCTATACCTGGAGGAGACCATTTGAAGGTGTCTATACCTGGGGGAGACCATTTGAAGGTGTCTATACCTGGAGGAGGCCATTTGAAGGTGTATATACCTGAGAATGAGATCATTTGAAGGCATCAAAACTTGAGAACGAGATCATTTGAAGGCATCTAAACCTGAGAACGAGATTATTTGAAGGCATCTAAACCTGAGAACGAGATCATTTGAAGGCATCTAAATCTGAGAAAGAGATTATTTAAAGGCATCTAACCCTGAGAACGAGATTATTTGAAGCCATCTAAACCTGGGAAACGAGATTATTTGAAGGCCTCTAAACCTAAGAACAAGATTATTTGAAGGCATCTAAACCTGAGAACGAGATTATTTGAAGGCATCTAAACCTGGGAAACGAGATTATTTGAAGGCATCTAAACCTGAGAACGAGATCATTTGAAGGCATCTAAACCTGAGAACGAGATCATTTGAAGGCATCTAAACCTGAAAGAGATTAATGCTTTTAGAAAAGTAATTGACTAAGATATGCCTTCATACCTTTGCTGTGCTTACCTGCAGAGATAGATGTAGTTGCCGGAGGGTATTAGGCTACAATTGCTGATGATCGCGGAGGGTTGTAGCTGCCGGAGGGTCTTAGGCTACAATTGCTGACTTGTGGAAAGGTTGCTGGTTTGCCGTGTGAGGGACGGTCTTTGTTGATAATTTGTCGGGCTTTGATGATTCGCCAGGCAGAACGAGCTTTGATGATGACTCGTCGTGCGGAGCAGGCTTTGATGTCGTTGAGACTGATGAGCATTATTACTTAGAGATTTGAGGCAGCTGTAGCTCTTTTTCGATGAATATTGCTTGGATACTGAGGCAGCCAAGGTTCTTTCAGATGATGCTGATGAGTCCGAAGATGACGGGACTGTTGAAGATGATAAAGGCAGAATATGCCACCTGTAGGATTTGAAATCTTTGTCTAGATTGTGATTTAAGGAGCAGTCCTCACGATCAGATTATGATCACTTGATTATTGTACCATGTGGGGGAAACACAACACTCTAGGCAAATTGCAATTATTGACTTGATTATTGCTAATTTTAAGCATTATTAATCTTGATGCACGAGTCCATCTCGACTGGGGATGAAAATGGAGATTTTATATGGCTTGACAAGCGGATATGTATGTAGCAATCGTGCTATGATGGATTTATGGTGGAATGACTGTTGAAAATACCCGATCTTTTTCGCGCGCGGGGCGGCGGAAAAGGCGGTTGTCTTTCGCGGAGGGTTGGTGTCTGAGACCTCGCTTCATGGGAAGGAAAAATGAGGAGTCGCCACGCGGTTTTTGTATTTTGAGCCCAAACGTTGAGAAACGGCTATTGAAAATGGTGTCGTTTTTATTGGTAGCAAAAACTTAGGAAAAGGCTTTGAAAACGGGGATCATTTTTATTGGCAGCAAAAACGAGTAAAAAGCTTTTAGTACCAGAGATTGTTAGGTTCGGAGGTCAAGTTACGTTTCGGGTAGAGTATGACGAGATCGCCCGAAACGCCTCGCATGACGAGTCTTTCTACCTTTCTCGAAATCGTGTGTGTGTGTGTGTGTCTCTTTTGAAATGGGGGCTTGAATGACAAGCTTAATCTTGGTTTGAGTGACAAACGTTGATTAGGTGACTTTGTTTGAAAAGACGAGCGTTTGAATGACAAACGTCGGTTTTGAGTTTGAAATGAGCCTTTGCGTGGCAAACGTCGACTTTGAGTTGAAATGAGCGTTTGCGTGGCAAACGTCGACTTTGAGTTGAAATGAGCGTTTGCGTGGCAAACGTCGATTTTGAGTTTGAAATGAGCGTTTGCGTGGCAAACGTCGACTTTGAGTTGAAATGAGCGTTTGCGTGGCAAACGTCGACTTTGAACCGTGCGAGTCATTGTTAACGATTTTTACGAGTAAAATGCGTATTAAATGATTTTAAGTGTCAAATGGCGGCTTTGAGTTTGAAGACGAGCGTTCGGAGGCCGAACGTCATTTCGCGCGTTTTGAAAGAGAGTTCGACGGACGAACTCCGGTTTTGAACTGGGCTTTACATTGTTAACGATTTTTACGAGAAAAATGCGTATTAAATGATATGCGATCAACGAATCGGGTTGCGACTCGGACTTTTGAAAAGTAAATACTATCACAATCCAAACGGATCGGACTTGTAAATGACAGTATTTAAAGCGGTGTCAACGGAATCAAACGATCCGAAATTGTAAATGACGATCAACGAGGCCAAACGGCTCGGAAGTGTAAATGATTTCGCATCAACTTGAGGCCAAACGGCTCGGAATTGTAAATGACGATCAACGAGGCCAAACGGCTCGGAATTGTAAATAACGTGAAAGTAAACGGAACGGGTCGGAACGCCGTTTTAACCCGTGATTACTTCTCTTACGGAAAGAGAAGAGGATCGAGGGGCTAAACGTATCGGACCCCGTTAGACGGAGGCGTCTACATTTTGACAATGACGTTCGAGACGGTTATAGCGGCGGCGCGTAAACCGAGACTCAACGAAAGATTCGGAGAGAGAGGGAGTTGTACCTATGGCTAGGGTCGACTCCTTTGGCTCGGGAGGTGTGCACGGGACACGAAAAGTTATTCGAAAAGGTTGTTTCGAAGTTGTAGGGTGCGTATTTGATCGAAATACGAAGGTTTCACGCGAATCGAGACAAAACGGGAGCTCGGGAGAGGTGGAAACCGGTTTGGACCGTGGGGTTGTGATTTTTGGTATCAAAATCCTCTTCTTTGCCTTTGGCTTTGACAACTTCTATTTATAGGGTGAAAATTGCGGTAGGAGTCCGGCCGGACTCTGGACTGAATTTCGGGGTTTTGGGAATTTTGGAAATGCGGGGACTTCTTTGGCAATTTCGGGAAAATCGCAGTGAGTCACCGTGGGACTTGGCTTGCAAACCGGGGTATTTTGGTCTTTTGGCCTTGATTTGTGATTGACGAGTGACTAGAGGAGGTGGCATGCGGGACACGTGTCCACGTGACTCACGAAGTGTGGGAGTTCGTTCCCCGGTCCGGTTTTGTCCGTTTTTAAAATAATGATTAGGAAATGTCCAAAACGCCCGGAAAGTGCCGGAAAATGCGTTTTCGAGGGAAAGCCATACTTTTACGTGAGATGTCACGTGTTAAGTACGGTTCGACGCGTCGGGATGCACGGGCGAGTCAGGAACGTCTCGTTGGCAGCAGCAGCGGGGAGTTTAACGAGTTCGGTTAACTGGAAGCGGAGCCGGTTAACGGATTTCGGTTAACTTTCGACGAATTTGGACGATCCGGATTTGGGTACTTACGGTTAGCCTCGGCGATGTCACTTTCGAAGGAAGTGGGGTCGTCGAAAAGATAAGGATCCAAATCGGGATGCCTTACTTTGAAGGAGACACAGGCGTCAGTGGTGGACCCTTAGCGAAAAGGATTCCTACGTATCCCGGCGGGAATCAAGCCGATCGTAGTTCGAGAAAGGGGCAAGGAGCCGCGCATGGGGACCTTGACTGGCGACAGGCTTGTTAGGAGGCGTCTAAACACAGGATGAGACCATTCGCGAGTACACATGCACGAATGGAGGCTGTTAGGAGCGTACTGAACACAGGGCTTCGAAACCTTCGAGGCGTGTGGCGCCTCGAAGCCTGAGTTGCGATGCGGACGGGGGTGCTCGTGCCTTGGAGTGCTTTGGGCTTATTCTTGTTGCCGGTTTTATCTGGCTGAGGGATGAGCGTTCGGGCCTACGGATGGCCGAAGAGGGATTGTTGCAAAGGCGTTCGTGCCTTGGAGTTCGGGCTTATTCTTTGCCGGTGAGATGCTTGATTTGCAAGGCGTTCGTACCTTGGGGTTCGGGCTTATTGCCGTTGCCGGAAATGACCATTTGCAAGGCGTTCGTACCTTGGGGTTCGGGCTTATTCTTTGATGCCGGAGATGACCGTTTGCAAGGCGTTCGTACCTTGGGGTTCGGGCTTATTCTTTGCCGGAAATGACTATTTGCAAGGCGTTCGTACCTTGGGGTTCGGGCTTATTGCTGCCGGTGATGACCATTTGCAAGGCGTTCGTACCTTGGGGTTCGGGCTTGTTCTTTATTGCTTGGGAGATGATTTGTTTGCAAGGCGTTCGTACCTTGGGGTTCGGGCTTATTCTTTGCCTTAGGAGATATTTGTTTGCAAGGCGTTCGTACCTTGGGGTTCGGGCTTATTCTTTGTTGCCGGAGATATTTGTTCAAGGCGTTAAATACCTTGGGGTTCGGGCTTATTGGGCCGTTGCCGAAGATATTTGTTTGCAAAGGCGTTCGTACCTTGGGGTTCGGGCTTATTCTTTGTTGCGGAGATGACTAGCGAAGGTCTCGATAAGTGGAGTCGGACCGCGAAGGTCGGGATCGGACTATTTGAAATTGGACCGTGAAAGGTCGCGAATAAAGTTTGAAATCGGAACGTGAAAGGTCGCGGTGAATTGGAATCGGACCGTGAAGGTCGCGATTGAGTTTAATGGTGAGGACCATTTAAATTTTAACGTCGGGAGACGGAATCGTAATGGCGAAATGTCAGGAGACATGGTTGAACGTTTGAATGTCAAACGTCAAGCGGGCCGAATTTAACGTGAGAGACGAGCGTTAGTGAGAACTAGCAAAGGGGAATTTAACGTGCGGAGACGGCGTTAGTGAGAACTAGCTGAGGAATTTAACGTGCGGAGACGAGCGTTAGTGAAAACTAGCTGGGAATTTAACGTGCGAAGACGGCGTTAGTGAAAACTAAGCTGGGAATTTAACGTGCGGAGACGGCGTTAGTGAAAACTGGCGAGAATTTAACGTGCGGAGACGAACGTTAGTGAGAACTAGCGGGAATTTAACGTGCGGAGACGAGCGTTAGTGAGAACTAGCTGGGAATTTAACGTGCGGAGACGGCGTTAGTGAGAACTAGCTGGGAATTTAACGTGCGGAGACGGCGTTAGTGAAAACTAGCGGGAATTTAACGTGCGGGAGACGAGCGTTAGTGAGAACTGGCGGGAATTTAACGTGCGGAGACGGCGTCGGTGAAAACTAGCTAGGAATTTAACGTCGGAGAACGGCGTTTGTGAAAACTAGCGTGGAATTTAACGTGCGGAGACGGCGTTAGTGAAAACTAGCGAGAATTTAACGTGCGGAGACGGCGTTAGTGAAAACTAGCGCGGGAATTTAACGTGCGGAGACGAGCGTTAGTGAGAACTAGCAGGAATTTAACGTCCGGAGACGGCGTTAGTGAGAACTAGCGGGAATTTAACGTACGGAGACGGCGTTAGTGAAAACTAAGCGGGATTTATCCTCGGGGGATAGGGCGTTAGAAATGTCTAGCTGGAGGAAATTTTACACTTTCGGGGCCAAAAAGTGGTAAAATTGGAATCGCCAGAGCGAGGGCAAAAGGGGCCAAAATTTATTCGGGTGCGGTAAGAGTCAGGTCGGACTTTTCGCATTTTCCGAGAAACCTTTTTTTTTTTTTTTTTAAATGCGAAATGAGGGGAAGAAAATGGCCATTTCTTCCATTATTGCCGGCGAGAGAGAGAGAGAGAGAAAATTTTCCACCCCAAATTGCAAGGTTTGCTCGAATTTGTGAGGGAAAATCGCTATGGAGGGTGAAGGAGGACCCAATGGCTCGCCATGGAAGGACCGACAACGAGAGAACTCGATTGGTTCGGACCATTCGAACCACCGCTCTTCCATTGAATCCGGCGGAGTTTTATCCGGCGAGGATAGACACAACTCCAAGGATGGGATCGAAAGACAAGTAAGTTCCCTACAAATTCCATTAATTTCAAGAATGTGCATTCTTTAAATGTTAGAAATTTGTTAGGAATTTACTTAGGGATTTTGGTGCCCGATTTGGGGCTTTTGACTTTGCTATGAATCATTGTCGAAATTGACTAGGACGTAGTTCAATTGACATCATGGGTAGATGACATAAAAATTTTGGTTGCAAAATTCCATGTCTAAATGCATTTTCCAAAATTAAAGTAGCTTTAATTCGAGACGGAGCGAGATTTTCGAAAAATTCGAAAGAATTTGAAAGTTCCGGATTCGACGGAGTTTTCGAAATGATTTTGAAAGTTCCGGATTCGACGGAGTTTTCGAAATGATTTTGAAAGTTCCGGATTCGACGGAGTTTTCGAAAGATTTTGAAAGTTTCGGATTCGACAGAGTTTTCGAAATGATTTTGAAAGTTCGCAGGAAATGAATGAGAACCGTATCTGCATTGCATCCTTTTGACATGCGTTGGTGCATTTACGTTGACGTTAGCTTACTGTCTTGTTTGTATGCGGGGGCGGGGATGGTTGATACCCTGACCCGAGGAAGAGTCGGGGTGCCTTTGAGGCGGTGCGGGTATTGTGGGGCCTTATCCCGGACGTGGCCGAGAGGGAGAGAGGAGTCCACGATAGCTGGTGATTGACTCAGGCTATGTTGGGTTTATCGGTGTTGTAGGCTGCCCGGCAGGTGATACGCCGAGCGGAGTCCGTATGTCGCGGCGGCGATGCGGTGGGATACGACCCACACTTTCCATTCCCGAGATGGGGAGCGACGGTGACTCCCACGGATTTTGCCGCTATCATTTGGAGTTGCCGACTTATGGCAACGCGCTAGTGTGGAGTTGATGGTTACACCCGGAGCGGTTATGCAGGCTGCTTTGGGTTTTGATATTACCGATGCCGGGGGCTTAGGCATTCGGTACGAGCCGATGGAGCGTCACTTGAGGGCGGGCGTTCGCGATTATCTGGCTGGGTCTTTGAGGATGACCGCGGAGCGTACGGCTCGAGGTTCCTTTGGTTTGCGGTGTCGCGGCACTGTTCCCGACTTCCGACACGTCTTGTCACTTCCCCTGCTCGGGTCGGCCGCGACGAATCTGGATGCGCGTGAGGGGTTTGCGTGGGGGAGGCCGGGTGGCCGAGCTCTGCCACTCTTTGGACGGAGTTCTCGCGGGGAGAGGAGCACACATTTAGGCCCTTCACGCTTTGTGCTTGGATGTAAGTTTACGTGCTTTTTCTCTTTCTTGCCTCTTTTATGTACTCGTATGTATACGCTTTGTAGGCGACATAACTTTCCATTCTCTTGGCGGAATTGCGGTGCTACGAGGTGTTCGGTCCGCAGGAGCTTGGGACGTCAAGGAGCCGTACGCGTCCACTGTTCCCTGCCTTCTTTGGTTTGGCGAGAAGAAGGCGAAGAGGGCGGTCTCTTCGAGGTTGGCACTCGAGTGTCGTACGAGGAGATATCTACGGCGGCGAACAGGAGTTCTCGAGAGGATCCAGTGACTGGTGGAGCCGAGGATTTGATCATGTCGCGGTGCGAGATTTCAGCGAGACTACACGGCGGCGGAAGCTCTGGTGGGACTTCCTTTGCGACGCCATGTATGCGGGGAGAGGGTGACTCGTCGCGCATAGGCGGGAGTCCCGTCCTTTGGTGCGGTGGATCCTCCTCTGTCATGCGGCATCCCAGGAGATGCTTAGATGGATGAGCTGGAGGGATACCTTCGGGGGTGTGTACTTCATGCAGTACATCATAGCGGGGGCCGCTTATGATGTTTTCTTGAGGATGGCGAGCCCGCGGGTGCGGCATAGGGAGGCGAGGTCCACAGGAGGTCCTCGACATTTTCTGTCCGCGAGCTAGGCTAGCGTACGAGAGCTGGGCCGGTTCGCGCGGGCGACTTGTGATCCCGCTCCGGCGGGCGAGACCACGATACGGGGCGGACCCCAATGCTTCGGTGAGCATCTTTTCGATTTTACGCATTTGATAGTAGCATTACGCACATGATGCATCATGTACTTTACATTCGCTTTACGATGATTTTCTGGTTCGCGGGTATCGGCCGTACGTACAATGAGGCCGTAGGGGCAGTGGACGGGTGGTCACTACGCCCGGGAGGCTCGTGGAGTTCATGCGGTGCGGTTCCGGAGGAGCGTGGACGTCCGCGATCGAGGAGCCGTCTAGGCGAGGGGTTCGCCTGCTCCCGCGAGTGGTGGGGAGAACTTCACGCGGGGGTTTGGCCGGTTCGCGGGCGGAACGGCTGGATTTGGAGCTCCTTCTTACGCGCACTCGGGCGCGCGAGGAGTCCTCGAGTTCGCGTACTTTCAGGAGGCCCTTTGCCTATTCAGTGGAGGAGTTCGGCGAGTTCTGTTTGCGGCAGTCCGGCGGCGGCGGAGCGGTACGTCGAGTGTACGGATGACGAGCGGGACTCAGTAGTCCCCTTTTTACTTCTTTCTTTCTTTACTATTTTGTTTAGACAAAATGCATGTATTTAATCGGGGAACAAATTTTGATTTGAAATGTATTTGCAAAAGGCGCCAGTAGGGGGGGGAACTCCAGTGCCCGCATATTTATTCTGTGATCACCTTTAGTTATTTTTCGGCAAAATAAGCAAATAGGTTAATCAAAAATAAATAAAAAGGAGAAATGCATTAAAAATTGAACGGGTCAAAAATTAAGCATGTATGCACTAATTTTTAATTATTTGCCTTTGTTACTTGCACGAGCCGAGGCGGAAGGGATATTGACATTGGTTAAATGAAATCGAGGGCGAGCACGCGAGATTTCATAAGAGTGAACAAGGGCATGGTTTGGAAATGTTTCCAACTTTTAAAGGCGGTAGTGCTGCGAGAGTTGACAAGTCAAGCTGCCCGGAGAGAGAATCGGCCAGGACTTGAAATGAATTTCCGAGATTCTTTAAATTGCGGTTTCGGCTTTGCAATTTGTAAGAAGCTATGGCATTGCTTTTGCTCATTACGGTGAGTTCTTTTCCATTTCTTAAGGTTTTCTTCACCTTCGACATGGCTCCTTTTCCCAAGTTATCGTCTCGGATGCAAGAGCGATATTTGGACAACTTTTTTGATCGTGGGTACGGAACCACACGAGGGCGAGCAAAAGGTTTTCGAAGGCTGTTACGGGATTAAATCTGTTTGGGCTTTGAAGGAGCTCATGCCGAGGTGGGATCTTTTGAGAGCCGCGTCTCGGTTGCAGGACGTAAGGAGGAATGTGTACGGCTTTTCGTACTGGCGAAGTCACTCCTACGTTTGAAGATTTAGGGCCGTGCAGGAGGACTGAGGCGGAGCGGCTAGTTCTTAGTATCTTTGGTGGCATGGCCATCGTTGAGAAAAGCTAGTGTCTTTGTTGGGTATCTCATTTGGAGAAGCATACGGGATGCGTCTGAGGATACCGAATTATGTTGACATTTCGGGGCTGCAGAAAGATTTGCACGGAGGCGAGGAGCGTCTTTGCGTGGGACGCGTTTGCTCTGTGCGTGATTGCTACTCTGTTCACATTCACGTCTGCAGGTGTGTGCCATCCACAGTGTCTTGGACTGGTGAGGCTTGAGTGTCGGAGTGGAGGAGACATCGTGCCATTGGTCTTGGGTGAGACGTTCTGGCGCATAGGCCGGATGGCGGCCGTGCCGATACGTGTGGGGAGGAGTCCCGCTATGCGGCCATGTGGTTGAGGGAGAGGCTGCGAGATGATGCACGAGGTGCCAATGTCTGTGACGGCTTGGTCTTTCTCGCGGCGTCCTCTGGTGATAGGGGTAATCGAGTGAAGTGGAGCTCTGGATGGCCGGACTTGGCACGCATCACTTGCGATGGTGGGTTCCCCTTTGGAAATTACTGAGACTTGTAGGACCGCTCGGGAGGGTACATTGATCGTCGGAGTGCGGAAATTTGTCTCGAGACGTCATTCTATATTCCATCATTGGTTACTGCGGCGATGCAGTTTGGAAGCAGAGATGCCCTGTGGCCGTCCCCTGAGTTATCTTCCTTGACCTTTGAGGTGGGATCTCTGCGGATGGAGGATCCTTCGACGGCTATTGCTTTGGTCACCGGTGGTGGCAATACACGTCCTTTCTGCTAGGGTTCTCTTTCGCGGAGAGAGGGCAGCACATTGCAGTCGGCAACGATATGCGGGTACAGTACGAAGAGTGTATGGGGGAGACACGAGATGGCTATCTTGTGGAGACGGAGTGAGTTTGTTAGTGCGATCACCTGGACCCAGGTTCGACATTGAGAGGACGAGGCGAGGCTAACCACGGGAATCGTACTTTGGCGATGCCGCTGGGCGATTATGTGGCAAGTGCTGATCGGGAGGCCAATCAAAGCCTTTGCGATGATGGCTCGAAGCGAGGCGGCTCGAGGCAGAGCTAGAGAAAGGGCTGTATTGACGGCCACGGGATTGACGGAGGCGTCGGGAAGAGTCCACGAGCCGGGTAGAAGGCCTAGGAATATTTCTGCGAAGGTGAAGAACACTCGCCGGGGAAAAGGGAAAGGGAAGAAGGATGAAGGACCTAGTACGGAAACTAGGTTGACCTTCTTTGTCCCGAGAGTATCCATCCATTGTCATTGCGAGACACATTAATTGATTAATGTTTTATTGTAGTTTTGCTAGCGTGTAGCGAGTCAAGAGTTGACCGTGCTTGAACTCATCAAAGAATGTTTTAACCGTTATGAATTTGTAGGTTAAATGAAAAGAGTTTTCGAAACACAAGCAAGGACTAAGGGGCTCAGGTCACCGTAGTTCGACACTTTAGGTGAATTTGAGAAAACAAAGAAGTGCGACCCTGTTTTTTTACCTGGATCATTAGCGGGAATGTATCCAGTTGGGTATTACTTTTTTTTAGCACTTTAATTTGCGAGGGGACGGTGTATGGGGAAGGTGAGTTGACTCGTGCTCTTCCTCGAAGCGAAGTATCTGCGGAGCTTGCTTAGTTCGCGGGGTTAACGAAAGGGTTTCCGTCCAAATCTGCTAGCTTCATGGCTCCTCAGGAGAAGATTCTTTGTACCACGAACGGTCCTATCCGAGGTAGGCTCCCGCTTTACGAAGGATTGGTGCAACGTAGGAGGCTTTTCCTTTAGCACCAAGTCGCCTTCTCGATGTCTCGGATCTTGACTTTTTTGTCGAATGCTCATGCCATTCTGCTCTGGTAGGCTCGAGTGTGTTCCATGGCTTTCAATCTGCGCTCGTCGAGTAGAGCAAGTTCGTCGTGACGGCTCTGTAGCCATTCGACTTCATTGACCCCGTTTTCCAAGAGGACTCGGAGGGATGGAATTTCCAATTCCACGGGTAACATTGCTTCCATTCCGTAGGTAAGTGCGAACGGAGTCTCCCCTGTGGCGGTTACGGCGATGTTCGGTATCCCCGAGAGGGCTAGATGTAGCTTTTCGGGCATCCGACCTGCGGTGGTCATCTTTCGATTATCATGGCGAGAGTCTTGTTGGCGCCTCTCTTGCACCATTGGTTTGTGGTGCAGCAAGGAGAAGACTTGTGACGTGTGACTACGAGATTCGGTCAGTAGTTGGTCACAATCTCCTTCGAAGTGAGTCCCATTGTCGGAGATGATCTCGTTGGGCACTCCATATCGGCACATGATGTTCTCTCGGATGAACTCGGCCACCTTCCTAGAATTCAGTACCTTGTACGATTTGGCTTCTACCCATTTGGTGAAGTAGTCGACTGCGACTAAAATGAACTCGTGACCATTGCTCCTGGAGGAGTGATCTTGCCGATGACGTCGATTCCCATGTGGCGAAAGGCCATGGCGTAGTCATGCGGTAGAGTTCGTGAGGAGGGATGTGATTGAGGTTGGAAAACCGTTGACATTTGTCGCGGCTTCGGACGGCGGATGCGATGCATTTCCATTGATATCAATAGTATCCCATACGGAGAATGATGCGTGTCAATGCTCGGGCGTTCATGTGCGGACCGCGGGTTCCGTTTGTGAACTTCGTTCATTAGCTCGGCCGGCTTTTTCTTTGTTTACACTTGCAGAAGGAGTGGCCCTTGGTGGCGCTTCTTGTCTGGCATACCCCCCCGAGAATGACGAAATGGGATGCCGGGCATTTTAATGCCATCATGTTTTGGCTTTGATCCCTTCTTTGTATTTTCCATCTTCATTTGTGAAGGAAGCTTCTCCGCTTTGGAGATGCTTGGTAAATTTGATTGTACCGGGGCTCGTCGATCGTTTCTTTTTCTTTTTCGATCTCGCGGCAATAGGCGGGTGTTTCCGTCTGCACTATTACGAGGGTTTTTGCTTTCCCCTCGGGAATTTCGACAAGAGGCGAGGTTGCCGGGCGTCTGCGAGCGGTTTCTGTCTCTTGGCAAATAGTGAAAAGAGATGTCCTTGAGCGAAGCGATGAGCTCCTCCGTATGTACGCGTGGTACTTGAAGGCCGAGAATCTACCGTCTTCCATTTGTTGGATACTTGATTGATGATCAATGCTTTGAGTCTCCATATACATCCGGCTCTAAGATGTTGCGCTCGAGGACGGCTTCCAAACTGCTTTGCCTGAGGCTTCGTATTACTTTGCATTGTTGGTTGCTTCAAAATTCGACTTGATGGCTATGGGAGTATGCTCGTCCTTGGGATCGACAAGGAGCATTCCAATGCCATTCCCCTTCTTGTTGGCTGCCCCATCGAAGAAGAGTTGCCGGCGGTTTGCTGTCAAGTGAAAAAGATTCCGTCGTCAGGAAATTGTGGATCGGGACCCTTAGGTTCATTGCTCGGGAAGTCGGCAAGGCGATGCGCCATTACTCTGCCCTTTGTTGATTTTCGACCATGTACTTGATGTCGAACTCGGCGGGAAGAATGACCACTTGGCTAGCCGCATTGACGGGGATGGCTTGTCAAAGAGATATCGGACGGGGTCCGCTTTGGAGACCGGGAGCGTAGAATGCGTTGCATGTAGTGTTTCGGTTTCCCGACTACCCATACCAAGGCGGTACGGGTTTTCTCGTCTTTGAGTAGTGAGTTCACTTCCTTGAAGCTTTCGGCTTACAGTAGATTGCATGCTCAACCTTGGAATCTTTCTGTTCTTGTGCCGGCATTGCTCAGATAGACGTGTACATTGCTTGTCGGATACGGGAGTAGTGGCTTGTCTTCGTGTGGCGGGCACAATTGGGGATTAACCAAGTAGGTCTTGATTTTCTCGAAAGGCACATTTGCATCGGCACTCGGAGTCCCATTTGATGTCGGCATTCTTTTTCATCGGTTTGAACATGGGCTCGCGAGAGAAGATGTCAAGCTGGTTGATGAAACGGCCCGATGCTCTTTGAAGTCTTCCCATGAAGCTTTTCACTTACATCGGGGTTTGAGGCGGCTTCATGTCGATGATGGCCTTGATTTTCACAGGATCGGCTTCGATACCTGCTTTACGTAACCATGTACCCCGATTACCTTGCCGCGCTTGACACCTTAGAAGGTGCAACTTTGCGGAGTTGACCTCATGGAGTGTTTTAAGTACTGTTGAAGAACTTCCTCGGATCTGTCATGTCTTTGCATGTCGATCCCTTGGAGTGGATGATCATGTCGTCGACATATACTTCGATTTCTTTGTGAATCATGTCATGGAAGAGGGCATTGCGGCCGTAGTAAATAGCCCGGCGTTCTTTAGGCCAGAAGCGGCATGGGCAGGTGTAGCAGTATGTCCCCGTGGAGTGGTGAAGGCGATGCTTGGCTTTGATCCTCCTCGGACATCTTGATCTGGTTGTATCCGGCAAACCCGTCCACGAAGGACTTTACTTCGAAATTTGCCGTGGTGTCGACCGGCATGTCGATGTTAGGCGGTGGGAAATCATCCTTAGGGCTGGCCTTGTTGAGATCCCAGAAAATCACGCGGCATCGACCTTTCCGTTGGCCTTGGTGACCGTCACGATGTTGGAGAGCCAAGTCGGGTATTCAATCACTACGATGAAACCAACTCGGAGCATTTTCTCAATTTCTTCTTTAACTTGCAAGGACCACTCTGGCTTGATCTTGCGCGGCTTACATTTGTGAGGCTTGGATTCGGGATCAGAGGAATTCGGTGCTCCACGATTGAGGAATCGAGTCTGGCATGTCTGATATGACCGGGCGAACACGTCAACATACTCCGGAGGAGGTTTATCGGGGCTTCCTTTTACGCATCGGCGAAGCGCCCACTTGTGTCTCTTTAGGCTCTTGCGGCGGCCCCGGGTTCACTTTGGTCATAACCTCTTCGGCGGCTTGGGCCCGGTTGTCCTCTTGGTCAACTACACGCTCGAGAACTTCTTTAATGTATTGTTCGTTTAATGTGTATACCTTCTTTATCAATTGAGTTATTAACGTCTTTTAAGTTGTTTGTTAACTTATCGGTTGTTAAAGTGGCAATGAGAGGATACTCAGAAAGGTCGGACTTTTCATTACACAAGAACGGGAATACATGATTAGCTACAACATTATAGTCCTCGGCGTAAGGCGCGTTGGATGACTCGGAAGGGGCTGGACTACGACAGGAGGCGGCTCAAAGGGTTTGAGACCGGGTTTAGGGAGATGTGGGTGCGGGCCCGGCTTGTCTTCCATTACGCTGGCTTGCCCTTGGTCGGTGAAAGTTACCCAATTCTTCGATGGCATTCTTGGATGCTTGAGGAGGGTGCGGGGATCGAGAGGCTTGGCTCCTGCTGTCCCTATCATGGCGATCATCTTTGTTGTCGGAGCCCCGATCGATCAAGTTGGGCAACTCCATGACTTCTTGAAGCAGGGACTACGTAGAGGCTGGTCAGCCAGCGTCTTACATGAATTACGGTTCCTTTGCTTTGGATTTGCTTGTCTCGAATGTGGCCTCGGCGGGTGATCAGAACAACTTGTTTCCCATGGAGAGTACCTTGAGTTGCTCCTCCAAGTGCAGGATTCCCTTGAATGTGTACTCATCTTTGGTTGTGGTGGCGGTTGGTCCCGAGGTAGAGGCGGTGATGTCGAGGAACGCTCCCCACTTATCGGATTAGCTTTGAGTCCTACGAAATGCTTGAGGTCCCGTGCTATTTGTTCCATTACATGCATAGTCTTAGTGTTGACTATTCCTGCTTCTTTCTCATCTTCATCGGTTCCCTTTGTCGGTCCCATCGGTTTCATCTGCTGTCGGTCCTCCCTGATTCTGGCATCGGTTCCCTTGTTGGTCCCCTCGGTTACTGGCTGTCGGTTCCCTTGTTGGTCCCCTCGGTTACGCGTCGGTTCCCTTGGTGAAGTAATGAGCGAGGTCAAGGCTGTAAGGTCGGAGGTTGGGTGTGCCGTCGGAGGTTCCCCTTTTGTGGGGCTGCTTGCCTTGGTGCGGGCGAGCCTTTTGTCTTCCTTGATGTCGGCGGTGTTGGCACGTAGCGAAGCCCTGGACCGTGGTGTGGTCCTTGACTTCAATAACTTGGTGCTGGCCTTGCGGCCTTTTGCCGAGCCCCGATCACTGGGATGAAGTTCATGAGTTTCATCATCCTCGTGGCGGGAGGAATCGATCGTGAGGCAGTGGAAGGTCCACGTTGCATATTTGGATCTTGGAGGTCTCGAGTGAATCCGATTAATGGCATGTCATCATTATGCTTGATTTCCAAAGGCGGAATGTCGTTGGTCTTTGGTCCCCTCGGTGGTGACAGCTTTGTCGCCGTAGGCGTAGTTAGCTCGTTGCCTTGCATGAACTTGAGGCGATGAAGAGGTGGATGCCACGCCATTGATTTGATGCGGCCCGGGGACGCCCGGGATGGGCTGTGAAAGTGATTGGAATGTCCAGACACTTGGAATTCGGTGGGGATCACCCGCTTGCAGAACCGAGATGTTAAGAGTAGCAACCCCAGGAAGCGTACGGGAAGTAGAGTCGTAGGCCTTGACGGTGTGGGTGAAGGCTTAAGATGCGTGGGCTTGATGTCAGCGGAGTCCATCATCTTGGCGGGCAAGACATTCATTCGGAACCTCAGTCTACCAACACGCGAGGAAGGCGACGCTCGTCCAGTTTGGGCTGTGATGTAAAGCGGCTCATTGTGATCGGCCCCAAATTTTGGAAGGTCCAAATACGTGAAGGTGATAATGTTGCCATAGTGGATGTTACCAATCATACGAATGACTTCATACGGGGTTGCGTCCACGGGGACCATGGTACGGGCCGGGCTTTCCTCTAGCTTGAGCTTGTGAGGATAAGAGGAGGTGACGAGAGACCAAAGGAAATGTTTGCACAGTACGCTTGGTGAGTGAGGATCGGGTCCTCTTTCAAGGAACTTGCGTCTTCGGGCTGGCCGGTGCAGTGCAGCTCCGTCGGCTTTTTGGTGGCCTTAGGTGGTAATGCATGGATTTGACCCGATCGGGTTAGAACGGCCCGACATCGAGTTTGGTCCCTTACGAGCAGTGCTCCCTGAGTTGAGCCATAGTTAGAGGAGGATTCCTCGTAGCGTAGAGACCATATGTCTTCCCTCGGCTCATTGATTGTGGATGAATTCCAGGGAGCTTCGGCGGCTTGACGGATTACATCCCGGGATGCGGCTTAGGTGCCTCTGCGGGGAGGTAGCCTACGGTTTGACGTAGGCTGTTCGAATGTCGGTGCACAACAGTGATTGCACTGGCCGAGCTGTGCGTTGCGACCCTCGGGGGAGGTTGGAGAGTTCTCGGCTCAAGCGAGCGGTCTCCTTGATTTCTTCACGGTATATCGCGTTCCTTTCCTTCTTGCTCTGAAGCATACTCGGGGCGATGCAGGTTGGGTGCGGCGATACTCGTGGTTGGCTAGTTTTCCTCCACTGCGGGCCGAGATCAACCTTCTTGCGGCGGAGCTGCGTCGAGAGTTAATGCTGCGTTTCTTCCCATGTGAGAATAGCCGGTGCTTCTTTGAAGCTGCGTGCGGCGGTCTAGGTAAACCTCCATTGGGGAGAGTTTTCTTCTACGCTTTATGCGAGTGGCGGGTATGTCGGAAGGGCGAGTATACGGCTTCCCGAACATCTGCCCGTGTGGCGATTCTTTGTCCCGAGTTGATCGTTTACGTAAATGAAGGTTGTAGGCGTGGAATTTCCACGAGTAGTTGCTCGAGGCAATTTCCATCCTCCTCTGTTTTAAATAGACCTTCCTCCACTGAGTTGGCCTTTCAATTTGAGTGCGGTAATAATCCGTTCCCATCCTCCCAGGATCCTTGGGAGTCGGTTTTGTTGACTTCGTACCCGGCTTGGAAGAGAATGGTTTCATACGTCTTCACCGTCGCTTTCACGAGAGAACTTGCTTTCCTCGGGAAGGTAAGCGGCGGGATTCGTTCCGCCGTGTCGTTCCATCTCCTAGGTCATCGGGACCGTTGACCACCCTTGCACAGCGAGAGGGGTTGGATGAGAAGCAGGACGGTAGTCGGAAAGTTGCCATGAGCAAAACTCTTGAGAGTCGGTGGTCTAGAGTGGCCTCAGCTCTCTGTCGGGAAAAGTTGCTGTGACACTTTAAGGGCTTGGTCCCTGTAGGTCTTTCGAGCTTGGTCTTCGTCCCAAAGACGACTTTCTTGAGCGGCCGGTTCCATGAGAGCTTTCCTTGCGAGACCTAGGCGGTCTCCGTAGGTGCGCATCGTGCAGCTAGTGTCCCGGGAACCGTGATTACATTCAAATCGCCGAATGGCGGAACACTTGGATTACATTGACGAAGGAAGTCGGGACCGGGACATTCCATGCGTCCTTCCTTAATCTCGATCACCAAGAAGTTTGCCCATATACGCTTGATTGACCCCTTTGGGGTATTGAATTACTGCAATGTTGACGGTCTCGTGATCTCGCTCGATCGCCAAGTCTATCAAAGCTAGCGGATCGATTGGCGGGATGTACGAATCCAGGGGCCGTGACGGCGGGAGTAGAATCGGGCTGAAGCATGTTGATGCTTTGAGGTGGTCATTTCTGTGTCGGAAGGCGGCTACGCCTTGCGGGGAAGACTTTCCACGAGATGTTTCGGGGTGGGCTGGTGGAAGCGTTCTGAGTTGATCGACTTGTAGCGAGGGTGAGGAGCTTGGTCTCCTTTCTTTGTTGCCCTTGGCCTTGGCGGCGCTTGAGGGTATAAGCTTGGCGACGGCACGGGCGGTTGCAGCCTGAGGCTGGTACTTGGAAGTAGGGATGAGCTACGAGCTCGCTTGGCAGTGCCTCGTTTACCGTGACGAGCGATCATCGAGGGTGACCTTGGTGTGGCGAGAATCGATAACAAGAACGGGGTCCTTGGCTTCATCGGGATACGGAATAGATGATATTGGCGAAGTCGTCGTCATTCACTTGATCGAGAGGATTCCTCGTTGCGTGAATCACGTGCTTCCAATTGTCGAGATAGGCATGCATGCATGCTTGGACGTTGAGCTTGACAATTTCCATGGTATTGGAACCTTGGTCGTAAGTGACACGATCGGAAGGAGTTCCGTCCTCAAAGCGAGCATGTGAATGCGGAAGTGCGCTTGCGGAGTGCCGCGTCCTCGACTCCCGGAGAGTCCCGAGATTCATCGTCATCGATCGCTCAATCCGAGTGTAGGGACGTATTGCGTCGGGTTGCGTTCTTTGGAAGCGGCTAGGGAAAACATCATGCTCTTCGTTGGAGAAGAGGGGTGCGGCGGGTAGTTCCTCGTGGAGGACGTCCCATACAACTTCCATGCATTCATCACGAGAATGACGGTGCTTGTTGACCTTGATCACAAAAACCTCTTCACTGGCGGGGCCGAGAGTTTGTTTGGAGAATGCGACGAATCTCCGATTGGAGGCGGGGTTTATGTGCCGTATCATGGCGATATTCGGCGTTTCCTTCCAATCTGCCTCAAGTGTTGGAAACGACGGTTGAACTTGATGTATCGGAGCTGCCGGGAGTGCACTTTGCTCGGGTACGTTTACATAGTTAGCATCTCCGGACTACGAGGATTACGATGAGATTTGCCCCGGTAGTCCCTTGGTTGATTCGAAGGAGGTAACCCGGTGCACGAGTGCGGACACGTTTGGCTGCTTGTCTCGGCTTCGTTTCCTATGAGAAGCTGTCCCCTCGGATGACTTCGAGATCTCCTGTCGGTTGATGAACTTGACGCGCGATGGAGAGTGGAAGGCTATGGCCTTCATGTGGTGTAGCCAAGGGCGTCCCAAAAGAAGGCGTGAACTCGGATGGAATGTCCATCACGTGGAATTTCTTTGGCACCATTTGGGTTTCGAACCAAAGTTCGAGTCACTTTGTCCCCAGGATGGGGACGAGGCGAGTTGTCGTAGGCCTTGATAGTCAGAGTAGACGGTATCGAAATGGCTTTCATGGATGCGGAGAAGCTCGCATCATGCTTTGAGAGGAGGACATTAACGGCTGACCCGTTATCTACCAATACTCACGGGAGTGATATGGTGTTGAGTTTGAGAGTGATGTACGAGCTTCGTTGTGCCCCCAGGCGTCTCTCGGTAAGTGCTTCATCACGAGAATGTGATCATCTTTGCCATACGGGCGGGAGTCGTAGATCTCGTCTCTATCCGTAGAAGGAGAGTCATCCCGGCCATCCGTTTCTGTCTTCCTCTTGCGAGGTAAAGCCTTTCTTTGGAACCTCGGGAGTATGTTGAGAGTTTTGTGGCGGTTGCCGCCCTTAGTTGCACATTGATCGAGTGCGATTGCCAAGGCGACCTTGATCTTCCTTTGCGGTCCGAGCTCGGAAGGCTGGACAAGTTGAATCTTGGCGATCCGCGGAGGTTGGAAGGCTTCGGCGCGGTAAGACTATCAGATGCGAGGTATTCCGGTGTTCGAGTGTCTGAATTGCGGTTTGGTGGGCTTTTCGGCTTTCCACCTACATGCGCTCTACAGAAGCTGCATGGCTGGAGGCAAGAAGGGTAGTGGGTACAGTGCGTAGTAGTCGAACCTCTGGGAGGGTTTCTCCCAAGTGTACCTACACTTTGGTATCTCCGGCTTCGTATCTTTCTCTCGATTCTTTGTTGAGAGGATTTCTTCTTGTTTTCTCGGAGGATTGCTCAGGACAGTTTCTCGAGACTCGTACTCCCGGGCGGGCGGAAGCGATCCACAAACATCGTAGGCGATGTGAACATTAGAGGAGGATCCAGTGAAAGAGGCGGAGCGGTTGCGTAGCACACTTCTTGGGCACCCGCTCGATGGAGTTCACGCTGTTATTATTCGGAAAAGGGATTCCCGGCGTATTGGGCCCACGGGCGCTCTAACTTGCCTTCTTCTATCAAGTTACGGATTTCGTATCGTAACCCCAAACAGGTTGTCGGTGGTATGGCCGTGATGCTTGATGGAAGGCGCAGTATTTGCTCTTGTCGCATTAGGCTACGGGAACTTTGGGTTTGTAATTGGCCGGGCTTAAGGAGACCCTCCTTGATTAGCCCTTCCCGGCATCTTTGCTCAGTGGCATGTCCAACTTGTCGAAGTGTACGAGGCGCTTCGAGTAGAAGCTGTTGCTTTGCGGGGTGGGTTTTGTTACCGTGTTGTCACGATGGACGTAGTTGTGAGACGTATCTTTCCCTTTGCTTAGGGCGGTGCGAGGATTGAATGTCTGGTGTTGAGGCGGTATACGTATGGTGTCACGGTAGCCAACTTTTCCTTGAGATCCTTCTCGAGCTGTGGCCGGCATTGACCATGGCCGGAGATGCAGGAAGAAATTGTGGCGATGAGAGTTCGATGGACGGTCTCAAGCAAGACTTGAAGATCGCATACTTCGTCTTTGGAGAGTGGCTCCATGATTTCGGAGAGTTTCCGGCTCCATCTCTTGTAGAATTCCCCAACACTTTCATCCGCTTTACGCTCGGTGGTGATTAAGTCCTCGCGACTTGTTTCCCACTCTAAGTTGGATGCATGCCGTTCGGGGAAGATGTTGCGATGCTGTTCCCGGGTGTGGCGATCCGCGAGCTTGACCCTCAGAAACCATCGTAACGGAGCTTTTGAGCGTATCTTTGGAAGTGGTCGGCCATTTCTTGGAGGGTTGCTCCTTTTGCTCTCATGCCGAGAAACGTAAGTGTCGACGTGCGTTTGAGGACATTCGGTTCCATCGAATCGGTCCATCTCGGCATTACGAACTTGGCGGGGAGAGGCGTGACCATTCCCGGATACATTGGATTTGAACGTTTCTGCTTTGAGCTGCTCATGGTGGCTTTCGGGTCTTTCATACGCTTTCGACCATCCAGGCTAAGGTTAGGTCCGGTGGTGGTGTGAGGCTCGGCGCCGGGTGCTACCACGTGAGCGGTAGTGATTGGAGGTGGAAGGCTTGGTATATGAGAATATACGGGAGCCTTTTACGAGCTGTATCGGGGTTTGTCCCCGGTGTTTGAGATTCGTGTATAGGCAACGGGACGAACCCGGGAGGAATGTTTGAGGATATTGGCATCTGAGATGGTCGGCGGTGCGGCTGAGTGATATTGAAGTGATGGGTGTAGCCTTGGTGACCAAAATTGACGGGGTTGCCGAGAGGTGGCAACATGGAGCCTAGGTCATTTGTTTCCTTGGTTGGAAGGCATCCCGTAAGTTGGCGGGGAGGAACACGATTGAAGGTTTGGTGAGCGGTTTTGGGGAATCGTCATCCTCTACCCCAGGGACAAAAGTACCGTCGGCGAGGGGATAGGCTGCTATACCACGCTCATTCGGAAAGGCATACCACGAAATTCTGGCGATCTTCTTTGCGCACTCTTGTGAGACCTCACAAGCCCGGATGGCTTCTTCCAATGTCATATACATTGCAGGTGGCGGGGTCCTTCCCGTCACGATTTCTCGGTGAGCTAGACATGTCGGAAATTACGGTGAGGGCGAGGCAGAAGAAGCTGGCTTACGGCCGCCGATTGCGTGATCTGGCAAGGCGGCGGCCGGAAATCGAACCACTGCACGCTCATTGCGAGGAACGAAAGGAAGGGTTTAGGCTTCGGAAAAGGGTATTTGGCTCAAGGTTTTCGGGCTTGTGCAAAGTGCGATTACCGATTAAAGTTTACTTAAAGCGCGTTTTCTCGAGTCCTAATTGGTTGGAAAAGAGCGTGTCTTCTTTTCGCAACTAATCCTAGAGCTCTAATCGGTGGATCTCGTCACTACGCTTATAAGCCCCTCGTTTCCATTGTAGATCATCTTTCTCGGGACGGACTATCCCGAGCGAGGTGCGATAAGGCAAGCGAGTTCCACCGACAAAGGAAAAAGTGAACTTAAGGCTAGGCGATCACGCAAACTTTCGACGTGTGCGGCGTACGGGCCACGGTCGAGGTCAACGTCCTTAAGTTAAGGCGGGAATCGTGCCAAAATTTGGGCATGACCTCTCCTGACTCGCTTGTGCGAGAGACCTTTAGCTTTTAGCGTTGGCCAAGATTGTGGGCGGCACGGTACATACGGCGAGGTTTGGTGACACGGCGTCACATTGAACCTTCGGGTATATTTTTCGGCGAGCTCCGCGTCAAAGTCAAGGTGAAAAGCTCAAGACTTCGGGTCGGGAACGACCTTTGGTCTAAAACTCTCGAGCTTGACTCGGAGCGGGGCCCGGCGTGAAAAACATACAC
Source organism: Adenophora triphylla var. japonica (assembly GCA_022495995.1). Lineage (NCBI taxonomy): Eukaryota > Viridiplantae > Streptophyta > Magnoliopsida > Asterales > Campanulaceae > Adenophora > Adenophora triphylla. The sequence continues at coordinate 279,910 of JAFEMH010001083.1, forward strand.
TTAGGCTTTATGACACGAAGCTAAGCCAAAAACCAACCGGGTCTTGGACAAAGTGTGACACAAAGGAGTGCATGGCTTACACGGGCTAGGATGGGATGTTTGGGACGACCGTGCGCCCCGAAAGGTGTACAAGCGAGACCAATCGGAGTGCAGCGATAAGGCCATCCCGGGTTAGGGGTTGTAGTGTGCGGTGTACCGGCGGCAAGTGCACGTGAAGTGCGGTGTTCAGGCGGCAAGTGCGCGTAGTGTGCGGTCACTAAAATTCTTTTACGAGTAAAACGAGATTTTTCGAATGTGTCTTAAAGAATTTATGATGCACGATTCAAAAGACAAAACATGAAAATCAAACATGAATGGGAATGCACAAACATGGTAAGAGTTTGAAAAGTTGACAATGTAATGCCTGTTGCAAAAAACCGTTCGCGGTTTAAAGTAACACACACACGAACGAGGAAGGGTAAACGAAAGTTTGACCCACAAGAGAAGGCTTTTTTTTTAGAAAACAACGGTAGTTTTGAAAAAGTATCTTTGTCCCCAGACGGAGTGCTACAGCTAAGAAATTACCCGATCTTTTTCGCGCGCGGGGCGGCAGCGGAAAAGGCGGTTGTCTTTCGCGGGGGGTTGGTGTCTGAGACCTCGCTTCATGGGAAGGAAAAATGAGGAGTCGCCACGCGGTTTTGTATTTTGAGCCCAAACGTTGAGAAACGACTATTGCGAAAATGGTGTCGTTTTTATTGGTAGCAAAAACTTAGGAAAAGGCTTTGAAAACGGGGATCATTTTTATTGGCAGCAAAAACGAGTAAAAAGCTTTTTTGTACCAGAGATTGTTAGGTTTGGAGGTCAGGTTACGTTTCGGGTAGAGTATTACGAGATCGCCCGAAACGCCTCGCATGACGAGTCTTTCTACCTTTCTCGAAATCATGTGTGTGTGTGTGTGTGTCTTTTGAAATGGGGGCTTGAATGACAAGCTTAATCTTGGTTTGAGTGACAAACGTTGATTAGGTGACTTTGTTTGAAAAGACGAGCGTTTGAATGACAAACATCGGTTTTGAGTTTGAAATGAGCGTTTGCGTGGCAAACGTCGACTTTGAGTTGAAATGAGCGTTTGCGTGGCAAACGTCGACTTTGAGTTGAAATGAGCGTTTGCGTGGCAAACGTCGATTTTGAGTTTGAAATGAACGTTTGCGTGGCAAACGTCGACTTTGAGTTGAAATGAGCGTTTGCGTGGCAAACGTCGACTTTGAACCGTGCGAGTCATTGTTAACGATTTTTACGAGAAAAATGCGTATTAAATGATTTTAAGTGTCAAATGGCGGCTTTGAGTTTGAAGACGAGCGTTCGGAGGCCGAACGTCATTTCGCGCGTTTTGAAAGAGAGTTCGACGGACGAACTCCGGTTTTGAACTGGGCATTACATTGTTAACGATTTTTACGGGAAAAATGCGTATTAAATGATATGCGATCAACGAATCGGGTTACGACTCGGACTTTTGAAAAGTAAATACTATCACAATCGGGTCGGACTTGTAAATGACAGTATTTAAAGCGGTGTCAACGGAATCAAACGATCCGGAATTGTAAATGACGATCAACGAGGCCAAACGGCTCGGAAGTGTAAATGACGATCAATGAGGCCAAACGGCTCGGAAGTGTAAATGACGATCAACGAGGCCAAACGGCTCGGAATTGTAAATGACGATCAACGAGGCCAAACGGCTCGGAATTGTAAATAACGTGAAAGTAAACGGAACGAGGTCGGAACGCCGTTTTAACCGTGATTACTTCTCTTACGGAAGAGAAGAGGATCGAGGGGCTAAAACGCATCGGACCACCCCGTTAGACTGGAAAGCGTCTACATTTTGATAATGACGTTCGAGACGGTTATAGCGGCTGGCGCGTAAGCGAGACGGAACGGAAGATTCGCAGAGAGAGGAGTTGTACCTATGGCTAGGGTCGAATTTCCTTTGGCTCGGGAGGTGTGCACGGACACGGAAAGTTATTCGAAAGGTTGTTTTCGAAGTTGTAGGAATAGTGCGTATTTGATCGAAATACGAAGGTTTCACGCGGAGAATCGAGACAAAACGGGAGGCTCGGGAGGGCTGGAAACCAGTTTGGACCGTGGGGTATGTGATTTTTTGGTATCAAAATCCTCTTCTTTGCCTTTGTGACACAGCAAAGACTTCTATTTATAGGGTGAAAATTGCGGTAGGAGTCCCGCCGGACTAATGGGTAGAATTTCAGGGTTTCATGGACTCCTGAGTTTTGGAAATGCTGGGGACTTCTTCGGGCAATTTCAGGAAAATCGTCACGGCTTGAGTCCTGGCCGGACTTGGCTTGCAAACCGGGGTGGGTATTTTGGTCTTTTGGCCTTGATTTGTGATTGACGAGTGACTAGAGGGAGGTGGCATGCAGGGACACGTGTCCCTTGACTCACCAAAAGTGTGGGAGTTCGTTCCCGGTCCCGGTTTTGTCCGTTTTTTAAAAATAACACCGGAAATGTTTTCGAAATGCCCTCCGAAAAGTGCCGGAAAAATGCGTTTTCAGTGAAAGCCATGCACTCTTTACGTGAGATGCTCACGCGTGTTAAGTACGGTTGCCTGACGTCGGGATGCACGGGAATCCTAGACGTCTCTGTTGGCAGCAAAGAACGGGGGAGTTTAACGAGTTCCGGTTAACCTGGAAGCGGGCCGGTTAACGGATTTCGGTTAACTTTTCGACGGATTCCTGGGACGATCCGGGATTTGGGTACTTACAGCAACCGTGTATATAAGATGATGAGGTGAACCCTCTCCCATGAGAAGGGTGGGAAATTCACTGGTAGTGGTGATTGATACGTGGTGCAGCCTAGGCAAGTCGGGGATGCTCCAGGGAGTAAGGATACGTTGTAGCCAGATTGATTTGCATTGGCATGATAAGAACAAAGTGTGTTCGAGTGTCCAGAGATGGCGAGTAGCGCGTGGAAGTACGCAGAGAATGCCCTGTCTTTGAAGAGATGATTAGGAGGAGTCCCTTCTTGATGAGGTGGACCATGGCAAAGCCACGATTGATAGATATAAAGCAAACCTCTGAAGGGAATCTGAGTACGCGGAGAGCTCCGAGAGAACAAACTCATTAACAAAAAGCCCCGGCAGAAGATATTCAATGCACTTATTGGAGCGGGCATTGCAGTCATCTTGCGCTGCTGAAGGAGGCAAGCGGCCCACGTCATTTCAAACCGCGATCCAATCGATCATTGGACAAAGACTCGGAAATGTTTACATGCGGGGCACATCTTTTCGAAAAGTGGGAATGAATCCCAATTTTGTGACACACTCGCTTTTTGGGTTTGACTCTTTTGGGAGAGTATAAGCATCACAAGGTGTGGAAAAAAGTGTATAGAAGTTCCCCTGCCGATGCAGGTAACAAGCAGTGTTTGGGCTCTATCTTCCTATGAGACTGTAGAAAGAGAAGACTTGTTGAGACACTTAAAAACTTGTGCTCTATTCGTGATGATCACAAGGGTCAAGTAAAACCCTTTATTGGATGTTCGGGTTATTCATCCACTAATCCATATATGAACAAATATTTGATTAATCACAAGGGAGAAAACCAGCTGATATCGAGAATCAAAACTCGAAAGATGGAACGAAGGATTCGCTGTATAGGGACGGCCCTCGAGGAGACCGGATTTTCTGAGAATTGTTTTACGACTTTCGACCGACGACAATTATGGTTTCCCTACGTTCCCCCTCCTTGGGAGAGGCTCAGGTCGCTGTAGTTCGGCTTATCCCGATTGAAAAAGAGATGGAATGTGTAAATTCGAGAATCTTTTGAGAATTGGAGAATCTGAAGCACATGTCTCCTTTGAGTGTCAATGAGAGACACAAGATGCGCATCTGAAACTAATAGTGTGACATTCGCAAGGGAAGTGTTTGCGGAGGGGAAATGACATATGCTCACACATGAAGTATCGAATGAATGGTTTGAGATTTGCACAATCTTTGATTGGATGATCTTTTTGAAGCTGAGATGGATTTGGCTTCCGATTTAAGCAAGCAACTGGAAGCCTGTTAATTTGATTTAAGATCTAGATGAAATTAGAATCCGGTAGAAAGCTTAGGTAGTTGGGTTTTCGGGTTTCGATCGACCATCAGGTGGTTTGGAATGTCATGACCTCTTAAGACGAGAGTCGGGCCTCGGCCGTCTTCGTTTGGCGAATCGAACCTCTAAAGATCGAGAGGTTGGCTTTTAGGGATGTGTGTTTGGGATTTCTAAGGTGGAGGAGATCCTCGTGATTGCATCTTTCATTGCCTCTAAGACATGAGAGGTCAATCATGGCTTTAGCAAGGTCAAAGGTAAGGGTAATGGTAAATTGTAAGTGCTCCAATTTGAGCCGTTAGTATTTTCGTTAGAAAAGTGCTTAACGAAAGTTTTAACATTTCCAACATTTCTAACAAACCCTAACCTTTCTAACAAAGCAAGGGTAAAGTGGGCATTGCCATTTAAAGTTAAACCAAGAAAAGAATCTCAAAAAGCAAAAGAAATTGGAAAAATCCGAATTAGGCAAGTTGAAAAACAAACTGCTGTATTTTTTGAATAATATTCCTCCTGTCCAAAAGCCAGCAGCGTAGCGGATGAACGGTGCACGGCTTACGAACCCCTCCGCGCGGACATCTATGTAAATCACAGAGGGCTATAAATTAAACCCTCCTCTCTCAGTCTACACAACACACTTTGCTCATAGAAGCTGCACTTTGGCGAAAAATAGGGAGAAAACAGTGGGAATCCTTAGATTGCCACCATTTTCTCTTGAATCTTTCCCAATCTCACTCCAAACACAAATCCAAACACCAAACCTTGATACTCCTCAAGCCAAACACCAAATCTTGATACTCCTCAAGTCAAATTCCAAGCCTAGGAAGATAGGGTGTCACCATTGGTAAAGCCCTCCTTCTCAAAACCCTAAAATCCTCTTTTAACTTCTTGTTCATCTTGTTCTTCTCACTTGGATCTACTTGATGTCTAGTTTAACTTAAGTTTTGACCCAAGATGGTCATCTTGAAGTTCATCTTCATGAATGACCATCTCAAATGGTCCACATTTTAAATCTCTAGTTGATTTGTCTCTTTAATTTCATTTCTACAAAATATCCCCTTTCCCTTTGCAAAGGACATGTTTAAACCCCATAAATTCCCCAAGGATGACTTGAATATGATAACCACCTAACAAAAAGTAGTGGTATCAAGTCTAGGGATGAAAATGGGGTGAACATAGATTCAAATCCCCCAAAAATCACATTTTCCCTCAAGAACATCTTGCTGTCCAGTAGCATTGTTCTGAGACCTCAGTCCATTTTCCTATTTTTTTGGACCCAGTAAAACTTGGAATTGGGTGTTGACTACAAAATACTTTTTGTAGCCAACATCCAGATATTTCCAGACATATTTTTATTTAATTTTTGTGTGAGTAAAACTCCCTTTTTCAAATTTTCTTTTAAAGGTCAGTTCATCAGTTTCTGGAAATCCAGATTTCATATCTGAGATTTCCAGAAGGTTTTGGCCCCTCAAATCACCCCCAAAATGGAAAGTTCCTTTGTAGAAACCCTATTTAAGGTGTTCTAAGCAACTTTCATTCTCGGACTTTTCCCAGATTCTGAGTTTTTGAAGCCCTAAAGTCCATTTCAAAGTCAAGGGTCAACTGCCTTTTTCATTCTGGCAGAAATAATTTCCAACTTCAAAAGGTCTTTTGAGTACCAAATTTCAAACCAAAAATCATCCAAAAAATCATGGGATCAGTTTAAAGTCTTCAAAAGAGATCCCAATTTTTGCTTTTCTCAGTTTCAAATTATTTTGGCCAAAGTAACATACACACACACACACACACACACAAACAAATGATTTCAAATGTTTGGAAGACTCGTTTTTCGAGGCGCGCCGGGTGCACACTAACGTCCTTCCCGGCGTGTAACGTGACCTCCGAACCCAAATTTCTGATCTCGGGCATTTTTCAAAGTTTTGGCCCTCAAAATTAAAATGGCGTGGCGACTCCGTTTGATTTCAAAAAATCGGGTACATCACAGTGGCGACTCACGGCGGGGACAAACAAGTTTTATCTTTTCAAAAAAAAAACAAGAAAAACTTTTGAGGGTCACGCTTCCGTCCCGACATTTGAAATCCTTTGTTTTGTGTGTGTTGATTTTTGCACATTTTCGTGTTCGTTTTGGACGCCTCGGAAAAAGTCACAATTTTGGTGTAGAAATCATGTCCCTAAGCTGTTGGAATTTTGTGATTATGTGCTTATGTGTTCATTAATTTTCAAAAAAAAATTCTCAAAAAAAAAAATTTCAAAAAAATTTCAAAAAAAAAGGATTTTCAAAAAAGAAAATTTTCAAAAAAAAGAATCATGCATCATGCCTTTTTAAGACACATAAAAAATTTCTATTTTACTCGGAAAAGAAGATAGGCGCTTGCACACTACGCGCACGTGACCTTACACTTGCACACTACGTCCCTAACTTAGGGAAAATCCTTGTCGCGGCCCGTTTGGTCTTATTACGCCTCTCGGTGCAAGCACGGGACTACCCAAACATCCCATGGAGCCTCGTGTCGACCATGCACTTGTCCGTGACACACTTTGTCCGAGACCCGGTTGGTTTTTAGTTTGGTCTGTGTCATGCCACCTGTACGTGTATAGACCTTTCCTTTCAAGCCTTTGTCGGCATACCGAGCTCAATATCTTTCGGGTCCACTAATCGGTCGAAGTCATGCCGGTTTTCCGCCGCAGACTTTGACCAAGATATTGACCAGCGCCTTGACTTTGGCTCGGCGGCACAAATTATACAACGACTCCCAGCATGACCTTTGAGTCATCAAGGATTAATGGTTATTCCATGCCTAATTACGGCTTAGCGACGACAAGTCAAAGTCAAGCTGTGGACATTTACCGGTCCAAATCATGCCGAGCTTTTTGTCGAGCCCTCGGACATGATCTTGACTTTTGACGTCGGCTTTGTCCGTAATTTACATCGAATGCTCGTTAAGACTCGATTACCCGCCGGACTTCTAGGATCGTTTTTCTTTCGGTCGGTGGGATCCGCTTGCCCTATAGGACCCTCGCCCGGTGTCCACCTGGGAGGTCGAAATACGGGTGGAGATACGAGGGGCTTATAGACGTAGTGACGGGGCCCATTGATCCGGGATCCGAGTAGTTTGCGAAAAAGAAGAGCAATCTTTTCCAACCGATTAGGTTAATAAAAGCATGTTTTAAGTAAACATGAACAAATAATTGCATGTTGCGTGAGCCTTAAGCCCAAACACCTACCTTCCTTCAAATCCCACCATGTACGAACCCTCGTGTCTTTCCCCATGACTCCGCACAAAGCTTGGTTTCGGGCACCGGGTCACTTAGTTTGATCGGTTGGGAAGAGTCGAGCGCATCGTCGGCTTCACCGTTTGTTTCAACTCCGGGTTTGAGAATGTACGCATCAGTGTGTAATGATGGGGACAACGTCACTCAGCCTCCCGGGACTCCTCGGACAGAACCGCGGTGGAATCGGTTAGCCGAAGCAAATGAGAGTGCGACGGGAAGCACGGTGAATAGCCTTATGGAGGCTATTAAGAGCCATGGATTGGCCGCTAGCCTTAACCCCGATGGCACCTTCACCGTGGAAGAAGAGGAAGACCCCAATCCCTCTCTTGGTCAACCCGACTACTCCCGAGGATGCCACCACCGACTTCCCACGGTACTACCACGAGCCCGTACTCCTCGACCTGCAGGTCGGCCGGCTCCCATTGCAGACCATGGATCCATGCGGCTGACGGGACGAGTCGGTTCGCGATACCTCGGTGGGGACATAAGTCGTACGGAATGTCTACTCATGGTTGGGGTTACCTCGGAATGCCACGGCAAATTGGGATCCCACCGCGGTTCGGAACCGATCAATCCGGACCTTCACAACCACGATTTGGAATGCCGCCGCGATGCAGTTATGGGCCGCGGTCGGGAGCCCTCCTCGGAATGATGCTTGGTTCGGTTGCTCCTCACGCGGCTTTCACAAATCCATTTATCACTCGGGGTTCGATGGGTTGCAAACCTCCATCCCGGTTTCATCAGAATCACCGGGACCACGGTATCCTCTCGGTTATGCATCCTCGCCACAACCCGGCCATGCAATTCAACAACCGGGGACGGCGGCCCGCACTTAAGCCTACTTATGGGCCTCACTCCAGGAAATCGAGCTATCCGGCTACCTCGAGATCTGCCTCCATCTTCTCTCTGCCGATTGGAAGCCAACGGCAAGTCGGCTGGGTTCTATCCTTTTGCCCCAGCTCCTACCTACACTCCCCGGGGTAATTTGGGCCGGGACCGGTTTTCACCTATGCTCCGAATATGGTATTCCCTTCCACCAATGCACCACCAACTGACTAGTCCTCTTCCTAGCTCAAATATCGGCTCGGGCATTCCCGCTCCACCTTTGGATCCCCAATTGGCTTGGTTTATGGAGCAACACAAGGAAATGAAAGTGCGGATTCTTGAATTGACCGTCAAAAAGAACACTTGCTCTTCGGCCTACGGATCCCGACTCGATTGTACCCCTGTCTCACAAGTTCGTGATGCCCAATCTCGAATTGTTTGACGGGAGTGCGTGTCCTAAAACTCACTTGGACACCTATACTTTGGCAATGAAAGCTAAGGGATGCACAAACCAGCGGTTGGCCGACTACTTTAGTCTCTCTTTGAAGTCGGGGGCTTTGAAATGGTTTTCCGATTGCGGCTGAAGCTAGGGCTACTTGGGAGCAGTTACCGGTACTTTCACGGATAAGTATAAAGCCAACTTGGAATGGGAAACAAACGAGTTGACACACGCAAACAACGTGCGGCGCCACGATGAGAATATTGGGGATTTCTATAAAAGGTGGAACTTAAAGCTCGAGTGAAATGGCCATTCCTCCCTCGACGAGGAGCGATTAGACATCTTTCGGTCATGCTTGAAGCCGCATTTGAGAGCTTCCCTCGGCCACTTCCCCTACGGCGACTTGCGTGCAATGGTTAATTCCGGGGCTAAGTTCGAAAAGGCTTACAATCGGCGGCCGATTCTTTGCACCCGCTACGGATATCGGGTTTCTTCCACCTCCAACCACACTCTCCCCAGCCCAACCAAAAGGTAAAGAAGTGATTAGCTATGCGGGACGGGGCGTAACAATGCCACTTCCTTTGTTCCCAAGAAACACGATGCATCCGGATCCAGGCTCCAAGACTTGAGAAACTTTGGGATGCCTTTGAGTGATATCTTGAGAGGTTTGGTGAGAGAAGGTTTGCTCCGGCCTTTGGAAAATTATCGGCCTAGAAACCCCAATGCTCCTTTGGATACCTCCAAGCATTGTGCCTTTCATCGGTACCATGGGCACGACGGATGATTGCGTCCCCCTGAAAAAAGGCAATCCAAAGTTTGATTGAACAAGGGAGGTTAGAGGTGCACAGAAGGGCCTAATACTATCAATAACCCATTCCTAGAAACAACATGAATGTCAACATGGTCGAGTTTGGTGATTCAAGACTTGTGGGCATAATGGAGTTTGACGCACCCCTTTGTGAGGTCGGTGGACCGGCCATTGCAGATGATAAAAATGGTTGGGTTAAGCAAGAGATTGCCAAAGAAATCCTGATGGAAAGATCTGCAATAGCCCCCATCTCCAGTGTTGAAGAGTAGATGCATGGTCCAACAACAAAGAGCAGTTAGACTAGGGGCTACCTATTTTTAAAATAGTCTTTTAAGTCAACCTTCGTAGGTTCTAGTACTTTTCTTTCACCTAAGTCCTTCCTGGACATTTGTCGTTGTAGTCCATTTTGGATATAGTAGTTAAATGTCTAACTTTTAATATAAGACTTTTTTCTTTTCTTGCTAGACTCGAGACATCACTTGCACACCCACGTTACACTTAATTAAAATGGTTTTATCCTAGATGATCACTTGTGCTGCTCAACTGCTAATTCTTTGAAATAATTAATATTTAAATTAATTGGAGTGAGAAAATCAATTGATATCCCTCTCAAATTGGGGCTTACCAACTCCCCATCTTGCATCTCATATGCTCACATCCCTTTCATCAGCCTCATCATCTCGTTGCTCGATGAATTTGCATGAATCTTTTCTCATTTAAAGCTTAAGCAAGCAATGAAGACTTAATCTTGTTTAGGTCATCCGGTAGGGATTGCGGTTGAAGCCTTTCACCCATAGAAAAGCCATTACCTCACCCTCACTAAACAATACCCTTTCATTTCAAGATCGGCGTGTTTTGAAACCCGGTTTAGCCATCATTTTTGCTCTTTACTGAGAGAAAGTTCAAGCGAGCCCAAGAAGTTAGCTTCGAGAGTCGGCGATGCGCAAAATATCTCAAGCCATGAAGGAAGGACAAAGATAATCCTCAACTCCTCAGGAGGCTTTCCAAGTCAAAAAAAAAAAAAAAAAAAAAAAAAAAAAACAAAACAAAAAACAAAAAAAAGAAGATCCTCAAAGTCCCCGACTTCTCAAGAAGCTCTCCAATGATCAAAAAGGAGCCTGAATTCTCGAAGATTCGCAAAAGTTCTCGATAGCTTGGACTCCCTCTCACCATTTCCTTAACCAACCCCAAGCCATCCTCTCGCTTTTAGAGGATATACCCGTTACCATTATCCTCGTCTTTGGCCAAAATCAAAATTTGACCTCTCATTCTTAGAGGCAATCAATCTTCCCCGCCATAGATTTTCCAAACACATCCCTACAAGTCAACCTCTCATCTTTAGAGGTTCAGTCAGTAAAAGGCCCAGCCGACCTCTCATCTTAAGAGGTCACAATTTCCCAAATCACCCGATGGCCGATCGAAGCCCGGAAACCCAGCTGCAATTCCTATCGGATAGCAATTTCATTATAATATCTTTAAGATCTAAATCAAATTAATGCTTCATTGCTTGCTTAAATTGGAATCTAATCCATCTTGGCTCAAAATCATCAATCAAAGATTGTGCAAATTCAAATCTGATTCATTTAGCATTTCATGTGAGCATAATTCACATCTACTCCACAAACACTGGCCGTGGATGTCCCACTGGGGCTTCACATCCGTGTCTTTCATGGACACTCTAAGGGGATATGTCATTCGAATCTCCAATCCTCAAAGGACCTCAAAGTCTTGAATTTTCGGGTTAAGCCCGAACTACGACGACCTGAGCTCTTCATAATGGAGGGAACGTAGGCAACCAGAAATGGTCCGGTCGAAATCACAAACAAATCTCAAAAAAAATCTGGTCTCATCAAGGATCGTCCCTATACACTTTCCGTTCTTCCGAGTTTGATTCTCGATATCAGTTGATTTTCTCCTCGTGATTAATCAAAATATCTGTTCATATCAGATTTAGGAGTTGAATAAACCGAACATTAACAAAGGGTTTTAAGCAGCCTTGTGATCATCATGAATAAGACAAGTTTTCAAGTGTCTCGACAAGTCTTCTCTCTCTCCATCATAGGGAAATAGAGCCAAACACTGTCTTTCTGTCAGCAGGGGCTTCCATACACTTTTCCACACCTTGTGATGCTTATACTCTCTCAAAAAGAGTCAAACCTAAAGCGAGAGTGTCATACACAAATTCGGGAGACATTCCCACCTTTCAAAAGATATGCCCCTGCACGTAAACATTTCTGAGTCTTGTCCGTAGTTTGGTTGACTAAGGTGCGAAAAGATGGGTGCCTCCACAATAAGGCGCTCTCTGAATTTCTTCACTTGTTGGGGCTTGCTAAGCGGTTCTCCCGAGTTCTCCTGTATCGGCTCTTCAAGTGGGGCTTCTATAGTCATCTTCGGGTCCACATTGGGTTCTTCACTCCGAGATAGATTCGCCAAGTCACTTCTTCAAAATCGGACTTTGCCTACTCGAGATCCGGGGCTTTGTCAAGCTGGTCCTTTGGACCTGAATTTTATCAAGTCACAAGAAAGGTCTAGTCACATCAACAACTAGGTTTTCAGCCTCAGAACTTGGTACATAGCAGCTTCCCGTAGCATTGGAACTTAAGATATGGGTTTCTCCCTGCATTAGCAATTTCATCAAATCATTCTCCGAACAAGGTTTCGGCCGAAGTCATAGCTAACCCAAATGAAAGAATCTTCACTCGTATCCGACGTGCCCTAGAGCACTGTCGGCATCGGCTTCAAATGACCAAGATTGAGAGGGAAAATTTCAACCAAGACCGGGATCCGAATCCAATCTCATCAAAATTGAGGTCCATGTGATACTATTAACAAAACCTCACCAACCGCATTGTTTAAATCGCGATCGAGGGTTCTCATCCCCACGTGCTCAAAATCTGTTCCAAACGGTCTCCGGACACATACATCACCATGCATCCCCACAAAAATCTCCCGAGGGCTCATGTAGCATGCACAAAACTTGAATCAATAGGAAAAATCCTAAGTGATTGAAAATCATAAATCGTAATTTCCTGCCAAAAGCGTAGGCTAAGTGCATCTTCGAAAGCAAGTAAATGCATCATCTCATAATCATTTTTGGTTCCATGCATGCATCCGTCATCATGAATGCCATATATGCATCTTCCTCTTCACTAACGAATGCAGAATTCAAACGTGAAATCAAATCCCCTTTTCGGCAAGGATGATCTTCACCAAAGTCGACCTCCAACATCCACAAATGGATAAAGACGGCCTCCAAGATCTACGGTTTGGCAAGAAACAAGCTCCGGCGTATGCTAAAGACGACCTCCAATGTCCACAAATGGATGAAAACGCAATGAAGACCACCTCCGAGTGTCTACCGTTCGGTCGAGACGCCCCAAGCTCTCAAATACAAATCGGTCAGAGACGCCAAGCTCTCAAATACAATTCGGTCAGAGACGCCAAGCTCTCAAATGCAAATCGGTCAGGGGCGCCAAGTTCTCAAATACAAATCGGTCAGAGACGCCAAGTTCTCAAATACAAATCGGTCAGAGACGCCAAGTTCCCAAATACAATTCGGTCAGGGACGCCAAGTTCTCAAAATGCAAATCGGTCAGAGACACCAAGTTCTCAAATCAAATCGGTCGGGGACGCCAAGTTCTCAAATGCAAATCGGTCGGGGACGCCAAGTTCTCAAATGCAATTCGGACGGAGACGCCAAGTTCTCAAAGATGCATCAACACGCCGCAAATTACTCTGCAGGTAAGCACAGCAAAGGCTAATCCTTAATCCTTCCACATATCTCAAAAATATGCACACAAATGTTGCATGATTACCCATAGCCTTAGCTATCTCTATCTCATCCGCAAATAGCGACGTAAGCTTTAGTTCCTTAAGGTGACACCTCCGATTATCAAAAGGCCCGGGATCCTAGACACTGTTCCTAAATCCGTAGATTTTGAACTACGTCAGGCTTGATTCCTCTTAAGGATATGTAGGTAGCCTACCATAGGTCCAAACCTTGACCAACACGGTCACCCTTTTCCCGATAGTTCTCGTAAGCCCGAATCTTCCCCAGCGAGAACACCTTCAAATAGTCTCCCTCAGGTACAAAACCTCGACTTAGAATCATACTCCTGAACTAAGCCCCCATTTAGGTTCATACTCCTGAACTAAACCTCAACTTAGGATCATACTCTGAACTAAGTCCCCATTTAGGTTCATACTCTGAACTAAACTCCAACAAAGGCTAACAAAATCCCGGCGAAGTTAACGGAATCCCGTTTCTTTCCCCATTATCATCCTTTTCTTCGGCAGCGTAAGACCGATCCGCTTCAAATCAAGTTTCGAGGCACCTAAGACGCCATCATCGAGGTTCGAGGCACCTAAGACGCCATCATCAAGGTTCAAGGCACCTAAGACTCCATCATTAAGGTTTGAGGCACCTAAAACGCTATCACACACAACACGAGGAAAGCGATAAATCGCAATCATCCCCTAGTTCGACAAACCGAAATCATTACCAGGGCGACTTCCCAAAAATAGTCAGATCATAGGGTGACTTCCCAAAAATAGTCAGATCATAGGGTGACTTCCCAAAAATAGTCAGATCATAGGGTGACTTCCCAAAAATAGTCAGATCATAGGGTGACTTACCAAAAATAGTCAGATCATAGGGTGACTTCCCAAAAATAGTCAGATCATAGGGCGACTTCCCAAAAATAGTCAGATCATAGGGTGACTTCCCAAAAATAGTCAGATCATAGGGCGACTTCCCAAAAATAGTCAAATCATAGGGCGACTTCCCAAAAATAGTCAGATCATAGGGTGACTTCCCAAAAATAGTCAGATCATAGGGTGACTTCCCAAAAATAGTCAGATCATAGGGTGACTTCCCAAAAATAGTCAGATCATAGGGTGACTTCCCAAAAATAGTCAGATCATAGGGTGACTTCCCAAAAATAGTCAGATCATAGGGTGACTTCCCAAAAATAGTCAGATCATAGGGTGACTTTCCAAAAATAGTCATATCATAGGGTGACTTCCCAAAAATAGTCAGATCATAGGGTGACTTCCCAAAAATAGTCAGATCATAGGGTGACTTCCCAAAAATAGTCAGATCATAGGGTGACTTCCCAAAAATAGTCCGATCATAGGGTGACTCCCCAAAAATAGTCAGATCATAGGGTGACTTCCCAAAAATAGTCGAAATCATAGGGTGACTTCCCAAAATAGTCGGATCATAGGGTGACTTCCCAAAAATAGTCGAAATCATAGGGTGACTTCCCAAAAAATAGTCAGATCATAGGGTGACTTCCCCAAAAATAGTCAGATCATAGGGTGACTTCCCAAAAATAGTCAGATCATAGGGCGACTTCCCAAAAATAGTCAGATCATAGGGCGACTTCCCAAAAATAGTCAGATCATAGGGTGACTTCCCAAAAATAGTCAAATCTCAGGGTCAAAGACCCGAACTACGACTGGCTTGATTCCTCTTAAGGATACGTAGGTAGCCTATCATTAGGTTCAGCCATCATGCCAAAAATGGTCATTCCTATCCCCAGCAAAGCGGATATACAACTCTAGCCACCAGACCAAAAATGGTCACTTCCTACCCCCAGCAGAGTTTCTTTCAGCAAACGACTGCAGAACTCGCTCATCAAGGTTCGAGGCACCTAAAACGCCATCATCCCCATGGTCAAAGACCCGAACTACGGCTGGCTTGATTCCCATTCGGGATACGTAGGTAGCCTATCGCTAGGTTCAGCCACTCGATCACTCGATCATCCTGTCGAATATGGAGCCTTACTCTTATCGACGACCCCGCTTTCTTCGAAAGCGCCGTCGCCGAGGGGCTACTGTAAGTGCTCCAATTTGAGTTGTTAGCATTTTCGTTAGAAAATTAACGAAAGTTTTAACATTCCTAACATTTCTAACATTTCTAACCAACCAAGGGTAGATTAGGGTTTGCCATTTAAAGATAAACCAAGAAAAGAATCTCAAAAAGCAAAAGAAATTGGAAAAATCCGAATTGGGCAAGTTGAAAAACATAAACTGCTGGAATTTTTGAATTTTTTTCTTCCTGTCCAAAGCCTGGAGCAGCATTTAATGAACAGTGCACGTTTACAGAACCCTCCGCGCGGATATGATTGTAAATTTCAGTGGCCTATAAATTGAACCCTCCTCTCTCAGTTTACACAACACAATTCACCACAGCAACTGCACCTTGGCGAAAAATAGGGAGAAAACAGTGGGAATTCCCTTGAATTGCCACCATTTTCTCTTGAATCTTTCCCAAATCCCATTCACTCCAAATATTCTCAAATCACTCTCATTCATACACAAGCCCAAGCTTCAATCACCCCTTAAGAGGAGGATTAGAGAGAAAACATAGAGGACTTAAGTGTTATCTACTTGTTTTCTCTTTGACCAACTCTATCATCAAACCCTAAACACATTCAAGCCTTGAATCCACTCAAACACAAATCCAAAACACCAAATCTTGATACTCCTCAAGTCAAACACCAAATCTTGATACTCCTCAAGTCAAATTCCAAGCCTAGGAAGATAGGGTGTCACCATTGGTAAAGCCCTCCTTCTTTAAACCCTAAAACTCCCTTCTAACTTCTTGTTCATCTTGTTCTTCTTACTTTGATTTACTTTATGTCTAGTTCAACTTAAATCTTGACCTAAGATGGTCATCTTGAAGTTCATCTTCATGAATGACCATCTCAAATGGTCCACATTTTAAATCTCTAGTTGATTTTTCTCTTTAGTTTCATCTCTACAAAATTCCCCTTCACAAGCAAATGAAATGCTTAAGTCCTAATGTACCCCAAGGATGGTTTGATATAGTAGATCACCACTAAAATGTCTAGTGACTACTAATCAAAATCTAGGGAAATGGGGACAAGCATGGATGCAAACCCCCTTTTAAAATCATGTTTTCCTTCTTGAGAAGTTGCTGTCCAGTAGCAATTTTTTAAGACCCCAGTCCATGGTCTAATTTTTTGGACACAGATAAACTTGGAATTTGGTGTTGACTACAAAACACTTTTTGTAGCCAACATCCAGATCTTTCCAGAAATATTTTTACTTTATTTTTTTCGTGAGTAAAACTCCATTTTTCAAATTTTCTTTTGAAGGTCAGATCACCAAAATTCTGGAGTTTTCAAGCCCTAAAGTCCATTTCAAAATTAAGTGTCCACTGCCTTTTTCATTCTGGCAGAAATGGTTTCCAACTTCCAAAAATCTTTTGAGTACCAAAATTCAACCCAAAAATCACACCAAAAATCATGGGATCTGTCCAAAGTCTAATAAAGAATTCCCAATTTTTACTTTCCTCAGTTTTAACTTATTTTGGCCAAAGTAACATACACACACACACACACACAAACAAATGATTTTGAATGTTTGGAAGACTCGTTTTACGAGGCATTCCGGGTGCACACTAACGTCCTTCCCGGCGTGTAACATGACCTCCGAACCCAAATCTCTAATCTCGGGCATTTTTCAAAGTTTTGGCCCTTAAAACAAAAATGGCGTGGCGACTCCGTTTGATTTCAAAAATCGGGTACATCATAGTAGCAGGTCGGACTTCGGGCTCAGATCGTTATAAATGGTATCAGAGCAGAACCCCGGTCTTAAGGATTAAAATATAGCATGTGGGTACGATCAGGGTATTGATTGACCTTGACATTAGGGATGACAATTTAACCGAACCTGATCCGTTTCGAAGGGTAATCCAATCCGAAATTTTCGGATTTGGTAGGGTTTTTCATGATCCGATTGGATTTTCAGATCAGATTCGGTTTAGGTATTATCCGATCCGATTTCCTTCAATTTATTATCCGATCCGATATCCGATATCCGATATCCGATCCGATCCGCTTTCATTAACCTTACTGTTTTTCATTTTTACTCCTCATGTTTTTTAAATTTGCATTTATATCTTTCTTATATAAGGAAAAATCTAGGGTTTACCCCCCTCTCTCTCTCTTGCGCAGCAGCCCTCTCTCTCTCTCTCTCTCTCTCTCTCTCTCTCTCTCTCTCTCTCTCTCTCTCTCTTGACAGACGGTCTCGGATCGGATCAGATATCGGATATCGAATCGGATCGGATATGGCTTTCTAGTATTCTATTAAATAAAAAAAGTTACAGCTTCGAATCGGATCGGGACTCAGATCAAGTAAGTTCGGATCGGATTCAGATATGGCTTTCTAGTATTCTGATCGGATTCGAATCAGGACTGATCCGATCCGATTGCCATCCCTACTTGACATGGACGGCAAGATTTTGAGTGGGGGAGATTGTGATATCTCCCATCACACATTAGAAATATCTTAAAATTTAGTTAGATATATAGAAGGACAATACACTATTACTAAAAATCAAATCATCCATTGAAATTTTGGAGGGCATATGATAGGATGTGATTAACCCAATTAATGAGACAGTTAGTGGGTTAGTGTGTAGTGACTAGGGCTGTAAAAAAATTCTTGGAACCGGATCGGACCAGTAGAACCAAATCACACAAGTAAAAATCGGACAAAAAAAATAGTATATTGGTCCGGTCCTGATTTCAAATTTTTATGGAACCGATTATTTGATATGGTCCTGATTTAAAAAAAAAATATATGCGATCCTGGACCGAAACTGGACCGAATATATATATGTATATATATATATATATATATATATATATATATATATATATATATATATATATATATATATATATATATATATATATATATATATATATATATATATATATGTATATATTAACTTTCTTATCATTTACCAATACGGCATAGCCCTTATGTTTCTTTTAGCTAGTTAAGTTTTTTAATTGGGCTCAAGTGGTTGAACACGTAACTCTTCTTTCCTAACTGTTGATTTTGTTATTGTAATTTGGTTCTTAAATATGCTTGCTTGTAGACAATCGTATACTCCCTTCGTCCTGAAATATTGTTCAACAGTTTGGTTCTTAAATATGATTGTTTGTAGATTTTGTTATTGTAAAAAATTATATTATATTATAATTTGTAGAACCGGTGGAACCGGATCGAAATCGGACCATTAGAATCGGACCAATGGGACCGGTCCTATAATGTAATGGTCTGGTCCTATTCCTAAATTTTTACAGAACCGAAATATTTGGTTCGGCCCTAATTTTTTAAAATTTTAAGAAAAATCGAATCAATTCGAACCGTGAACACCCTAGTAGTGACTAAGTAGCGGGTCAAACTTAACGGCGTGAGACCGCCTCAATCCCATTTTAAATCCGCCACTGTAATTGTATCAAATGATAAAAATATGAACGCCTAATTACTAACTATGTTGCACGAATACGGATACGGGAATACGGATATGCGGATACGGGATACGGGGATACGACATTTTTGAAAAATATAGGATACGGGTATGGGGGGTTAATATGTAAATATTAAAAGTACAGGAACCAACATGTAAATTTAAAAAAATATAAGGACCAAAATATAAATATAACAAAATATAAGCATAAATACTAGTCTTTGGTGGTACATATAAAAAAGATAAGCACATATACCAGTCTTCAATGAAGTAATAATGATGCTATTCTTCTATATTATCTCCGGCTTCTTCACAAAAAGCATTTTTCAACTTCGGTTCATCTAATGTAAGATTCGCTATTTCGAGAAATCCGACATCCTCCATGCTTCCAAAGTCATCTCCACCAACATCCCACATCTTGGTCTTCTCACTTTGGTATTCTGGATTGCTACGTGATAAGAGACGGAGATTGTTATGCACAAAGACCAAATGTTCTGCACGACTTGGAGTTAACTTGTTCCTTCTAAGTGAGTGAATAAAGGAATATGTGCTCCAATTTCTTTCGGCACAAGAAGAGGAAGATGGTTAACTCTTGTATAACTGCCTCCATAAGCCTTATGACAATAATTGCAAGTCCATTTCCTATTACCACCAACATTTACCCCTTTTACTATGTTTGATACGTACTTCCATAAAGGGTTTTGTTCTTCATCAATTCCAGAATTTCCGGCGACAGAAGAAGTGACGCTACCGGAACCGGAAGATGCCATATTCAAAACTATAACTGGAAATATAAAATAAATATTTAAATTATAATTGATGAAGTATAAACTGAATAAACAATTTAAGCACAAACAGTAAAAAGTACTCACATTTTGTCTTATAATAAGAGTCGCTCACGTGTGTCACTCACAATTCATTCAATAGACAATAAAAAAAAATAAAAAAAATTAATAAAGCTAAATTAGAATCACCAGTCACTAGTCATCAACCACGTGTCTCACTCACTACCAGTACATTACACATAGTAGACTGTATAGAAAAAAACAATTTTCAAAGTTCACTTACGTCGTCGTCACTTTCTTTGCAAAATTAACAGAGAAAAAGCAAAAATCAAAATCGCAGAGCAAGACTTACCTCAGGCAGGCGCAGGCGAAGGCGACTCACGTCACGAGTCGAATCGACGATGAAGGAAGGCAGAGGCACGCCGCACTCGACCGGAGCAAATCGACTAGGAAGCGAAGGCGAGGGTTCTGGCTTTGAGTCTTCAACGAAAAAAATGGAAATAAATAGAGCAGAGGCGAGGGTTTGATTCGACTTACCCGGACGAGGGTTTGAATCGACGAAGGAAACTCGAACCGTCGACGTTTGTTTCGAATTCAAATCGTCAAGGTAATTTTCGATTTCTAATTTCGGGTAAACGTGTCCGGATACGGGTTTGAGTATTCGGGTTTTGGACACGCGTACCCGTTTTCCGTATCCAAAGTTTGTGAAAATTCAAATTCGATTCCAGTACGTTTTTTTGCCGTTTTTGACGTATTTTAGATGTATTCATATCTGATACGTCTCGAATACGCGATACGTCGATCGGATGAAGTATCCGTGCATCATAGATTATAGGGGTGTGCAAACCCGCCCATCGGTCCGCGAAGCCCGCAAGACCCGTGCCCGCAAGGCCCGCGCCCGCAAGGTTTTCAACCCTGCTGGGCTTGACTGCTTGAAAGCCCGTGGGGTTTGGGCTGAGATCGGGCTTTCATAGTTCTTCGGCCCGTTAGGCCCGGTCCGGCCCGCATCCTTCAAAAGACTAAAAACTCATTTAGGCATTTAGTGATTTACTTACCCGATATAAGGTCACTGTAAGAATCTCTACATTCATAACATTGTGTTTCGTGACTGTCTTTCACATCTGAGCTTGAAAAAAGATGGTCCTCCACGTTTTTCACACCATCTAGAAGTATAATAAAGTTGGAGAGTGTTTTCTGTGAGGGATCAACATCTTTTTTTTTTCTTCATTTTCAAAAGGGGATCAACACATTTCACCGCTCTCCCCTTGATGCACTTCACAGAGGCGCCTAGCTATGCTAGGGAGGGCAATGTCATTCCCTCTAACCACTGGTGGGGGAATCGAACCCATGACCTCCAGGTTGGAAGCCATGAACTCTAACCATCAGGCTAAGACCCCGCGTGCGGATCAACATCTTTCTCTTCATTGAATTGAGAAATACGAAGTCCTGACAGAAGGTAGCATTAAGGAGAAGAAAATATGTCGCTGCTAAAGAATGCGGAAGGATATTCTAGCCAAACAACAAATGATGAAATAGGCGACAGATATGCATATTTTTTTCTGTCTGGCTACATGATAAGTGACTATTATATAGTCATTTATCCTTAGTTTTATATACTTTTTAAAGCATAAAATATCATTTCTCATTTCATTTTATGTACTTTTTAGTTCCTTTTTCATATTATCTAGATTTTACGCCTTTTGGTACTTTTCTTGCAATTAAAGACAGGTTTTAGGTTCTTTTTATCAAAAGGATACTTGGACACTTCAAGGCAAAAGACATGGAAGAGCACCAACCAAATCAAGCACAGAAAACTAAATTCCAGATGGAGCGGCCGTGCAGCCAAGATGGAGCGGCCGTGCACCTGGCCTTTTTCAGGCCATGTGTGGCCCTAAAATATAGAGTGGCCGTGTCTTGAAGAGGGAGTGGCCGTGTCATTATATGGAGCGGCCGTGCAGCTTGGACAGGAGCGGCCGTGCGAAGTGTCAAGACTCAAATTCAAATCTGGCGCCAAGGGTCACACGGCCGTGCAACTTCCTTGACGCGGCCGTGCAAAACGCGACTGCAGATGTAAAGGCACCTTTTGATGGCACCCAATTGAAGAGTCTCCTCCTTTTTATAAATAGGAACCTAGTGATCAGTCTTAGATACAAAAATTTTAGAGATAAAATCACTGATACTTCATAGATAGAAGATACAAACACTTGTGATAACAATTTTCTAAGGAGATTTGAAGATCAAGTTCATTATTTGTTCTTGGAATCACTTTGGAGGAAAAGCAATAAAAGTGAAGCATTATTCTTAGCATTTGCCTTCTTTATTCATAAGTCTTTCTTACTCAATCTTTTATTATTGCTTATACGTTATAAATGGCTTGTGAGTAATCCCCCTTATTCTTGGGGTTGGAAACTCAAAAGCATACTTGTTCATCATCTAAAAATGTTAAGTCTTGTCTTCTTTCTTCATCTAATCAATTTCTTTATATTATTCTCTAAACCCCTTACATTTTGGAGATATCCAATTTGTATGATTCAGTCAATTGAGAGAAGTACCTAGCGGAGAATCTCGATTGACGGAACCATATAAAGAAACTAGGTTTCATTGATCACAAAAGTAGTTCAATGGCCTAGGGATGTTCCTTTAATGGAAAGTATGTTGACTCTCGTTCTTAATGGACTCTTACTAATTATGGTCAGCTAGAGATAAGCCGGAACGCCCGTTTGTGACAGGGCGGGAACAACGTAAACGGAAATCTCAAACAATTAGGGCATAATTAGTAAAGAATACAAACGCTACTGTCTTAACCCGAAGTAGCGAAGGCTTAACATACCATCCTTGCTTTTTATGAAAACCTTTTATCTCTAAGACAATGACGATTTGATGAACAAAGTTATGTGTATGATTTCCAATCCCGAGCATGCTTCGTTTTATAAGAATTTAATCAAAGTACTTTCTGTTTATGTTCTCTCTATTTTTCTAAAAACAAATTTTATCTCCCCCAATCTTTTCTATTACTTTCTAAAGACAAAAATATTCCCTAGTAAACCCTGTCTCTTTGGGATCGACTCGTACTTGCACCCGCTATATTACAATAGCCCGTGCGCTTGCGGATATAAATAAACCGTTAGGTTTCGACCGAACAAGTTTTTTGGCGCCGTTGCCGGGGACAACGGTTTACTTTTATTTTTGTCTTTACTACATAATTTTTAGTTTTTGTTTTATTTTTACTATCTTCCTATAAATTGTTGCGTTTAATTTCTCTTCAAGTGTTTTTCTTATAGTTTATGAAACGGTCTCGGACATACATTGACAACTTTGATCCGGAACCCGAAAGAAGCTTTCACGAAAGATTGAGAAGATTTAGAGAGACTTTAAAGAAACATATGGCGGAAGGAGAACCGCAAACACCGGCTAGGACCCTACGGGACTTTGTTAATCCAAGTACCCCGGGAACTAGATCCCCTATTGTTGTGCCGAATGCCGGAGCGGCACACTTTGAGATAAAGCCGCGACTTTTGCTTATGGTTATGAATAACCAATATAGCGGCACTGCTTTCGAAGATCCTCATCTCCACATCCAAATATTCTTGGAATACTGTGATACCACACGTATTCAGAATGTCACCCCGGAAGCAATTCGGATGCGCCTTTTTCCTTTCTCTCTTAAGGATAAGGCGAAACAGTGGTTAATTTCAGTCCCACCCAACTCTTTTACAACTTGGGACCAAATTCAAGAAGCATTCCTTGGACGTTTCTTCCCTCCGAGCAAGACTGCTCAAATTCGGACGAAGATTACAAATTTTAGCCAAACAGGAAGCGAATCACTGTATGACGCTTGGGAGCGATTCAAAGAGCTCCTAAGGATGTGCCCTCACCACGGGCTTGAAAAGTGGTTAATTGTGCATACTTTCTACAATGGTCTCACACATAGAACAAGGGAGACAATTGATGCCGCCGCAGGAGGTGCACTAATGAATAAGACGGTGGATCAAGCATACGACTTGATAGAGAACATAGCCCTGAATCACTATCAATGGTTCAATGAGAGGGAACAACCGCAGGGGATTCCAGGTAAGTACAATATTGATGTCATTACTACCTTGTCTTCTAAAGTTGATATGCTTCTTAAAAAGTTTGAAAACTTTAATGTAAATCCCGTGGCCAACATTAATGTTGTTTGTGAACTATGTGGGTCAAACTCACATAGTACAGAATATTGTGAATTGCTTGACACTACTTCTAGTGATCAAGTAAATTTTGTTAATTCTTATGGGGAAAATGGTGGTATGTATTCAAACACATACAATCCCGAATGGAGAAATCACCCTAATTTTTCCTATAAGAATAACAATATTTTAAACCCGCAATCTTCTACACAACCACCGGGATTCACACAAAAGAATTTCAATGGCAATTCTAGTGCTTTCCCTCCCCCTAAGTCTAAATTGGATCTTATTATGAATTTTATAATTGAAAATAGAAACGAACAAGAGAAGACCAATAATGAGTTAAGGGAATCCATTAAGTCGTTGAATGCTAGGTTTGATAATTTAGCCGCCCACAATAGAATGCTTGAAAATCAACAAGCTCAACAGGCCGACACCTCGCATAGACCTGTTAGTCAAATATATGCTTAGATTTAGAATTGCTTAAACCTAATCACAACAAGCATTAATGTGGACCCCTAATTTTAATTAGACCCAATAGAATTTTTCTATGTATGATAGGTCCCCTTAGTGCTAGTGCCAGTGTTTTAAATCATGTAATTTTCTCAAGACCTTGAAGACTTGAAGACCTAAAGATTTGCCCTTTTAATTTTTGTGAGTTACTCGGTTTGACTTTCTAACCAGTTGATCTCTTAACCGGTGTATCTACCTAACCGGTTGCCCTACCTAGCTGATGTAACCTTCACAGGTTGTATCTTCTCCCTTGCCGATTAAGGCTTTCTCAGCAAGCTTCCTTCATCCTAGCCTAACCGAAGCATTTATTGCTCCCAACTACCCAGCAACCTCTTTAGCTAAAGTTGGTAAAGCAAGCATGCTGAATAGACGCTGAAGTGACATTCCTGCGGCTGTCAGAAGCTCAAAATAGATTGTCAAAATAACCAGTACTCACATCCTTCCAACCACTCAAGGAAAATCTTCTCTCTCCTATCTCAGGCATTTAATGCAAAGATCCTTCAATTCAAAGGCATGCCTGATCAAGTCATCATTGCAACCTCTTTAAAGACAACGACTCCTTTTCAAAGTTCACTATAAATAGCTTCCCTGGAGCATTGAAGAAGGTTGGTGCATTTATGATTCTTGAGAGTGAGCTGCTTTGAACTACCAACCTGCAAACTCCATAGTTCAAGGCATTCAATTCAAGTCCCCTTATTCACTAGACATCTCTGTAGGACTTATACACTGTGCACCTCAATCAATGCTGTAGTGTTCCTTCATTAGACTACCTTTGGAACACATTGATTGATTCACACACAACACCCTAGAGAAATCAGCTCAACTTGTGAGCACATCTCTAGAAAACACCAGGTCTTTATTGTAGCACGATCCGTTAGTGGTCACCTTTAGTTTGGCAGCCTTCAATCATTGGCTTGCAACTTGTAATAGGTAGTAACCATTAATATAGTAGTGCACTTTCACAAATCCAAGTTCTGACCAAACTTGGTAGAGGATGTAGCAGTTATTTAACACTGTGAACCTCTTCAACAACGTGTCATTCTTCTGTGTGATTGTTTATTTTTGTGTAGTTGTAACTAGTTGACGTTCTCTCAATTGGTCACAACCTATTGACTCAACTTACTGCTCAACTTGTTTGTCTTACTTGGAAATATAATTTGCTTTTGTTTGCATGAGGATTTTAACTTACTGTTTTTGAAACTCTACCTAACGGGTTGTATATCTTCCTAACTGTAATCTCCGCTGTGCAAAATAAATCTATCGGTTAGTAAGTGTATTGCCCTCAACCTTTTTCAAAGACTAAGAGTTTTAAACAAAAGTTTTAACAGGCTATTCACCCCCCCTCTAGCCTGATTCTTACCATTTGGGACCTAACAATTGGTATCAGAGCTAGCAATTTTCGAAAATCATTTTTTCCAAGCTTAATCGCTTGAATTGCCAATTCCAAAATGGCAGGAAAAATCATGCAATCATACAACTTGGCAACCGTTCCTATGTTGAACGAAAACGAATTTCCGGTATGGAAAAACAGAATCATGCGGTACTTGGACTCAATAGATGATATGTTAACTACTGTAGTCAGAGATGGTCCAATGACACCCCTGAAAATCAATCTTGCTACCAGAGCACCCAAAACTCCTCTCATGGATCATGCAGATAGAGAGTCTGAACAAGATTTTGAGGTCTATGAAACCTATGTGCCAAAACCACGTGAAGAATGGACTGAGGATGACAAACTTTGTGATTCCTTGGACAGAAAATCTTTGCACATCATAACCTCCGGACTTGATGACAGACTATACAAACAAGTACAAAGCTATGAGACTGCTCAACAAGTGTGGCAGAGTCTTCTCAGATACTTTGAAGGAGATCAAGTGGCAAAGGACAACGAGACTCTACAAAAGTGTAGGCCTGAGTTTGAGTCCTTCAAGAAGAATCCAAATGAGACGTTAAGGGAAACGTACGACCGTTTCTGCGAGGTGAGTAATTCTTGTGCTTCTCTAGGTAGAGTTTACACTATGAAAGACCTAAACATGAGATTCCTCAATTCTCTTGGAGACTTGTGGCATGTGAAGGTTGCTATTTTGAAAGAATGTCGTGATTTGAACGTTACTCATATCCAGAACATTGTGTCAACTTTGTTTTTATATGAGGAAGAACTCAACCGGCTGAGTGGAGTTCAAAAACAATTTAAAAATCTATCTCTGCCGGCTCGGACCGAGATCTTCCCGGTTCTTCTATGCTTACCAACCAAACTACCACCAATGACTCTCCCTCAATCTCTCAACCTCAACCAACTCAAGCCAATACCCCCTGCTAATGTGATTTTTGAGGAAGAAGATGAATTTCTTTGCCTTCGCTAGAAATTATAGAAAGTTCAAGGATTTTAAAAGATCCCAGCAATCCCAGCAAATCCTTCCAACCCAAATCCTCATCATTTCAAAGATGCAGGAACTTCCAAAAGAAAGGCCAAACCTCAACCTCAACTGATGGAAAGAATGCCCAAGGTGAGCTTGTGTGTTACAATTGTAGAAAACTCGGACATTTTGCCTCCAAATGCCCTCAACCTAAATATGAATTTTTGAGGAAGAAACCATTCAAGAAATTCCCTAGACCTAAATCTAAGAGCTTAGTTGCCGAGGATGGGCCGAAAAGCTATGCCGGTTTGGTTCGAGGCGATTACGAGAATGAGGATGCGACATAGATGAAGAAGGCGATGTCGGTTTTGTTGCTATTGATGGAATCGATGATAAATCCATCACCTTACAGTCACCTATCTATAGACACCCCAACTCCAATGAACACTCATCCTATATTGACCAGACCCCACCTAGGAGATCTCCCTTAACTTACTTTGACGAACCCATTCCTATTTCTAAGTCAGGTGAAAGTAATCCTTATAATTTCAAAATTCAAAACATAGGTGGATCCCTTTATGGTCAGTCTAAAACCATGCCCACTCTCAGACCGTTGATGCAACCAATTCAACAGACCTACCAAGCTCAAGCTTTGCCGATAATCTCTCATCAACCGACGCTTGAGACCCGACCGATTCATTTCTTAAAGCCACTAACCGAGCCAAGCCCTCAACCGATATCATCACTGCCAAATTTTGATCCCAATTTTGAACCATCACCCTCTTCCTCTCAGCCTACCGTTGACCCTATGCCAAATATGTCAAAGTCTGAAATGACAGAGGTGATGAATGAGCTCTTCTCCGATTTTGAAAAATTAAATGAAGCTCACAAAATTATGGCTGATAATTTTAAAATGATCACTACTGAAAATGACTCTTTGAAAGCTGAAATAAAAATTTTAAAAGAAATTAAGCTAGAGTCTGATCAGTTGAAGAAAGATAATCAAGAACTCACTGAGAGACTTAACATATCTGTTGGTCAAATTGCTGATCTTGTGTCAAGAAATAACTCTCTTTCAAAAACCATTGACACATTTTCAAAATCCCGAGCTGCTATGGATGTTATCATACAAGATCAGTTATCTCCTAACCGAGATGTAACAACTGGTATAAGCTTTATATCCAGCAGTAAGGAAAAAGACAGCAATGACAAACCGGTTACCAAGTCTGTCACTGAGAACTTGATGGGTAAATTTGATGATGCTCAATCCAAATTGATTAAGAGAGAGTTAACTAAACCTTTCAAAGCTGTTCCACACACCTATCCCAAGGAAAGGGAACAGATGAAGGCTTATTTGGGCAAAAACAAATCCCAATGGACCGAGGTAGCTGATCCTGAGCTAGGATAATATGTTCCACTCAGTGATGGTAACAGCAAAGGTGGAATTAAAATTGCTGACCAAGTTGCAGGTAAGGAAACCTCAACCGGTAAGGAAGCCATCACCGGTAAAGGACCAACCAGTCAGACAACTGTTACCGGTCAACCAACCGGTGAGGACTCCTCAACCGGTAAAAGACCTTCCAAACCAATGCAACCGGTCAACAAAGCTATATCCATCACCTTCGTCCCCAAAGGATCCGTTTCTGCTCAATCAGTGAACTCTTCTGAAGCAAAGGCTATATTGAACATCCAATCATCTAAGCCCCCTCAGCCATCTTCTAATAAATGTACAAATTGTGGTTTTATTGGTCACAAGGCTTATGAATGCCTCTTGAAGCACCTATCTGGACCCACTGAGTCTAAAAGCTCAGGTGGTGGCCAGGTATGGCTGCCAAAGGGGAACTAACTCTTTGGACCCAAAAGAATAAGGGGGACCATAAGCTTACTGTTTCATTTCAGGAATGCTTAATGGCCTCAACCGATGCCGGTAAGGATGTTTGGATTATGGATAGTGGATGCTCTAGGCATATGACTGGACATGCTGATCTCCTCACCGATCTGGAAGAAGCATCTGGTCCTCCAGCTGTCTTTGGTGACAACGCAAAGGGTAAAATTATCGGTCGTGGATCCATCAAAAGAGGTACAGTTGTTGTACAGAAGGTATCTTTGGTGGATGGTCTGAAACATAACCTTCTCTCCATATCACAATTCTGTGATAAAGGTATGCATTGTGTTTTCAATTCTTCCAATTGCTATGTGAAAGACATTGCTACAGGTGAAACATTTCTCACTGGATATAGAAAAGGTAATGTATATGCTATTGATTTAAACAATGTTTCGAATGTTACTAATGTTTGTTTTGTAGCTAAGAACATCAGTGAGAACTCCTGGCTATGGCATAAGAGACTCAATCACTTGAATTTCAAATACCTATCCAAGCTGGCTAATCAAAATCTAGTTGCCGGCTTACCTCAAGTGTCTCTGCTAATCATGATAGGAAATGCGAGCACGCCAATTAGGAAAACAGCATAAAGAATCTTTCCACAGCAAGCCCTGCATGTCCACTTCTAGATGCCTCCAGTTGCTACATATGGATCTGTTTGGACCCACAACCACTGCCAGTTTAGGGGGCAGCAGATATGCTTTGGTTGTTGTAGACGACTTCTCAAGATATACTTGGGTAGAGATGTTTGCTTCAAAAGATGATACATATGAAGTTGCTACCAGATTATTCCGTCTACTGCAAACCCAAAAAGAATGTGACATCATCAGTATGAGATCAGATAATGGAACAGAGTTCAAAAATCTTGGAATTGCTCAGTACTGTGATGATCATGGAATAGATCACAATTTCTCATTTCTTTGGTACACCGCAACAAAATGGTGTAGTTGAGAGAAAGAACAGGACATTGATCGAAGCTGGAAAAACTATGATATCTGAAGCTAGGCTTCCCAAGTATTTTTGGGCCGAAGCTATCCATACAGCATGCTTCACCCAGAATAGATCTTTGGTCAACAAATTTCATAACAAGACCCCTTACGAGCTATGGCGTGGCAGAATTCCCAACATTGGTTTCTTCAAGATCTTCGGATGCAAATGCTATGTACTTTACAACGGTAAAGAGCGCCGAGGTAAATTTGATGAAAAAGCTGATGAAGGTATCTTTGTGGGATACGCCAAGCACAGTAAGGCATTTAGAGTTTTTAATAAACGGTTGTTGAAAATTGTTGAATCTGTTCATGTTACGTTTGATGAATTTGATTTGCTAGAGTCTGATAAGACTCCAAATAGTACTGATAACTCTGGTGTGTTTGAGACAGGTGTATAAAGTAATCAAAACTCAAGTCAATCCACCAGTTCTAATGCAAATCAATCTCCAGCTCAGCCTTCAGCCTCAAGTGGTGTATCTTATAGAGACTTAGTTGATGACTCTTTCTTTCCCCAATCGGTTAGGCAATCCAATAGGCAACCTCAGCTAACCGATACTTTACCAACTAGTCCTCATATTAACTTTCCTAACTCACCACCTGAAGCTGAACCAATTTCAAACAATTTACCGTTTCCTTCCCTACATACCGATCACCAGTCACCATCACCCTCACCTAACCGATCTCCTCAACCGGTCACATCTCCCTTTACCGGTCCTACTCCTCCATTAGAAACCTTAAGGCAAGAACCTGTTAGGCAAGACCTCCTTAGGGAAGTGAGAACAGTTAGAGATCATCCATTATAAAATGTGATAGGTGATGTCTTTGGTCCCAGAATGACTAGAGGCCAGCTAAGAAATTTAGAGGATCAACATGGATTATTTTCCTCTGCTATGGTCTCAAATATTGAACCAAAGAAGACTGAAGAAGCACTAGATGACCCCAGCTGGGTAGAAGCTATGCAAGAAGAGCTTAACCAGTTTGATAGATGTAAAGTTTGGGAATTAGTGCCTAGACCCAGTGATCAAACAGTGATTGGAACGAAATGGGTTTATAGAAATAAATTGGATGAGTCTGGAAAAATAATTAGGAACAAGGCTAGACTAGTAGCGAAAGGATATAGGCAGGAAGAAGGCATAGACTATGATGAGACTTTTGCTCCCGTAGCTAGATTAGAAGCCATTAGGTTATTTCTTGCCTATGCAGCCTACAAAGAGTTTAAGCTATATCAAATGGATGTGAAAAGTGCCTTTCTCAATGGGGAACTTCAAGAGCTTGTTTATGTAGATCAACCTCCCGGTTTTGAAGATCCCAAGAAGCCTAATCACGTCTACAAATTGAATAAAGCTTTGTATGGCCTCAAGCAAGCACCGCGAGCATGGTATGAAACTCTATCCAAATTCCTACTTAGTGAGAAGTTCGAGCGAGGTAAAATCGACACCACTTTATTTATTGCAAAGCATAATGGTCATTCATTGTTAGTTCAAATATATGTTGATGACATTATTTTTGGATCTACTAACGAAAAATTATGCAAGAGATTTGAGAAACTTATGCAGAGCAAATTTGAGATGAGCATGATGGGTGAGCTAACCTTTTTCCTTGGACTTCAAGTCAAGCAAACCCAAGAAGGTATTTTCATCAATCAAGCCAAATATACCAAAGATCTAATCAAGAAATTTGGTCTTGATTCCGCTCATCCTCAAAGCACTCCAATGGCCACAAATGTACACTTAGACAAAGACGAATGCGGTAAGAAAGTAGATATGACACTCTACCGAGGTATGATAGGTTCTCTACTTTACTTAACCGCTAGTAGGCCAGATATCATGTTTGCCGTATGTGTATGTGCTAGATTTCAAGCTGACCCAAGAGAATCTCACTTGCAAGCTGTCAAAAGAATTATTAGATATCTTGTGGGAACTGCTAACTTAGGTTTGTGGTATCCAAAAGATTCATCATTTACACTAATTGGCTATTCAGATGCTGATTTTGCGGCTTGTAGGGTCACCAGGAAAAGTACTAGTGGAACTTGTCAATTTCTAGGCAACCGGTTGGTTTCCTGGTCATGCAAGAAACAGGCATCAATTTCCACTTCTACGACCGAAGCTGAGTACATAGCCGCTGGGAGTTGCTGTTCACAAATCCTATGGATGAAGCAACAACTGGTGGACTATGAAATCCCTCAAGAAGTATGTCCTATCTATTGTGATAATACCTCAGCCATATCAGTCTCCAGCAATCCTGTGATGCATTCAAAGACTAAGCACATAGACATTAAATATCACTTCCTCAAGGATCATGTTGAAAAGGGTAATATTGTTCTTTTAAAAGTCTATACTGATTATCAACTAGCTGATATTTTGACAAAACCATTGGACATTAAAAGATTTGAATTCCTTAGAGGAGAACTAGGCATGATTGATATTCGTTAATTTATTGTGCTAACTTTGCTGTTTGTAAAAGCTCTCAACCGATCTTGGTGTTTCCTCAACTCCCTTTGCTAACCGGTGCTCTTGATCTTCTCTCTTAACCGTTAAGCAAGATATCCTAAACCGACATCTTCTAACCGATTAAAAGTACCCATAACCGATGGCCCTTAACCGATGCAAAAGTTCTCTCTCCTAACCGATCATCTCTTTGATCGGTTAAGCCTCAAGTGGTGACGTCAGCTCAACCGATTGATCATTACCTAGCCGACGAACTGCGGCCGGATTACTATTCACAATCCGTTTTTAATCGGCGCGACCCCTACCGATCAGTCACATCAATCTTTTCAGCCGTCTACCGCTTCACCCTATCCTGTCACATCCATAATTGATGTTCCCTACTCCCTCCTACTACCGTCCTTGTGTACTCAAGTGTTGGTCAAATTTAAAATTTTGTGACCAAAAAGGTAACTTCTGTATCATTCCAATTTATCAAAAGGTTATCTTTTTGTCATTATTGCATTATGGTTTAACTGCTGCACACACGTACCTAGTTTTAAAGCTCTCATATTTAAAATCGTGTTCAATATCTTTTTAAATATCTGCGCCATGCAGTTGAAACGTCTTTTAAATTTTCAAAAACCCCTCCATCTTCTCTCTCTACTATATAAGGAAAAACAAGCTTTCATTTAAACTTTCCGAATTCTCTTTCCTCTGCAAAAGCATCGAACATTCAAGCGATCAATCTTCATTCTCTATTTGTTATTCAAACTCAAATCATCTCTGGTAAAGATTTTTATAATCCCTAAATTCTTTCATCTTGAAGACACACGAACTATTTTCAAAATATAAACTCACTTCTATTTTTCTTTTGAAATGTGTTCTAACTTAGAATGTTGTTGATTCTTGAACTCTTTTGACAGATGGCTCCCAAACCAACCAAGAAAGACATCTTCGGAGGTTACATTCTTCCAAGCTTCTTCGAATCTGAAGAAGGAAAGATCCTCCAGGCCATGTTGACTGCTGCCGGTCTGTTGCCTTTCTTGATGCCAGAAGGAAATGATGACATTATGTATGAGTTGGTCAATGAGTTCTTCAACAATGGTGTTGTAGATGATAATCCAAAGCCCGGTGTTGTATCCCATATTACTTCAACTGTTGGTGGTTTTTCCGTTGATTTCTCTCCAACTTCCATTGCCGATGCTTTCCCTACCGTTCCCTCAACCGGTTCATCTTCTATCACAGCGAAAGATATGGAATCTGCATGGGCTAGTGTTCGTGGAACCGATCCATTTGTGACCGGTGAAGGAAATAAGAAAGCCGATCTGGATGCTGTTCACTACGCCTTGGCCGAAGTAATTGACCGATGTGTGATTTGCCGGTCTGGTTCCCATCATTGTATCACTATGATACAATGGGAAGCCATTGCAGCTGTTATTCTTCAAAGGAAGTTCAACTGGTGCTCCTTCATCTACCGTGTTATTTTGATTGCATTCAAGAAATTTCAGAAAGAAAAGCCCTTGTTCAGATCAAACAAGGCAAAGCCCATTCATTATCTTCTGATGAGTAGAATTCTCATGAGAATCCCATCAATCTTTACCATTTCTGGTGGTCAGCCTTCTGTTCCCAAATCTTTTGTCAAAGCTTTCGACAAGGCTGATCAAGCAAGGATTCTTAGAGAAGCTAAACCTACGGCTCCCATTGCTACTCCAACTGAAGCTCAACCGGCTAAGAAGAAGCCTTCTCAACCAAAGAAGAAAAAGTCAACCGATTCCTCCAAGCCGGTCTTTGATCAACCTAAGCCTTCTCAACCGATCCCCTCACCGGCCAAGAGAAAATCTTCAAAACCTGATACTGAAGACAGAGAACCCATCTCCACCGTTATCCGAACCAAAAAGACTACAAGGAAATCATCCAAACCTCCTACTCCTCCTCCAACCTCCTCAAAATCAAAACCAATTCCAAAAACCCCTTCCCAAATTGCAAAAGAAAATGCTGAAAGAAGAAAGAGAATTGAAGCCGACATTTCCTCCTTCATACCCTTCATCCCCAACCGATTGCTTGGCCATAATACCTTGACCGATGACATCCCAATCACCGGTCATGCCTCTAATCCCTCTTACCGAAGATGCCAACCGATCAGAAATCCTACCTTCCACATTTTCCACAATAATCCTTGGTCCTTTAACCCTCAGTCTGCTCCTTCTCCTAATTGGGTATATCCAATTGATCATCTGCCACCTTTTATTCGGAAGTTGCTCCAATTCCATGAAATCAACAAATCCTCCGTACCTATTGGCAACCCTCAGGACTATATTGACTTTGGGAACCAACATGAGGATAAAGGTGTGTACTTTAGCTGACCTTGCCGTCTCAGAGATTATGATCTTTCCTCCTCCAGGCGCAGTCTCATCAAACAATACAACAAACTCTTCGATCAGCTTCCCCTCAAATGGAATGCTGTTTTCTTAGCTCAAGATAGAATGAGGCAGGACATGATGGTCCAAGCTGTATGGGCAGACTTTGCCATTCTATATGGAGCAGAAGACACTTTGATTGAGACAGATTATTATCAGTCTGGGAGATATGAAATGGAATTTGATTCTCTCCCAAACTTTGACTCTGAACCAGTTTGCCTTGGACCTAGGAAAAATCAACTTATCAGGAATGTAATGGATTTGTTGGACAACTTATTGGATATGGACAATGAACTCAAGGCGGCTGGAAATATCTCCTTAGCCGATTTCTTTTCTGCAGTTCAGTCCAACTCTACCAAATGGCCCACGGTTACCAATGCTGAAATTGATGCCATGTTTGAAGATGAAGAGGAAGAAAAAGAAAAATCTGAGGAGATTGTTGAGTCTAGTTCGAGTTCTGACTCTAGTTCTAATGGAGATGATGGGCCTGATCGAATGGAGAGTATTGATCAAGCATTTACCACTCCCAAACCGATGGAAACGGTTAGAAGCTTGGGAGGAGGCATTACCGATACATCACCGGTTACACCATTGGGAGGAGGCACTACTGACAAACCTGCCTCTACTCAACCGATGATGTCTCCACCGGTCTCAATCCCTCCAACCGTTGTATCTACTGAACCGGTTATAGTATCTCAACCGATTGATGCCGATGATGTTCTTCTGCAGCAGGCTGTAGCTGCTAGCCTATTTGATGTGGAGGAAAAGCGACTGCAAGACCGAGCCGATGCACTTGCTACTGCTCAAGCTCTTCAAGCTTCTATTCTTGATAGCCAAGTGAGAGAGATTCAATCAATGCTTTCTAGTCCTCAGAGGGTTGAGGAGGAGACTCAATCTGTGCCTCCCACTTCTTCTACTCCTGATGATGAGTCTGATTTCTTTGAAGTGGAGGATATTTCTGATGATGATGATGAATTCAATATTCTAGATCCTGCTGTTCCACCAGTCTATGCTGATCATTGTCTCTATCAGAAAGATATCTTCTCTCCCTTAAACTATTACACTTCAAAGTCCTCCATTCCTCGAACCTCTCATGGTATTCCCCTCTTTGGTATTCATGAGAAAATTTCTAGTCGTGCTGAGTACAAGATAGTTTCTGACCCTCCTCTATTTTCCCAAGAGCTCAAGAAATTGAAAGAGAAAGATGTTGGTATTCTTTTCTACCTCTCCAGAACGGTTGGCCCTGGGGAAACCAGTTTCAAAGCCCAAAAATCGGTTGTGCTTAAACTTCGTAAACGGTTTCCTCCACCCAAGGGTCAACCGGTCAAGCCTTCCAAAACCGATCAACAGTTGGTCACCAACTTCCAAACCAAGCAGAAACCGATACTCTCTCCCTCCAAATCTCAAAGGCTTCATCACATCAGAATTCAAGGAGGAGTTGCTCAAACTGCTTCTGGACCGATTGAGTGTACCTTTTCTACTGCCAATCTTTTCATGCGTTATCTATCAGTCAATAACCGGATTTCTCAGGTTTTGGAGTTAAGAATTTTGAGATGGTCCTACGATGTTACTCACAGAGTTGGGTTAATGCCAAATGTTACTCAGCTTTCTATCATGAGAAATGGCAATGCTCAGCCTTGGAGCAACATTCGGCAAGCTTCCCTCCTTCTCCTTGCTCTCAGGGTTATCCCTTTAATTCAGTTAAGGCAAAATGCTTTATCATTGGCCTCTACTGCTGCTGATCTGATTGCCTCTGCATTTGATGAGGCCCATGACATTCAGAATGCCATTGCTCTTAGCCTTGAATCTGATTCAATTATTTCTTCTGATCCCAATGACTTCCTAGTATTCAGCCCATCTGTTGCTTCTTCTGTATCAGTTGATGAGGAGATTACTTTTTCTCCAACCGGTCAAGTCTCTAGGATCGGTCCAGTTCACGTCAACTCTTCAACCGATGCCTCTACAGGTTCTCCAACTCCATCCCTTACCGGTCGCTCTATTCCTCTTACTGCTCATCTAACCGAGATGCTTCCTACCGATCCTCCAAATCCATTCCTTGCTATCCAAATTTTCAAACCTCTCCAAGTTCAAGCCTTAGTTGCTGCTATCCTTCCAACCGATCCTCCAGCTGTCTCAGTCAGTCCCTCAACCGTTGACTCCTCTACTGATAGTGATGCTGTTGCCGATGCTGATCCTTCACCTGATGCTCCCCAACCAGTTCCTGAAGAAGAACTCAACCGACCAGTTGTTGTTCGTGATCTTTGTGAACTTTATGATGCTCTGGTTGCGAGTATAGTTAAGTCCAATCAGGAGGAGGAAGAGAAGAGGTTAGACAGAATGGAACATGGTTATGCAAAGGATTTAGCTAACTATGTAGCTGATCTGTTTGACAAGGATGCCAAGATCACTGAACTCTCCACTCAGCTCGGTGCCTTGACTCAGTTGAATAAAGAACTCATGAACACTGCCAAGGATGCCCAAACCGATCTGAAGATTGCTACCGATGAAATCAAGAAGTTGAACCAGAAGCTGACCGATCAAGCCTCCTTATTTAGAAAAACCAACACTGAGAGGATCAAGCTTAAATCAGAAAATGAAGTGCTCAAAAAGTTGTTAGCGGACCATGATGCTGAGAAGTCTGCTAGAAAGAAAAGGAAGAGAGATGAAAAGGAAGCCAAGAAGTCAGCAAAGAAATCTCGCACCCAACCGGTCAGTCCATCGGCTAACCCTCCTTCAGACCCCAAGGATTT
The DNA here is from genome assembly GCA_022495995.1 of Adenophora triphylla var. japonica. Taxonomy (NCBI): domain Eukaryota; kingdom Viridiplantae; phylum Streptophyta; class Magnoliopsida; order Asterales; family Campanulaceae; genus Adenophora; species Adenophora triphylla. The sequence goes on from JAFEMH010001083.1 coordinate 316,905, forward strand.
GCCTCCAACCGATGACCCTGCTGCTCCTGTCTAGAATGTAACCGATGATGAACTTGTCTTTCCATCTTTTGCCTAACCGGTTGCAGCTTAATCAATGAGATTTCCTTGACCTCAAACTTTGTTGTTTTGAATGACTTGTCTTTCCTTACTTTCCTTTAATTGTTTTTGAATGTTCAAATTGTTCTAACTGTCTCATTTCGCAGGTATACTCATTCAAAAATATTTTACCTTAATTTGTCTCAACTTTAAGCTTTCAATTTATTTGTAAGCTTTCTTAGGTTACATCTATGTTGTTACTTGACTTAGGGAATGACATATCTAAAAGATAAAATTTTAGTCATTCTTTTACTAAGTCAAGATGATGCTAACCTAGGGTGATTGGACTTAAGCAATTAGGAGGAGATTGTTAGTCAAATATATGCTTAGATTTAGAATTGCTTAAACCCAATCACAACAAGCATTAATGTGGACCCCTAATTTTAATTAGACCCAATAGAATTTTTCTATGTATGATAGGTCCCCATAGTTCTAGTGCCAGTGTTTTAAATCATGTAATTTTCTCAAGACCTTGAAGACTTGAAGACCTGAAGATTTGCCCTTTTAATTTTTGTGAGTTACTCGGTTTGACTTTCTAACCGGTTGATCTCTTAACCGGTGTGTCTACCTAACCGGTTGCCCTACCTAGCTGATGTAACCTTCACAGGTTGTATCTTCTCCCTTGCCGGTTAAGGCTTTCTCAGAAAGCTTCCTTCATCCTAGCCTAACCGAAGCATTTATTGCTCCCAACTACCCAGCAACCTCTTTAGCTAAAGTTGGTAAAGCAAGCATGCTGAATAGACGCTGAAGTGACATTCCTGCGGCTGTCAGAAGCTCAAAATAGATTGTCAAAATAACCAGTACTCACATCCTTCCAACCACTCAAGGAAAATCTTCTCTCTCCTATCTCAGGCATTTAATGCAAAGATCCTTCAATTCAAAGGCATGCCTGATCAAGTCATCATTGCAACCTCTTCAAAGACAACGGCTCCTTTTCAAAGTTCACTATAAATAGCTTCCCTGGAGCATTGAAGAAGGTTGGTGCATTTATGATTCTTGAGAGTGAGCTGCTTTGAACTACCAACCTGCAAACTCCATAGTTCAAGGCATTCAATTCAAGTCCCCTTATTCACTAGACATCTCTGTAGGACTTATACACTGTGCACCTCAATCAATGCTGTAGTGTTCCTTCATTAGACTACCTTTGGAACACATTGATTGATTCACACACAACACCCTAGAGAAATCAGCTCAACTTGTGAGCACATCTCTAGAAAACACCAGGTCTTTATTGTAGCACGATCCGTTAGTGGTCACCTTTAGTTTGGCAACCTTCAATCATTGGCTTGCAATTTGTAATAGGTAGTAACCATTAATATAGTAGTGCACTTTCACAAATCCAAGTTCTGACCAAACTTGGTAGAGGATGTAGCAGTTATTTAACACTGTGAACCTCTTCAAACAACGTGTCATTCTTCTGTGTGATTGTTTATTTTTGTGTAGTTGTAACTAGTTGACATTCTCTCAACTGGTCACAACCTATTGACTCAACTTACTGCTCAACTTGTTTGTCTTACTTGGAAATATAATTTGCTTTTGTTTGCATGAGGATTTTAACTTACTGTTTTTGAAACTCTACCTAACCGGTTGTATATCTTCCTAACCGTAATCTCCGCTGTGCAAAATAAATCTATCGGTTAGTAAGTGTATTGCCCTCAACCTTTTTCAAAGACTAAGAGTTTTAAACAAAAGTTTTAACAGGCTATTCACCCCCCCCCTCTAGCTTGATTCTTACCATTTGGGACCTAACAAGACCACAAGGGAGTTTTCCCGGTCAATCGCAAAGGCCCGACGAGCATGTTAGTGCGGTAGAAACTAGGAGTAGAAAAGAAATTATAGATCCCCTTCCTAAGGAAAATATCAAACCGAGCAAAGAGAACGTTAGTCCAACCCCACCGATGGTCGAGACTAATGGAGATGTTGAAAATGGGACAGAATCCCCTAAGATTTCTAGAAATTTTGACCCTCCAATACCATACCCCCAAAGGTTGGTAAGAGCCAAACTTGACAAACAATTTGCAAAATTTTTAGAAGTCTTAAAATCTATTTATATCAACATACCTTTTACCGATGCCCTTCAACAGATGCCATCTTATGCTAAGTTCTTAAAGGACATTCTTGCAAATAAGAGGAAACTTGAGGAGCATGAGACTATCGCTTTGACAGAAGAAGTAAGTGCCATTTTACAAAGAGAACTTCCTCCTAAATTAAAAGATCCCGGCACTTTCTCTATTCCTTGCAAAATAGGTAAATACAATGTTGATAATGCTTTGTTAGATCTTGGGGCAAGTGTGAGCCTCATTCCGCTTTCAGTAGGTAAGAAACTAGGTGTGGGGGAAATGAAACCCACCACTATTTCTCTCCAACTAGCGGATCGCTCCATTAAATACCCGATGGGTATTATGGAAGATGTCCCTTGTCAAATCGGGAAATTGATCATCCCGGTAGACTTTGTAGTCCTTGAGATGGAGGAAGATCACCAAATTCCAATAATTCTAGGAAGACCTTTTCTTGCCACCGCTGGTGCAGTAATAGATGTAAAGAATGGCACTCTTTCTCTAAACATTGGAAATAAGAAGGTCGAATTTAAAAACATAAATCTCAACAAGTCGTGCCATGAAGTCAACACTCCTGAAAATGATAGCAAAAAGGGTGAGAAATCACAATCCAAGGACTCAAAAATATTAATTAAAAAGCCCTTAGATCATAGTGGTGAAAAAAATGTGCACCCTAAAAAGCATAATAAGGTTCAAAAATCAAAAGGTAGGGGACCCAAGAAGAAAAGCAAACCGGGATGTCGCGTTTGCATAAATCTTAAGAGCTCAATCACGCCAAAGGGGAAGGAATGGCGAGTTGTTAAGGATAAGAGACTATTACAATATCACTCACCATCCATTGTCACTGATAGAAAGGGGTCGAGCTTATGACCTTAAACAAGCATCATCGGAATAGTAAACCGATGGATTATATTACTGTTTATCATAATTTTGTTTACCACCACATGCTTATCTCTTTACTCTTTGTCCTTGAAACATTGAGGACAATGTTTACTTCAAGTGTGGGGGGGGTATTTATCTATTTGCTTTCTAGTTTTAATTTACTTGCTTTCTAGTGTAATTTTTTTCTTTTTAACTTAGTTGCATTTTCATTTATGCATGTATAATAGTATATAAAAAAAATATAAAAATCCCTATGATGATCCATATCATTATTTCTTATGCTTGCCAATTGTCCTAGAATAATGCCGTTGTCTTTTCTCTCATATTTTCTATAAACTTAGAAATTTATAAAAAATGAAAAATATAGAGATAATTTTAGGAAATAATTTTAAAGCCTTATAAGTTAGTATAGCAAAATATAGGGTTTTATCAAGGAAAGGGCGGCATTTGATTAGAAGGAATCTTTATCAATCTATACTTGGTCATTTTTATGCAAATATTGAAAATATTTCTTTGAAATTGTACATTTTAAATTTTATTAAATACTTATTCCCTTATTAAAAGCACCCTTTGTTTTGCACCCCTTGGATCACACCCCTTCATCAAAATTTCATATTTCCATTTCCACTAATTAATTCAAAGTTAGACATCTTTATCTTATTGCTAAAAAGAGTGACTTTGTCACCATACCTTAAAAGCAAAAAGAAACCTATTACTTCTTAAGTAACTCGGGGCACGGCGTTCGCTGCGACGATGCTTCCTTGTCAAACGGGAGTAATATCCAAAAGTATTCTTGATCTAAGTATTAGGAACATGGGGTTCGCAACCACAATGTCTCCTACTTGAAAGGATCAAAAATAACTTAGGTCTTTTGCAAAAATATAACACGTGCAAAGATAAGATAAATTTGTTTAAACTTTGATGAGATTTTTCCACTACCATCATCCATTTTTCACCCTTGTGATTCAAGAATGTAATACAATTCTTCGGGAACTTCTAATTTGTGAATAAATGTTTATACCTTCTCTTGTATATTTTAAAGAAATAAATTCATCTTTTCTCAAAAATCACTTTAAAAAAGTGAAAACTTTTCTACCAAGAAATAAATCTAAGAATTATCCTTCTAGCATGCTTTACTTGGTCAAAATTCTATATATGCTATATTAGGTTATTGTCTTGCATTTTATCTCTTTAAAATATCCCTAAAATACTTCTTTCTAGATAAATTTTTAAAGGTATTCAAAATATGATTAGAAAGACAAAGGCATTATCTAAAAGGCAATTAAGGCTTGCTACTTTATTTCTGAGGGATCAATCTTGTTTTTTCTCCCTCTCCGTATTTTCATTCTAAGTTTGCTTGGGGACAAGCAAAAGCTTAAGTATGGGGGAGTTTGATAAGTGACTATTATATAGTCATTTATCCTTAGTTTTATATACTTTTTAAAGCATAAAATATCATTTCTCATTTCATTTTATGTACTTTTTAGTTCCTTTTTCATATTATCTAGATTTTACGCCTTTTGGTACTTTTCTTGCAATTAAAGACAGGTTTTAGGTTCTTTTTATCAAAAGGATACTTGGACACTTCAAGGCAAAAGACATGAAAGAGCACCAACCAAATCAAACACAGAAAGCTAAATTCCAGATGGAGCGGCCGTGCAGCCAAGATGGAGCGGCCGTGCACCTGGCCTTTTTCAGGCCATTTGTGGCCCTAAAATATAGAGTGGCCGTGTCTTGAAGAGGGAGTGACCGTGTCATATATGGAGCGGCCGTGCAGCTTGGACAGGAGCGGCCGTGCGAAGTGTCAAGACTCAAATTCAAATCTGGCGCCAAGGGTCACACGGCCGTGCAACTTCCTTGACGCGGCCGTGCAAAACGCGACTGCAGATGTAAAGGCACCTTTTGATGGCACCCAATTGAAGAGTCTCCTCCTTTTTATAAATAGGACCCTAGTGATCAGTCTTAGATACAAAAATTTTAGAGAGAAAATCACTGATACTTCATAGATAGAAGATACAAACACTTGTGATAATAATTTTCTAAGGAGATTTGAAGATCAAGTTCATTATTTGTTCTTGGAATCACTTTGGAGGAAAAGCAATAAAAGTGAAGCATTATTCTCAGCATTTGCCTTCTTTATTCATAAGTCTTTCTTACTCAATTTTTTATTATTGCTTATACGTTATAAATGGCTTGTGAGTAATCCCCCTTATTCTTGGGGTTGGAAACTCAAAAGCATACTTATTCATCATCTAAAAATGTTAAGTCTTGTCTTCTTTCTTCATCTAATCAATTTCTTTATATTATTCTCTAAACGCCTTACATTTTGGAGATATCCAATTTGTATGATTCAGTCAATTGAGAGAAGTACCTAGCGGAGAATCTCGATTGACGGAACCATATAAAGAAACTAGGTTTCATTGATCACGAAAGTAGTTCAATGTAAACGAAAATCTCAAACAGTTAGGGCATAATTAGTGAAGAATACAAACGCTACTGTCTTAACCCGAAGTAGCGAAGGCTTAACATACCATCCTTGCTTTTTATGAAAACCTTTTATCTCTAAGACAATGACGATTTGATGAACAAAGTTATGTGTATGATTTCCAATCCCGAGAATGCTTCGTTTTATAAGAATTTAATCAAAGTACTTTCTGTTTATGTTCTCTCTATTTTTCTAAAAACAAATTTTATCTCCCCCCAATTTTTCCTATTACTTTCTAAAGACAAAAATATTCCCTAGTAAACCCTGTCTCTGTGGGATCGACTCGTACTTGCACCCGCTATATTACAATAGCCCATGCGCTTGCGGATATAAATAAACCGTTAGGTTTCGACCGAACACTACACCTCTTCTTTATTCATTTTTATTTTATTAGCATAGTTATTTATTGCCAGAATGGCAGCAGCCCTTTCACAAGAAGAAATAAGTATCATTCTGGAAGACTACTCTTATTCATAAGTACTACTATGGCATTGCTGCTTCATTAGTGACTATTATAAGCTTATAACAAGTGTAGTAGAAATCAATTAACGTTATCATAGATGCTGTTATGAATGATGAATTGACCAATTAGCAACAAAACATATACTTCCTCCGTCCCACTACAAATTACAAACTTTTCTCATAGGGCGTCCCACTACGAACTAGACACTTCTTAAAATGGAAATGTTTTATTACTTGCCCGCAAAAGCCCGTTAATTTGAGCCCGCTAAATGTCCGCTATGTTGGGCTCTTGAAATTGAAGCCCGCAACTAAATGGGCTCATACCGAACTTTGCCAAAGCCCGCAGACTTTGAACCCGTGCACACTCCTAATCTATATTACAATAGGAAAGGGTCATAACCACCTACACAAAGAAAGGCTAGGATTGCTTCTCATAAAATAGATCGAACGGCCTAAAATTAACCTACTTAACCCACCACTGATACCTTCTCTACGGTTTCTTAACTTCTAGCTACCGTTTCTTCACACAGCTTCTTCTTTCCCCTCTCTCTCTCTATCTAGATAAGCAGCACCCATTTCTTCTCTCCCCCCTCTCTCTCTCTCTCTCTAGATATTCCATATTCAATCAATTGGCGTAGGTTGTGGGTCTGATTGCGGCAGAGGTATTTGTTTTTTTTTTTTTTTCAGTTTTCGTTTGGGATTTGAGTTTATTTTGGTTTTTGGTGTCTGACTGCGGCAGAGGTAATTTTTTTTTTTTTAATTTGGGATAGCATTTGAAGTGGGAATACGTACATGAATACTAATGGTTCCCAGTATATGTGACTTGAGATAATTAGTGCTAGATAGACTGTTTGGGTACCTAATTTCGATTGTATTATTTGATTTGTTGAGAAAATTAATGATAAGAGTTTTGGATAGCCTCTTCTATCAGTATTTCGATTGTATTATTTGATTTGCACTATGTTGTGGGATTGTTAATGGGTTTGAATGGGTGACCCTTTCTTTGTAAATTGAGATGCCCACTAATTGTTTGATAAAATTCCCAAGTAGTAATTTGTTGGGGCAATCTGTAGTGAGACCTTGATGAGGGGCTATATGTTATTCTATGTTGTGGGAATTGGGTTGGGTCACATTGGATTATCTTTTCGATGTAAAATGAGTAACCACTATGTGCTTGATATATTCCCTAAGTTATGTTTTTGGCATGACTATGCATCGTTTTTAATTACAGGTAAATGGAATTGATTTTTTTGCTTTGTTGAATTTGAATATTTTTTTTTTCTTTGTTGGATTTGAATATCAAGGAAGAGTTCAGAGAAACAAATGTAATGGATAGCCTCTTCTATCAGTATTTCGATTGTATTATTTGATTTGCACTATGTTGTGGGATTGTTAATGGGTTTGAATGGGTGACCCTTTCTTTGTAAATTGAGATGCCCACCAATTGTTTGATAAAATTCCCAAGTGGTAATTTGTTGGGGCAGTCTGTAGTGAGACCTTGATGAGGGGCTATATGTTATTCTATGTTGTGGGAATTGGGTTGGGTCACATTGAATTATCTTTTCGATGTAAAATGAGTAACCACTATGTGCTTGATATATTCCCTAAGTTATGTTTTTGGCATGACTATGCATCGTTTTTAATTACAGATAAATGGAATGGAGAGTTTTTAATTTACCTTCAGAACAGAAGCCATTAAAACTTGATTTTTTTGCTTTGTTGAATTTGAATATTTTTTTTTCTTTGTTGGATTTGAATATCAAGGAAGAGTTTAGAGAAACAAATGTAATGGATTAGCATTAAAAAAGGAAGAGTTTAGAGAAACAAATAGAATGGATTAGCATTAAAATAGCTGAAGAAAAAAACAGTAATAGTAGGTATAGTTATGTTATAGCTAAGTTTGCAATATCTATAGATTTACTACTCCTGTCCGTCATAAAAATTAAAACAAAAAAGCCATTTCCATATACACCCTTGATCTCAAATTATAAGTCAAGTGGAAAAGAACCAGCACTACCGCCACATCCAGATTGAGGTGAGTGAAATTCAACATCACATCCAGTTCAAGAGCTCCACAATTTAGAAAATGAAGGTTGTTGCTGCTTATTTGCTCGCTGTGTTAGGTGGAAACAACAGCCTTACAACTGATACGCATTGGGTTGAGCTACTACTTTCTCAACTAAAGGTTAAGGATATCACTGAAGTTATTGCAGCATTGTGAGATGATGTTGGAGCATCTGGTGCTGCTGCTGCTGCAGCCCCACATGTTGCTGAAGTCTAGAAGGAAGAAAAGGTGCTGCTGCTGCTGCTGCCCCACATGTAGCTGAAGTCTAGAAGGAAGAAAAGGTTGTTGAGAAAGAAGAATCAGATGATGGCATGGGCTTTAGTTTGATGCAGGTAATGGAGTAATTTTGGTATTTCATTTATTTTTAATTGCTTAACGAAGAGCTTATTTGAACTTTTAATTTGGCATTCATTGATTTTAAATTTTCCTGATTTTTTTTATCATTTGGCTTGGCTCATGTGACTTATGAATGGGACAATGATGATTTTTGTACGTTTGTGGTGCTGAATATGTGTGTTTAACTATGTGCAGGAAGTTGCAGAATTATTACTTGGACAGCTTGAAGAACTAATAAGAGAGGAAAAGGAATTGAAGTTAGTAAGACATGTTAAAAATAAAAAGAGGCAGGGGAATAAGGAGGAATGCTGGGTAGGGGGGAGCTAGGGTGTCCTAGAGGAAAAGAAATTAAACTATTTGCTCTCAAGATTAAATATGAATGTTTTTTGGTCGTTCATCATGGGACAGAGGGAGTACGACATAAGTGATGTTCATTGGAGTGGCACGGGACGGCTTATAGATATAAAAGCATTTTTTTCGAATTTTCATTATCCGCTTACCTTACCTTTTTGTACTGATCCGTGTCATTGACATGGGCATTTAAGTATTTAAGTACTAGTAGATTACTAATTAGGGATAAAATTGTTGTACTCTAAACACGTGAAATGTGATTGTGAGAGGAAGAGGTTTTGACGGCTGATAGATTGAGAAACACGAACAGGAACAGGCAGCATTAAAATAATCTTAATCCTATGTTGAGGGAATCTAACAATTACATAGGAATAAGATACATACATCAAACATGTGCACGCACGTCAAAATGTAAATGTTTTTTCAATGTTTCACGTGCAAACAAGCCAAAGACATTTCCATTATTATACCCTTTCTCATTGCTCCAAAAAATTTGTTATTTAATTTTTTTTTTCAAATATTCAAAATTGTAATTAATATATATTAAATAAATTAAATTATCTTTAAAATAATTTAATTTTTATACTATTTAAAGAAAGTGTATAGCGTAGGAGTAAATATTGTTAGTATGAAAATTGATATACAAGAGAAAAAATGGGATATAAAATAATTAGTAAATAGTTATTGAAAAAATAACAAGTGATTCTCACTATTTTAGTATTGTGTTTTTTAAAATGGAATATCTGTTAGCAAATATCTATATTTGCACATGTAAAATAAGTTAAATATTTATGTATAGTTATTCCTATGTGTTAGCTATGTAAAAATATGTTACTATATTATTATTAGAATATGTCAAATATTTAGTTCCTAATTTATAGGCTTAAATTATGGCAGGACGACAACAACAACAACAACAAAGCCTTAGGACGGTTGTATATATTGAAGAGTTTGGAATGAAAGAGGACACGAAATCAATTTTATTCATGGTATCAGAGCATCCACACATCCTTAACCGTCGTTCTCCTCCTTGTCTGTCTTCTTCGTTCTCTTTTCTTCCTCATCTCTTCTTCAATGGTGGCTGAACATAAATTCCATCCGACATTTACTGTCACCAATATCAAGAACTTCATCTCTCTTGTTCTTGAGATGGAAAAAGGGCAGTATTCTTCCTGGTCCGAACTGTTTGGAATTTATTGCCTTGCCTTCTTGATCAATGACCATATCATCCCTCCAACCCCATCCGAGCCAAGCAAGGAAACCGGAGATGCTACTAACACAGTTTCTAAAGCCAAAGAGCCTGCTCATGATGAGGATTTGTGATGGAGAAAAATTCCTCTAGTAATAAAAATCGAACAAGTGTACTCACTACCGGTGTAGCAATATGCACGAGCAGGGGTCGAACCACAAAGACTCGTTGGTAAACAAGCAAAAGAAAAACAATGAATAAAGTAACCAGAGATTTTTGATTTTAAATAATAATTTAATTCTAAAACGGAAGCAAACAATTAAAACTAAGAAAGCAATTTAAATGTAACGAATTAACTCAGATCAACAACGGAGATTCACGGATTGGATTCACAATTACTTTCACCCTATGCTATTTTTATTGCTAAAAACATTAATCTCAAATCTAGGATTCATTCACAAAAGTAAGGATTGGGACGGTGTGGTGCCCGGATTGCAACCCTTTTAATTATTATCAAGCTGCGTTTTCTGTTACGGCCACACAACAATCAAATAATTAATCAACACATTAGAATATTGAATCTAAACCCTTTTGATTTCTATTATGGCCTCAATTAGGTCTAATCTTCAAAACAGTGTTCAATTGTATCAATCCCCAAAATTAATGGCGGAATTAACACCCAAATAATTAAAAGGCCAAAATCATCTTAACATGAAATTGCAACCTCAAAACTGTTAAAGATTAATATTTTGAAGAACTAGAAAGAGATCAATTGGGAAGAATTAAATCAATAGCATAAAGATCCAGTAATCGCTACAACCAATCCGCAAATCTAAATAACTTAGCTACTCAACGACATAATAAAACTCATAATAATCATAAAATAAAAGAACATCAAAACCTGAGAGATCCGGAATTGATGAACAAGAAATCTCTACGAAACTTCAAAAACTCGAACAAAAACTACTATCCCCGATTGTTTTTAAAACTGCTGCTGAAGTATAAATACTCTAGGGCAAAATACATGGGAAAAATATGCGAAAAGTCAAGACTGCCCTTAATTAGTTGCCAAAATCTGATACTGAAGACGGGACAAGCGCGGCCGCTCTGGGTTGAGCGCGCTCGCGCTTCTTGACAGCAACATTGATCTTCAAAACGACGTCACTTGAGCGCGGCCGCTCTGGGTTGAGCGCGCCCGCGCTGGTTGGCCGAGAGTTGCTCTTTCAAAATCTTCAATGGAGCGCGGCCGCTCTTAGGTAGAGCGCGGCCGCTCTGGTGCCTGTTCCACAATTTCTTGCTCTGCTCCGCTCCAACTTGGTTTCCCATGCCATTTTCTTGACACAAATCAACACTTAATCATCCTTTTCCCCTGTACTCATAAACACTCAACAACAATATTAAAACAACATAAAACCCGGGATTTTGAGCCTAAAATAGGTTCGTAAACATGTAAAATGGGTGTGTAAAAACACATCCATCAAACACCCACAAACTATCCTTTGCTCGTCCCGAGTAAAACAGAACAAAACTAAGCTATCGAACAAAAAAATAAAACTACACTACGAAAACAAAACACAATATTTTTGGGATGTTCTCTTCAAAACGGGAATCTTGTCGGCCAGACAGTCTCAGATCCTTACACAAAATAATCACAAGCATGCTATCTTGAATTATCAACTAACGTTACATTAAAGCAAAAACCCACAATTTTCCACCGCGGCATGAATAATGAAGTGAAGTCTGGTAGATCATTGTCACACTCTAAGATTATTTATGGATTCACTAAATGATGCTCTAACATAATGTGTATCAAATACAAACACAAAGGGACACTCATATGCATGTTTACACAATTGTCAACCCGGCTACTTGATAACAAAATGAAGATATGGCTCTAAGCGTTATGGTGCGAAGGATCGCATGGCTCGGTTCACGGTTACAAACGAAGGTAAGGACATACGAATCGGGAAGCGAAACTAAGAAGTCTTCTTTTTATGTATACATCCTCACTATGATAATTCACTCCGCTCACCCTTTTTCTTCCCAATGTGCCAACCCACAAACTAAAGCTTTTGCATACATACACAACATCGGGTTGAGCACATTCCCTTATTTCTGGGGCCTTTTCTAATTTCCAACTTTTGACACAATGGAGGGGCAAGATTTTTTTTTTTTTTTTTTTTTTTAATTGAAAGAACATATATACAAACACATACTCTTTCTTTTTTTTTTTTTTTTTTTTTCCTATATTTTTTTTCTATAAATTTTTTTTTCTATGCCCCTCTTCATTGTATTTCACACCCCATTTTGCATTTTGACCCCAAATTGTGCATTTAATTCCACTCACCCCAAATTCACCCCAAATTCCCATTCATTCCCTAGTTCACTTCCCGGAAGGTAAGACATCCTAAAACTATGTGAAACGGGTAGGAAAAAGGTAACAAATGATGGCGAATGGCGGTCTAAGTTTCCATTCTTTTCTATTAAAGCTCAACAAGGGTTCTAGCGGAAACTTTTATTTACTGGGGTAGAAAGCTGAAGGCACACAAAAGGGTTGAAAGAATAAGCCATATGTATCAAACTAGCCTACTGACGTGTTATTGGCAATCATGCAAACCATGTTCTAGGGACCCCGAGAATGCACAAGTGATCCCATAAAGGGCACCTAGAGTGACAACAATGATCAATGATAAATGGAAGTGAGAGGTGGTGCAATCGTGGTTTATTGTTTCAATGTAACCCTAGTTCTCAAATCCAAGATAGCATAATGACTAACAAATAACACTCAATCATCACGTACGCAGCCAACATATCCCAAAATAAAGAGAACAAAATTTTTTAAATTTTTACTAAAAAAAAAAACAAATAACAACCTAAACTAACATGGTGATAAGCAGAATAAAACACAGATACCCCCCACCCACAAACTAAAAGATAGCATTGTCCCCAATGCAATTAACTATAAACTCAGGGTAGGGATACCTCAACCGATCACTGTGGCGGATAACCCCATTGGCTAGAAGAGCCTCCAGGGAACTACTGCTGCTGCCACTGCTCTCCTTGTCCGGATGAGCCACTGGGAAATTGCTGCTGCTGCTGCTGGTACTGCGGCGGGAACTGTGGCGGGTACTGTGGCCATGTGTAACCAGTAGGGGGCAACCGACTGAAGAGTTGGTCCCACCTACTATCCTGCTGGGCCCGCCATGCTTGGGCCGTCTCAATCTCTGCCCTCACTCTATCATCAACCGCTCTCACCCTATCATCGGCCTCACTCGTCTCTCGCTCCAGGTGGTGAATCTCTCGATCGAATCTCGCCTCCATCGCCTCCAACCGATGCGACAGATAGTACAAACCCTCACTGGGTTTTCTCCAGCCTTCGACTATATCATCCTCTTGTTCTTCCTCTTCTTCCTCCTCCGTTCTTCCTCCCGCTCCGGCTCAACCACATTTACCCCCTTGGGGTGGCTCTTGTCCCTAATCTTTCTCTCGGTAATTGTAGGCTCCAAGCCTATGTCCCTAGGGATATTTGTGAAATTAACACCCGAGAGCCCCATCAAACCCGTGATCATTAAGGGGTAATTGTAGCTATTCTTCCCCATTTGTTGATATGTCCTGTTGATCTCGTGGGCAATGATTGACCCGGTATCAATGTTTTTCCCCGTCAAGATGACGTGCATCAGTGCAGCTCGACGCCACCCAACCTCGTGAGGTCGGGAAGATGGAAGGACTCTCTCACGTATAATCTCGTGAAGATACTTCATCCGTGGGGGAAGAAGTTTTGAAGCAATTAATACCCCCTTGTGCACTGTCGGGTCATAGGGAAAACCACCAAATGTTTCGGCAATCAAATAAAGGTTGCCCTTAGGGTTGTTTATCATTTGTTTCTCAAGATGCAAGAAGGAATAGGTATCGGCTTGCACATGTGTGGGGAGGTTGTAATATGCTATAATTCTCGCCCGGGTATACCCCACCTCTATACCTCGCACATACGAAGTGTTATGTATCCCTTTTCTAGCAGCCGCATTTGCATAAAATTCGCGAACTAACTCGCGACTTCCCCCTTCAGCCGGGGCACCCAATAAGTTTTGCCACCCATACCCCGCTACAATATCATCTAGACCCATATCCGTAATGTCTATTCCCTTTTCTATATTAAAACTCCGTCCGGCATAAGTATTGAAAAATTTCAGAGCATCAACACTAACAAATTTATTTTCATCAAACAATGGGGGTGGAACCGGGGTTTTCTTTGTTACCCTTTTACGCTTAGGATTAGAGGTAGACATTGTATCGAACACTAAGCAAGGCAATACAATTAAATTCGAAGATTCTTACCCCTTCAAGGCTCGCCGGAAAATTCGCCGGAGTATGCCGGAATTTCTCTCCGAAATTTGGGAAGAAGGCCGGAAAATCAACCCCTTGCCTTTGTGAACGAATACCCACTTCAATTCGAGCTCTTCCCCACTTGATTCAACCGAAAAAACTCTTCTAGAACACCACTCTTCAATTTTTCGGAATAGCCCAACTTCGCCGGAATCAATGGCCTTTTGAAGGTTGAAATCGAGCTTGGCTTGAGGATTTATGATGGGTATGGTGATTTAGAGGTTGGAAGGGGAGATAATTGGGTTTGGGTGAGGGATTTTTAGAGAGAGAGGGAGATAACACGTAACTTTGTAGAGAGAGAGGGAAGGAGGCGGCGGTGGTATATTTGAAGGGGGGGCGTTTACTGATTAGGTTTTATTTCAATTTGCCCGTAATTTCCGTTGGAGCGCGGCCGCTCTGCCTTGGAGCGCGTCCGCGCTGGATGACCGAGACAAGACAAGTTTTTTATTTTAATGAGCGCGGCCGCTCGCTTGAGCGCCCGCGCAGCCTGGCCGAAGCTGATGGTCATTTTTCCTTTAAACAAGCGCGGCCGCTCTATGTACGAGCGCGCCCGCGCACCCTAGCAGCGTGATTTCATCAGTTTTTCGGCCCTTTTTACTGCCTTGAAGTTCACAGCTTCCGTTTTGACCAGTTGTGTGCTATCCTGCACATCACCACAAACACAAATACAAGCGTAATATCTATTGACAAAACTCAAAAGTAAATATTTTTGGAGGGTGACAACTATTTACACTCCCCTATAAACCCACAAACTCGGAGAGACCCATAACGCGTGACACAAAACTTTTGTTCGACAAAAATATGTCAAACATTTGACCGCACTTTCGCCGTTTACGTCCCCATTAATGTGAGCGGACTACCCACATTAATAGGCTCAAGTCACCGTAGTTCGACACGTTCTATACTACGACTCGAAAACGGTAAATAACAGCTTTTTTTTTTTTTTTTTATTTTTTTTTATGAATACCCCCACCCACAAACTAAGAATTTGCGATGTCCTCATTGCATAGACAATTCCAACGCGAATTCAAAGCTAACGAGTAGTGATAAACTGAATATAAAGACAGAAAGCAAAGTTACCTAAGGTTGGGTTGCCTCCCAACAAGCGCCTTTGTTTTAAGTCTTTGGCTCGACATGATGCTAATGATTTATCCGTTGATTTCCGGTGCATCCACCAACACCACCACATCAATTTCCTCCAAGATAGACACCCCTTCGTAATAGGGCTTGACTCGGTGCCCATTCACCTTGAAAGTACTTCCGTTTTTCAAATCTTTGAGCTCGACCGCTCCATGTGGAAATACTTTCACCAACTCATAAGGGCCTCGACCATTTGGAGCACAATTTACCGGGAAAAAGTCTCAATCGAGAATTGAACAATAAGACCTTCTTACCCTAAGATTAAGAATTTCGGCTTTAAGTACCGATCATGGTATCTCTTGGTTCTTTCTTTATACGCCTTGGCACTTTGGTAGCTGTCTTGCCTCAACTCCTCAATCTCATCCAAATCAAGCATTTGTTTCTCACCTGCCTTTGTCAAATCCATGTTGAGTTCCTTCACAGCCCAATATGCTTTGTGTTCCATCTCAACCGGAAGGTGACACTCTTTGCCATACACAATTCTCGTACGGACTCATCCCAACGGGCGTTTTGTAAGCAAATCCGATATGCCCATAATGCATCATTGAGCTTCAAAGCCCAATCTTTTCGTTTGGCCGAACCGTCTTTTCTAGGACCCCTTGATTTGGCGGTTGCTCACTTCCACTTGCCCCGATGTTTGGGGATGGTAGGCCGTGGCTAGCTTGTGAACAACTCCATATTTCTTCAGACTTGGTTGAAAAGCCTGTTTGTGAAGTGAGTTCCTTGATCACTAATGATTGCACGAGGCACCCCGTACCTGCAAAAAATATTCTCACACACAAACTTTGAAACAACGTTAGCATCATTAGTCCGGGTGGCAATAGCTTCCACCCATTTAGATACATAGTCAACAGCAACCAATATATACACAAAACCATGGGACGAGGGGAAAGGGCCCATGAAATCAATGCCCCACACATCAAATATGTCAACAACTAAATTATAATTTTGGGGCATCTCATCACGCTTACCTATCCCTCCCGTTCTTTGGCATTTATCACACTTTTTGCAAAAATCTTGCGCATCTTTAAATATGGTGGGCCAATATAAGCCACTTTGAAGGATTTTCCTAGCGGTCTTTTGACCACTGAAATGCCCACCACATTGTAAATCATGACAAAAGCGCAAGACACTCAATTGTTCATATTCCGGAACACATCTCCTCACCATCTTATCCGGACAAATTTTCCACAAGTAAGGGTCATCCCAAATGTAGTTCCTCACATCAGATTTAAATTTTCTCTTTTGATCATAAGTAAAGTGAGGAGGAATCATGTCACATGCAAGATAATTAACAAGATCCGCATACCAAGGCTCTTGAACATGTAGAGCAAGTAGTTGTTCATCCGGGAAATTTTCATTCACCTAATCACTCCTTCATTGCTATTCAAACGAGAAATCCTCAAGCCTTGATAAGTGATCCGCCACTACATTCTCGGACCACTTTTTGTCCCTTATTTCCAAATCAAATTCTTGCAACACAAGCATCCACCTAAGCAATCTAGGTGTTGCATCCTTTTTATTCAACAAATATTTTAAAGCCGCATGATCGAATAGATTATTACCTTCGACCCAAGCAAATATGAACGGAACTTCTCAAGTACAAACACAACAAACCTAAAAATTCTTTTTCGTAGTGGTATAATTAAGCCGTGCATCATTAAGAGTTCTACTTGCATAATGGATTACATGCGGTAATTTATCTATCTTTTGGCCTAAAACAGCCCCAATAGCAAAATCGTATGCATCACACATGATCTCAAAAGGGTGAGACCAATCGGTGGCTAGAAAGAATGGGAGTGCAAGTAAGTTTTTCTTTTAATAAAGTGAAAGCATCTAAACAAGCCTTGGTCAAAGATGAACTCGGTATCTTTAGCTAGCAAGTTACTTAACGGCTTACAAATTTGTGAAAAATCTTTAATAAATCGCCGATAAAAACCCGCATGGCCTAAGAAACTTCGAACACCCTTAACTGAGACCGGGGGAGGCAGCTTAGAAATCACATCTATCTTAGCTTTATCGACCTCAATCCCCTACTAGACACTATGTGGCCCAAGACAATCCCCGCCTAACAAGAAAGTGACACTTCTCCCAACTAAGTGTCAAATTGGTCTCGCAACATCTCCTCAAGACCATAGTCAAATTATCAAGACACCCTCAAAGCTATCTCCAACCACATAAAAATCATCCATAAACACCTCTACACACTTCTCTATCATATCCGAGAAGATGGAAGTCATGCACCTTTGAAAAGTAGCGGGTGCATTGCAAAGCCCAAAGGGCATCCTCCTATAAGCAAAAGTACCAAAGGGACATGTGAAAGTGGTCTTTGATTGGTCCTCGGGTGCAATTGTGATTTGATTATATCCCGAAAACCCATCAAGAAAGCAGTAATAAGCATGACCCGCCAACCTCTCTAGGATTTGGTCAATGAAAGGCAAAGGAAAGTGATCCTTTTTGGTGGCGGCATTCAGCTTTCTCAAATCTATACACATCCTATACCCGGTCACCTCTCTAGTGGGCACATCCTCATTTTTATCATTTTT
Organism: Adenophora triphylla var. japonica; assembly: GCA_022495995.1. NCBI lineage: Eukaryota > Viridiplantae > Streptophyta > Magnoliopsida > Asterales > Campanulaceae > Adenophora > Adenophora triphylla. The sequence goes on from JAFEMH010001083.1 coordinate 334,897, forward strand.
CACAACAGTAATGCCCGACCTCTTAGGAACCACTTGAACCGGGCTTACCCACTCACTGTCCGCAATTGGGAATATAATTCCCGCATCTAATAATTTCAGGACCTCTTTCCTCACCGCTTCCTCCATGTGAGGATTCAATCTCCTTTGTCTCTCCTCGAAGGTTTAGCCCTCTACAAGATTAATTTTATGCATACACATTGAGGGGCTAATACCTTTAATATCCGCCAAAGTCCACCCTATGGCCAATTTGTGCTCACAAAGCACAACAATTAATTTGGCCTCTTGTTCTAGGGTCAAGTCTGAGGCAACTATCACAGGTAAAGTCTCGCCCTCCCCTAGAAAAGCATATTTTAAATTAGAGGGGAGGGGTTTTAACTCAAGAACCGGTGGAACCACAACTGATGGCGCATACTTCTCATTGAAGTAGCCTAGGGAGTGAGACGGGCCATTAACGTAATAATGTTCCTCGGCCTTATTTTCAATGGCCATTACTTCGAACCCGCATTATCCCTAGTTTTCTCACTCCCATTCAACAACATCTCAAGCTCCTCACATGCTCTATCATGCCACGTATATTCATGCACACAATCATCTACTCTCTCCACAAAGTTACAAGAATTCCCATTGTCCATTGGATTTTTCATAATATCATGCACGAAATTTCAATAGTTTCGTTGGCCACGCCATGGAAAGAGTTCCATTGCTAACATTAATAATAGTGTTTGTTGTCGCCATGAATGGACGCCCAAGTAGAATTGGGGAATCACGACGACTACACTCACTATTAGGCATCTCAAGCACAACAAAATCCACAGTATGATCAATGAGTCCACTCCGAACCAAAACATCTTCCACAATCCCCAACGGTCTTTTAATAGATCGATCCGCTAGTTGAAGAGCCATGGATGTAGGTTTCAATTCGTGCAAACCCATATCAAGATACATATAATGGGGTAACAAATTAATACTAGCGCCTAGGTCCAACATCGCCTTCACCTTACTCGAGTTCCCCATATTGATAGAAATTATAAAACTTCCGGGTCCTTTTGTTTGGGTGGGAGGAGGTGTTGTGCCACCGCACTAGCATTCTCTCCAAGAAAAGCCTTCTCATCCTTGCCATACTTTGGTTTCTTGGAATTAATTTCTTTGAAAAACTTGGCATAAGCCGGAATATTTTTTATCACATTCAACAAAGGGAGATTGATGTTCACTTTAGAGAACATGTCCATCAACTCCGACATTTGTTGATCCATTTTATTTCTCATAAATCTTCCAGAAACGGTATGCAGGTACATATGGATTGGGGGCCGGAGAGTCAACTTTAGATTTTTCCCCCAATTCATTAGTACCTTCTTCCTCATTAACAATTTCAACAACAGGAGGGGAATAGAAGATGAAGAAGAAATTACCTCGCTACCTACCCGTTTACCATTCCTGAGTGTGGTAATGGCTTTTGCTTGGTGACCTTGACTCGGGAAGGTCCCCGACTTGTGCCCCCGCATTGCTTGAACAGCCTTCACCATTTGCCCTATTTAGGTCTCCAATTTTTTCATAGCAGCCTTCATGATTCTTTGCCGCCCGTTGTCGTTCGGCTCATCCGCTCTACCGCTTCCTCCCAAGGCTCCTTCCTTCTTTCAAATGGTCCCGGTGGAGGTGGAGGATGGAGAGGTTTATTTTGTGGATTCTCGATTACCTCCCCACGAGAAATTAGGATGATTCCTCCACCCTGGATTATAAGTGTTGCCATAGGGCATGTTCGTGGATGCCTTGGGATGTCCATACATAGCATTTACCTGCTCAGATCACAACCAAACCGCACACCACTTGGACACATATTAGTAGCATGAGAATTTAAACCACAAGTAAGCACATAAATCATTTAACACATTGGCACTAGAAGAGGTGCCTTGAGCAATAACTTGTCAAACTTACTATTTAAAACAAAGAATTTGCTTTGATAAATTATCGTAGCAGCCAAATCCAAACCCCCTTGTTTTCCCCTAAAACTCTTTTGTTGAGAATTAGCACTCAACATTTCAAATAAGGCCTTAGTCTCCTCAGGGTCTTGACTCCTATAGAGCCTCCGCCGCATTGTCCACCACAGATCGAGTGGAATCATTCAAGCCATCATAGAAAGCTTGATTCAAAGAGGGTAAAGAAAAATTATGCCGAGGACATTGAATGAGCATCATATTAAATCTCTCCTAAGCTTCATGGAGAGGTTCCCCCACATCTTGTGTGAAAGTCATCAATTTCGCCTAAAAGTAGATCGCAGATGATGTGGGTAATACCTCCCGAGAAAAATATCTTGCATCTCATCCATGTGCCGATGCTTTGGGATGGAAGCATCATTAACCAAGTTTTCGCTGCCCCTTTTAAAGTGTAAGGGAAGCACTTAAGTCTAATCAACTTCAGCTACTCCTCTCTTAATAAAAACCGGGCTACCGTCATAATGTATTCTTTCAAGAAAGTCAAGGCATCCTCGCCCGGTAGCCCCCGAAAACTAGGTAACATAGCAAAATATTGACCTTTGACCTCTAAATTCTTTGTCAGTCTGACAAAGACTATGCATGAGGTAGAAGTGTCTACTCCTAGGTCTCAGGTAATCATTCATTGTTTGAGCCGGTGGTTCTGCCATCTCGACTTTTTCTTCCTCTACCTCGGTGGTGGAGGGTTCAGACTCGATGTCCGAATCTGAAAAGAGAGGATTAAAGAGGGGATCGCCCTCAAATGTTTCCTCAAGTCTATTGATGTTATCGTCCAATGGAACCAATGTAGGCTTCAAAGAACGACGACCTTGCATTCACTACTTAACTTACTTGTTTACTTGCAACAAGTCCACTGCAAGAATCGCGCCAAAAACTTGATGGAGAAAAATTCCTCTAGTAATAAAAACCGAGCAAGTGTACTCACTACCGGTGTAGCAATATGCACGAGCAGGGGTCGAACCACAGAGACTCGTTGGTAAACAAGCAAAAGAAAAACAATGAATAAAGTAACCAGAGATTTTTGATTTTAAATAATAATTTAATTCTAAAACGGAAGCAAACAATTAAAACTAAGAAAGCAATTTAAATGTAACGAATTAACTCAGATCAACAACGGAGATTCACGGATTGGATTCACAATTACTTTCACCCTATGCTATTTTTATTGCTAAAAACATTAATCTCAAATCTAGGATTCATTCACAAAAGTAAGGATTGGGACGGTGTGGTGCCCGGATTGCAACCCTTTTAATTATTATCAAGCTGCGTTTTCTGTTACGGCCACACAACAATCAAATAATTAATCAACACATTAGAATATTGAATCTAAACCCTTTTGATTTCTATTATGGCCTCAATTAGGTCTAATCTTCAAAACAGTGTTCAATTGTATCAATCCCCAAAATTAATGGCGGAATTAACACCCAAATAATTAAAAGGCCAAAATCATCTTAACATGAAATTGCAACCTCAAAACTGTTAAAGATTAATATTTTGAAGAACTAGAAAGAGATCAATTGGGAAGAATTAAATCAATAGCATAAAGATCCAGTAATCGCTACAACCAATCCGCAAATCTAAATAACTTAGCTACTCAACGACATAATAAAACTCATAATAATCATAAAATAAAAGAACATCAAAACCTGAGAGATCCGGAATTGATGAACAAGAAATCTCTACGAAACTTCAAAAACTCGAACAAAAACTACTATCCCCGATTGTTTTTAAAACTGCTGCTGAAGTATAAATACTCTAGGGCAAAATACATGGGAAAAATATGCGAAAAGTCAAGACTGCCCTTAATTAGTTGCCAAAATCTGATACTGAAGACGGGACAAGCGCGGCCGCTCTGGGTTGAGCGCGCTCGCGCTTCTTGACAGCAACATTGATCTTCAAAACGACGTCACTTGAGCGCGGCCGCTCTGGGTTGAGCGCGCCCGCGCTGGTTGGCCGAGAGTTGCTCTTTCAAAATCTTCAATGGAGCGCGGCCGCTCTTAGGTAGAGCGCGGCCGCTCTGGTGCCTGTTCCACAATTTCTTGCTCTGCTCCGCTCCAACTTGGTTTCCCATGCCATTTTCTTGACACAAATCAACACTTAATCATCCTTTTCCCCTGTACTCATAAACACTCAACAACAATATTAAAACAACATAAAACCCGGGATTTTGAGCCTAAAATAGGTTCGTAAACATGTAAAATGGGTGTGTAAAAACACATCCATCAATTTGTGGTCTCGCCTTGATGCATATGTACTCTAGTGGATCTATGGCACTATTTCAAATGATCTAATGCACACTATTCTCGCACCGAATGCCACTGCCCAACAACAATGGGAGTGTTTGGAAGGTATTTTTCAGGACAACAAGAACTCCCTCATGGTGCATTTGGAGAATCAGTTTGCTCAAGTTCGTTGGATGATTTTCCAAATGTTTCATCCTATTTCCGAGAACTCAAAGTTTTGGCTGACCAATTGGCGAATGTCGGAGCTCCGGTCTCGAACAATCACATGGTGCTTCAATTGACTGCTAGATTGTCTGAGAGCTATGATGGTGTGGCGACTCTCTTACAACAAAGCAATCCTCTCCCACAATTTTATGAAGCATGGTTGAAGTTTATTTTGGAAGAAACAAGGAAAGCAAAGCAAGCGGCTATTGGCCGCTAATCTCTCGAGTACGGCGCTGGTAGTAACAAACCGTGGTGGTTCTGATGATGTTTCAGATTGTTTTTCTGGTGGCCATCAGCGGTCTTCCAATGGGCGTGGGAAGAAAAATGGTGGCAGTAAGCATAATGGAAAGGGTAAGAATCACGGTCAGGACGGGCAAGGTCGTAGTGGTGGAGGGCCTTCTCAATCGCAGCAGCAATTTGAGCAATATGGGCCAGCTAGGCCTTGACAGCCTCCTTAACCATTGTGGCCTTATGCGGCCAGCTGGACTCCACCCGCACATGGGTATGCATCTCCCCCTCCTTGCCCTTACCCAACAGTCCCACTACCCCGCCCTCTATCTACACAATCTGCTAGAGAAATTTTGGGACAAAGTCCTATTAATAACTTTAACAGAAAATGTAACGGCTTCTTAAAATATAACGGAAAAACTAACGGACAGAATAACAAACTGAAAATTAAGTCGAGGCTTGTGTTTGACACAATCTCCGTAAGAAGTATTGCCCCGCACTGGTACTGACGATACTCTGACAATCTCCTCGTAATATGCAACGACTTTACAATCGTTAGTAGAAGCACTTCAAACTAACGACTTCGGCGAACAAACTAACTGTTTGAAACTTCTGGACTTGAAAGGAATATTTATGCTACAATATGCTTTCTCTCTCTAATTGCTATTTGAATGCTAACTCACTGAATGAATGGAATGATGATTGACAAATTGCAGGGAACTATTTATAGATAATGAAGAGTTTGGGTGCCTTTTGGGATTAGACACTATTGGTACCTGGTGGATTCTAGACCGTTAGATCAGATTCTGGTGAATGGCTCAGATCTGCTGGACTTTCCAGCACCTATTCGAACTGGTTCCTTGAATCATTCTAACCCTTCCGTCCTTGAACTGGTTCATCGAACCCAGCTTAAACCCTTTGGCGTGGACCAAATCCAAGACCCACGGATCTGATCCGTGGTCCAACCGAGTCCTGCACCGCCCCAGCCCAATCCGAACGGACCTAGGCCCAATCGTACCCATGCACTAGCCTAAGCTGAACAGAACCACTGAACCTGAGCCACGAACCTTGATCGATTTTGCTAAAAATCAAAGGCTCCAATAGCTCCTATTTGTACCGCCCCAGCCCAATCCGAACGGACCTAGGCCCAACCGCACCCATGCACTAGCCTAAGCTGAACCGAACCACTGCACCTGAGCCACGAACCTTAATCGATTTTGCTAAAAATCAAAGGCTCCAATAGCTCCTAGCTACGATGCGAAGTGCAAAGTGCGCCTCTAAAGCGCCCAATGCGCCCTTCGCGGGTGTGGTCCAAATCGAGCTAGTATAAAACTGACACAATTGGGCTACTCCTTGCATGGTTGGCCCAATGGTCCACCTAGGTTAGCCCAAGGAGAAACAACTTGATGCCTTCTCCTTGTTTGCATCCACTTATAAACTTATTTTACTTTTCATCTCTAAGCAATGTGGGATAACTCTTTCATATCTCATAAACTCTTCATTTTTCCATTTCAAGTTACAATCTTTAGCCATTAATTTCTCATTCACCCGGAAATGATTTTGAGTAAATAAATGCATTTTCTTAATCTACAACAAATATAGATTATAATTTTGTAACTTATTTCATTAAACAATAAATGAAACCCATTTGAAAATTGAGTCAAAACTTGGTCAAGCCTAGTTTCTTAGACCCATTTCCAACAAGGCCAGCTCACGCTCAAGCGTATACTGCCCAAACTTATCCAAACTTATCCTAACTCAGAGACTGCTTCTTATGTTTCCACTAACATCGAAACGGCAATGCATACTATGTCGTTAAATGTTTCAGATGAAAGGCTTTATATGGATACTGGTGCTACTTCATATATAACGGGTTCCCAAGGTATACTCTCTTCTTATTTTAATTTAAGCAATCATAATAAGTATGTCACAGGTTGTAATGGTCAAGTATTCCCATTAAGGGTTATGGACAACACTGTTTTCCCCCTCCTTTTCCACCTCTTAAATTGACAAATGTCCTTCATGCTCCACATTTAATTAAAAATTTAGTCTCTATTCGTCGGTTTACAACTGGCAATAATGTTTCTGTTGAATTTGACCCATATGGTTTTTTTGTGAATGAAAAAAATAAAATTTTCATTATTTTCATTAAAATTTGTTATTAAATGCACAATTAAAAATACTATTTATAACTATCTAAGAATTTTATAAAAACAACTTAATTTTCTTAATTTTTAAAGTCAACATTAAACCGCATTGTCAAAGAAAATCAAATTAAGATTATTAACATGAAAATGAAAATAAGAGAGATGTTTTCGATTTTTTTTTAATTTTTATTTTTTGAAAATAAAAAATATTTGTAGGTCCCAAACTTGACTTAAATAATGACAGATTAAGAAAAGGAGCATGGATTGAGATCCCTTGAAGTAGAAGAATGCTTTATATAGAAACTTGGAATCGTGTAGTTCAATGTTCCCACTTCCCCAAAACCTTCATTTCCCTATGCAAATATAGTCTCTACCTTCATGGGTACTCCCATGCACAAAGAAAATTCTAACAAATTAATCCTTCTTAAAATAGTGAGCAAAAGAAATTAAATTTATATAGATTTTTTTTTTTTGAGTTTATAGCCAAATTAATATTCGTATTAATTAGTGATAGTCAATTTCACATGTACACTTTTTTATGATCAAATGTCACTTCTATACTTTAATTTCATTTTCAACTTAAGTAGTCACTTTTTTTAGCAGCCGTTATAAGACAAACAAATCATCCAATCCATTAGAGTTAACAATTTAAAACAGGTGAAACAATCAAATTATTCAAATTTGACCCCATAATTTTAAAGGGGTTCATTGACATTTTTCAAAAATAAGGGAAAGGTTAAAAAAAAAAAAAACTATACCCTCTCCTTGTGTATAGTAAGTAAATATTGTAAATATAAAAAGTGATGTATGAGAAAGAATGTGGGGTAAGAAATAGTTAGTGGACAGTTATTGTTAGTATGACAAGTGGGTTTCACGAATAAATAATTATTAAAAAGTTTTCATTTTGAAAGTGTGCATTTTTAAATGAGACACCAAAAATAAAAATTTGTTCATTTTCGGGTGGAATGGAGGGATTAGTAATTTTTTAAAACCAATAAATGCTTTTATTAAAACTTGTGATGTCCTTCGTTGAGTGTCACATGTACGACACGTGATGATTTAACGAAAAAAATCTAGCTTTTTCGTCCAATAACACTTAACTATCAAGTTTTTACGACCTTGGACCTTTAATAGTCAAAAGTGAAACATTGAAACTTGAAGTGCAAACAACCCCCAAACTTTCTTATTTGCAATGTGTCCTATAAACATTTCAATCCATACGAATGGAGAACTTGATAAAATAACACATATTTAACTGAACGTTAAACACATTACAAATGATACTGAAATCGAGTTACACTTCGATTCAATTCCCTATTACCCTTAATTCACTTGTTGATGTAGGGCGAGCGTTAGTGAAGAACAGTTAAGTACCCCAACAGTGCTCAAGTAATATTCAGTCTCTACAACCAGAAAATCACTGAGTCAGCCACCTACTCATCTCATGATAATGAGTGGTGCTATTCCCTATGGGTGTAAGGGGTTCGGTACAAACCGCGATTTGAAATCGAACAAAACCAAACCACGCGGTTTAGATCGGTTTTCAAGCAATAGTGTTTTACTTCGGTTTCAAAAATTGTCAAACCGTATGGTTCGATTTGGTATGCGGTCTGGACCCCCAAAGCACGGTTTGAGATCGCAAGACCGAACCACCAAACCGAACCGATAAAACCAAACCACCAAACTGTTCAATATTAACAGTAGATGTGCATATCTTTCATCTTCACCTCAAATTTAGATTTGAAAACCTCTAATTATATCATAGGTTTTAGCCCACAACTCTTTTTTCTTTTGATTAATCTTTTTATAATAATGTTAATTTACTTTTTAGCACATATCATTACAAGTACTCAAATGGCTTGTTGTTATCATAAACATTGAATCACAATTTCATTTAAATTTTGAATCTCTTTTGTATGTCATATCTAAAAAATTCAAACAAGCATGACAATAAATTGTGTAGTCTGAAACCATGTTCTAATAAATGGTTTAAGCCGTGTTCTAGTTCAGTTTGAACCGTTGTTTAAACCGCGGTTCGTACCGTAAAATCAAACCGCAATTTGAACCAAACCGAACCAAACCATGGTGGTTTGGTTCGGCTCAGTTTGAATTTTTTCATGATTCGATTCGATTTGAGATTTTTTCAAACCGATAACTAGTGGTTCGATCCATAAATTGGCATAAACCGAACCATTTACACTCCTACTATTCCCGCTATGGCTAACAGCGGTTAAAGGACGGACTGACGAATAGTGCGATCTACCACTATCTCTATGCCCCGTACAATAAATAGAATTTTCGTAGCTCCCTGATTAACCATGTATTTAACGAATTCAATGAACATTAACAATATACTATTGTTATCCATTCAGAATATTTTGTTTCAATAACTATAATAATTATACAATTCAATGATTACAACAATTGACTTAGTGCAACACATCACTTAGACCACTTTTGATTGTCACGATTGCATGAAAATTGGTACATATATAGTTAACCTATAGAATAACAACATCAAGTTTCAACACATTTCGACAATTCAATCAATCACAACACACTTCACAAGTTGTTGTTCCATGCTTTAACTTAAGTAAGTGCACTTATGATTCTTTGATTCATTTAACACCCAAACCTTAAGCAATATGTTCCAAACTTTACAAATTAGTATTAGACTCATATATGTAGCACATAGCCAAAAAAAAAAAACATAGCTCATTTACATTGCTCAATTGATCATAACAAGCTACACAAGTTGATATCCTGTTTTAAGACCATATGTACCATTTGATCAATAACAGACTCAATTTAAATGATATGGACTTGAAACTCAACATGGATGTAGATAACATATAAATGACATATCCAAAAATCATAGAATTAGCAGTTCATTTAGTCACATGACTCTTCACAAGTTGTTGTCCTGTATTAATTCTGATTCTGGACCAATTGTGATCTTAAATCTATTTCAAGGTTCATATCTATTCCAAATTACTTGAAACTTGGCAGGATAACTCATAATAACTCATAAGACATATATGAAACGCATATCCAAAAATCAAATCAAACCAACTGCTAAATTTTATACAACAATTAAATAAAGTAAGCTCAAATCATGATGCTTTTCATAGTCTAAGCATATTTTCATGGCTAATTCATGGCTAAATTGAACAATTTAAATAACAAGCAAGCAAGTAATAACTTACCTAAGAGTTTTGATAGAGATAAAACATCAAAGAAGATCAAATTAACCCAAGAAAACAAGGATGCTAGGAAGAATCATCATCAAGAACACTTGAAATAGCCAAAAACAAGATTGAATCACCAAGTTTAAATCTCAATTTTGAATGATTTTGAAGAGAGAATAAACCCTATCTATTTCCACCTGATTTCTCTCTTTCTTTCCGTGTGAAAAATGGTTGGAAGCAAGGGTTGATTTTTGTTTTATGTCAGGAGATATTAAGATGAGGATAGAGTCAAACTTTTCCCTTTTTTGACAATTAACTCCCCTAACCTTGATCAAATTACTTTTTAGTCCAAACTAACATGTAAACTATGTTTAAACGTCTTATCAAGCATAACAAACATGTATTTAAATCTTAAAATCACATAAACACATATTGACACAAGTAATAAAAATGCTTTAAACAAGATATGACATTTTTGGGAATTACAGTTCCACTCCTCCTTCTGGGTCTGCCATGCCTTTCCCCGTTATAGACATTAAGACAAAGGAGAATGTCAAGGTTGCTGTTAGGGAAGTGGTAGATCTTACTTTCCTGCTTGGAGGTCTTGATCTCCTTAACCGGTCTGCCAATAATGCTTATATGGGGAATGCCTCTCTCTCCCGTCTTTATGCCTCTGATTTACCCCCCCCCAAATGCCTAGCTAAGCAAAGTATTACGACATTGTGTGGCTTTTCTGGGTTGGGTCTTACTGAGGTACTTTTAGCCCGCTTCTTCTTATTTTATTTCCCTCTGTTATAACCTTTTTTTGTCCTTTCCTTGGAGCAGCGTGTTGGAACATAATGATCCATAAATCAAAGGCCATCTCATATCTAGATTAAGAAGAGAGAAGAAAGAGGAGCGAAAGCATGTACCTGATGATTCCATTATGTTGTTCTTCAAACAAAGACCGGAGAAATGGATGAAGATGGTGTAGATCTTCTAAGTAATAAGTGCCCTTAATTCTCTTGTCTTCGATATACTTTATGAATGAAAATATGAAATCAATCAATCTTAATTAGATTCATAGGCTGATGGAAAGGCCTTTATAAAGGAATCCAAGAGGCACCTTACTTAGGGACTACACCTATTGATGAATAAGAAATTACCATTATGCCCATCATTTAATGGTAGTCTTATTCTATGGAATTCTACACGTTATGTTATATCGTATACTTTATACCAAACATTATAATATTGATTACTATTTTATTAAGTACTTTCACTAATAATACATGTCTTATAATCCATGTTCTAACAATCTCCCACTTGGATTATAATAACATATATTCATACTTAATAAAATCATTCAATTATATTTATAACATAAATGACAACCCTTATGTGCACTTTGTTGTCATTCGAAACCAATTCCGTTCATTTAGTCATATAAGTATAAGGAATAATGGGGAAGTCATTGTAATTAATTCGCAACTCATCCCACAATAACCACATGTATATATCCGACTAAACGACATAGATCAAAGTATAGATGTGTAGCATGGATTACTAATTGAATGTGTATCTACATACACATTCCACCAACTAGTCCTTCTTAACCAAATAAGATCAATATGAATAAAACAAATAGCAAATAAAGCACAACTCAAACTCCCACTAAATTATGCATTATCAATAGTCGTTTCACCCGTATGAGCAGTATGCTCGTGAAACATCAAAAGAGATAACGCTTTATAAAACACGGATCCGTTAACATGGAGTTTGTTCCTATAAGTTGTATATCTATTTGTTCATTTTATACTTATTTCTCTTCAATAAGAGATATAAACATACGATGTCTTTCGACATCTTTGCATCCAGTAAAAACAAAATCGAAACACCTAATGATCTCAAAATGATCTGATTTTGTATACATAAGCATGTAGTTTAATGTTTTATAGGTACTTCATCATTCTTTTGGATGCGACTTAATGTTCTTCTTTCCGAATTGCTTTGGTATCGACCAAGCATCCCAATAATAAATGCAAGGCCTGGACGAGTACAGACTTGCGCATACATTAAGCTTCCTACTGCCGGTGCACAAGGGATATTTTCCATATACTTGGATTCAAAATTATTTTAGGACATTGTGTGAGACAAAATTTGTCACCTTTAGAAACAGGAGTGTCAAGTGGTTTACAATTTTGCATGCTAAACCTTTGTAAGACTTTCTCAATATAGCTCTTTTGTGATAATTCCAAAATTCCACATGAGCGATCACGGTAAATTTGGATTCCTAATACAAAGGAGGCTTCACCAAGATCTTTCATTTCAAATTTGTTTGAAAGAAATTTCTTAGTTTCCTTTAAGAGATTAATGTCATTACTAGCAAGCAAAATATCATCCACATATAAGACCAAAAATATAAATTTACTCCCACTGAACTTATGGTACACACAATCCTCGGCAAGATTCGTTTCAAAACCAAATGAAAGAATTACTTGATTGAATTTGAGGTACCATTGACGAGAGGCTTGTTTGAGGCCATAAATGGATTTCTTTAATTTACAAACTAATTGATTAGTTTGATCTGAATCAGTCACCATTTTTGGTTTCCTCATATAAATGATTTTCTCAATGTCTCCATTGAGAAAAGCTATCTTAACATCCATTTGATGAAGCTCAAGATCATAATGTGCCACTAATGCCATAATGATCCTAAAAGAATTTTTAGAAGATACCAGAGAAAATGTTTCTTTATATTCAATGCCTTCCTTTTGATTTAATCCCTTAGCAACAAGACGTGCCTTATATCTTTCCACATTACCTTGCGAATCCCTTTTGGTTTTAAAATATCCATTTACAACCAATATGTTTTACATCTTCAGGCAATGGGACAAGATCCCAAACGTCATTGTCTTTCATTGATTTTAACTCCTCATTAACGGCATTGATCCACTTATGAGAATTAGAACTATTAATGGCTTCATGGAAAATTATTGATTCATCTCCCACTAAACCTAAGATGTCCTCATTCTCCGCAAGATACATATCATAAATATTCGGAATAGCACTTCTTGTCTCTCTAGTAGATCTCCTTAAGGGCACCGGTTCATCCTCATTTTGAGGTTGTTGAATTTCCTTATGTCCAACATTTTCATGTTGTCCGTTATTTACGAGAATCTCTATATCATTTTGAATTGTATGTTCTTGTTGAATTTCAGGAGCAATTACTTTATTTTCAACAGGAACTAAAGTTGGAGGAATATAGAGTGGTTTCTCTAACTCTTCAAATTCAAAATCATTACCTTTTCTCCCACTAAATTCAACATCCTCAAAGAATCTAACATTGTCAGTCTCGAAAAAGGTTCTAGTTTTCGGGTCATAAAATTTATATCCCCTAGATCTCTTAGCATACCCTATAAAATAGGGTTAAACCTAATGGAAGGTGCTCTATTGAGAATATAAGCTGCGGTTTTTAATGCATCGCCCCATAATGAGCGAGATAAAGAAGTACAAGAAACCATACTTCTTACTATATTCTTAAGAGTTCTATTACGTCTCTCAGCTACACCATTCATATTGGGTTTCCCCGGCATGGTGTAGTGAGGGACAATCCTACACTCTTTCAAATAGCGAGCAAAAGGACCTGGACGTTGTTCACCTGAACCGTCATTCCGACCATAATATTCACTACCACGATCGGATCTAACGTTCTTAATAGTCTTCCCAAGTTGTTTTTCAACTTCGGTCTTATAAGAGTTGAAAACTTCCAGTGATTGAGATTTCTCATGAAGCAGGTAGATGTATCCATAACGAGAGTAATCATCTTTGAACGTAATGAAGTATGTTTGGCCATTCCATGAAGGGGTAGTGAATGATCCACATATATCCGTATGGATAAGTTCTAATAGATTATTTGCTCTCAATGATTCAGTACCTTTAGTGTTTTGTAAATTTGCCTTTAATGCACTCAATGAAAAAGTCCCTTTCCGGAGGATCAAGTTTGTAAAGTATTCCCTCGGACACAAGCTTGTCAACTCTCCTTTTGGAGATATGACCCAAATGCCTATCCCACAAGGTATAAGAATTTAGACTTGAAAACTTTCGCTTAGTACCTCTGGCTTCATTATTATGGGACTCATTAATAGTATTTACTGTTTGAAGTAAATATAAATTGTCATTGTAAGATAAAATACTAATACCGACAACTTTGGAATTGAAAATAAGATCACATTTATTATTACAAAATGAACAGGAATAACCTTCCCGATCTAACGCTGTGATTGATATCAAATTCCGCCTAAAGGACGGTACAATAAATGTATTATTTAATACAAAATAATAGTCAGTACTTAACAATAACCTAAATGTCCCAATGCCTATAACTTCCACCGGATTTCCAGCTCCCATATAGATGTATCTCTCATCTTCACTGGGGATTCGATAATTCAGGCAATCCTGCATACATGAACTAATGTGAGTTGTTGCACTAGAATACAACCACCATGTATATTAAGGAATTGAAACCAAATTTGCCTTAGTACAAATAAGACCAATTGACATACCATTCTGAATTCGCCATTCGCGATACTTATGGTAGTCGTTCATCATGCGAGTAAGGTCCTTGCAAAAGAAGCATTTCTTGACTTTATGATCATTAAATAATCCCTTATACTTCTTACTTGCAACCGAAATTTCCGTCTCTCTTCTCTTAATCCCACAAGAAGAAGTAAATGCTAAGTGAGTACTTTCTAATTCAAGATATTTCATTCTATCTTCCTCTTGTGTTATATGTGAAAGTAATCCATTAATATTCCACTTGTACTTTTGACATTTATAGGTCACCTCAAAAGGACCAAATTGAGGAGGAAGATAGATCAAAACTAAGTGTTTGCAACAAATCTTCCGAAATCTCTAACTTAAGTGCCTTTAGTTTGATCGAAAGATGAAATAATTCAATAATGTACTCCCGAAGATTTTCATCACCCTTGTACCGTATGGAAACAAGTTTCCAAAGGAATTCAAGAACAAACTCAGCATTTTCGATCTCAGAGACATTGTCCAAAAATGTCTTCGAAACTGCATTTTTCATGATCATTAGACTCACGCAGTTGGACCGTTCCCATTGCTCAACATTTTTCCGTTCTATAACGGTATTTCCTTTAGTGAGAGCAGCGGAACTTGTTTCCCCTAATGCGTGATCGATGTCCATACAACCTAAGATCATCGTTACATTATTTTTCCAAGTTTTAAAGTTAGTCCCATTAAGCATCGGAACATTGTTCATAGCAGTAGTAATAGATGAAGCGTTTATTAAATCTGTTGGGAATACGAACGAAGAATGAATACAAAACATGTATAAGAAACTACATAATGAATAAAGGGATTAACTATATCAATGAATCCCATAAAAAAAGATAATTAACATGACATCAAAACTAATCTTTGAATTACGAATTGACTCATAATTTAATTTATCGTAGGGTAATAAATGACTTTAAACAATACATTTCAAATACTTGCCTTCCTTTGGGCCGGTTCAAGTATTAAAATTGTCCTAACATTTAAAGTTTTTGTTACCCGACAATAAAGAATATAGACAACTTATTTTAAATATCTGTCTTTCTTTGGGATGGTTCAAAGTATTTAAAATGACCAAACATTTTATTCAATTATTACCCCTTGAATGCATATATTTAGTCAATAACAAGATCTCATGTGGGAAATTCATTACCACATATTAAAATAAATATTCATCACTTTACAATTTCGTATCTAAACAACGTAAATCACTTTGGCGACAATATTATTTAGAAATGAATGAAATTGTTAAGCATATAATTAATCACACTTTAGGGCACAAATAAATGTATACTTTACTCAAATAATGAATGAAAATTGGCCAAAATAGCAAAATATTGAAAATTTGAAAATCTGGCTAAAATAAGTCGTGCTCGGCCGAGTCAAGGAAAGTGCTCGGCCGAGCAAAAGACTCCAGAGAACACCCCTTTTGGCTCCCTTGCGGTCGGTCGAGTTCTTAGGGGTGCTTGACCGAGCATCATGGCCGTTGATGCCGCCTTTTCAAAAAATTTCAAACGTTGTGCTGATACAAATGGGGTGCTCGGCCGAGTCAAGGGGTATGCTCGGCCGAGCAGCTCCTGAACGTCAAATTTTCCTGATTTTGACTATCAATCCTTAACTTAACGGTGAATCAATATTCAGCCAAAGCAAGTAGATCCGCATACTCACAACACATTTTTAAATGCGTGGCTATGCATTTGAACAAACTCACAACGCATCCAATGATGGTGGCTATGTTCAAAAATGGGATAATCTTACATTAAGAATTGAAAGCCTTTTGAGTAAAACCAAAATTTTATAATTAAAATTTAACACAATACTCTAGAAATCGAATTAGAGTAACATAACACATTCAAGAACACATGATAAATATGGAATCTTTTCAAGAATTTAAAAGCATAATAAAACACAAAGGCTTTTCATAAGACTCAAACTTGATCTAGAATATGAGTAGGCTCTGATAGCAATTGTTGGAACATAATAATCCATAAATCAAAGGCCGTCTCATATCTATATTAAGAAGAGAGAAGAAAGAGGAGCAAAAGCGTACCAGATGATTTCATTATGTTGTTCTTCAAACAAAGACCGGAGAAATGGATGAAGATGGTGTAGATCTTCTAAGTAATAAGTGCCCTTAATTCTCTTGTCTTCGATATACTTTATGAATGAGAAAATGAAATCAATCAATCTTAATTAGATTCATAGGCCAATGGAAAGGCCTTTATAAAGGAATCCAAGAGGCACCTTACTTAGGGACTACACCTATTGATGAATAAGAAATTACCATTATGCCCATCATTTAATGGTAGTCTTATTCTATGAAATTCTACACATTATGTTATATCCTATAATTTATACCAAACATTATAATAGTGATTACTATTTTATTAAGTACTTTCACTAATAATACATGTCTTATAATCCATGTTTTAACACAGCAAGCCAATAACTTGATAACGATCCGGGCAAAGGGTGAGACTCAAGAGAAAGCTGTGGAGGAGGACCAGGAGCTTTCAATCCGTAAAACCACAATTGACAAGCTGCTCAAGCTTAATGGGATGTGGAGAAAGTCATCAAAGCTAAAGAGCAGACACTAGCTGACATTACTTGGGAGGCAGGTATTTTGGCGGGGCAAACTTCCAGGCTCAGGGAGGAGAGATATGAGGCGGAGTAAAGTAGAGATCCATATAAGCGGGAGAGAGATCAAGCTCGGAAGGATAAAACTTTTGCTGAGTCCAAATTGTAGAGATGGAGCAGACTCTTAATGCAACTCGGGCAAAGAATGAGAGAATGAAGGTAGATCTAGGCAAGCTGGATGCCAGTCGTTTGGAGGTCACCCGTCTTCAGCTTGAGAAGGAGAAGGTGGAGAAGGAGGCTGTCAGGCTGTGGACACTTTTATCTGGAATCAGAGGAGTATGTCTCAGCATATAACAATGCTCTCTTAAGGCAGTATGAGACGAGGGGTCACCAATCTGGTAGGACAACGGCGGCAATGGGGAAGTTTACTATTCCTCAAATGGTTCATATTGCTTCTACCCTGTCAATTGACCCGGAGTGCCATCCTGGTCACGCACATGTTCCATTTTCTGATGAGAACTTGGCTCAAATTAAGGACAAGATTGCTAAGACCAATGTTAATATAGAAAATAAATTGTATAATAAGCATTTTTGCGACTCAAATTTTGCCAATAGAAATTGTGTTCTCTCCGTCCCAAATGAATGACCAAAATTTTTCGAAATTTAATCTTGATCATAAACAAATTTGAAAAGTTTTTGATCAATCATTTTGGGACAGAAGCAGCAGTAAAAACTTATTAGAAGATAATGAAAAGTAATGATTTTTCAGATATAACCTGTAGAAACATGATGCTCAGACATGAGGATATAGTGAACTGAAGAAGCACATATAAATGTGGACAAGAAAATTATAGATAAATCACATGCATAAATGAAAATGTAAATATTTTGCTGATATTCATCACGATTTGTGCCTTCTAAGGCTGAATTGTCAGACACTTTCACAGAGATTATACCTACAAAGATTTTGCAGTTAATATAGTACGAGTGGAGTTATATTACAGTAGAAACATAATAAAGATTATATATGAAGAGGGATCCGGGCAGTGAAACTTTGCAGGATTAGGTTCTTTCCTTTCTATTTTTTGTGGTGGTATGTGTATCTTTCTTGAAATTAGTTGCTGTTACTTGTTGGTTTTTAGTTCTAGGACTTCCGGTGAGGTGCATCTACACTTGAATTGAAGAAATATGATCGCTTGTTGAACAGAATTATTGCATTTTTACCAAATAATTTTTTCAAGAATTCTTGAAACAATTGACATTGTTGAACCTGTGATTTTGTTTGGTAATGTTAATTATTTGGTCATTGGAATTTGTCTAAGGTAAGTTAACCTTCTGCTGCTAGAAAAGTTCCTTAAGAAACCAGTTTACCAAACATAGAAAAATATTTACAGAACCATTTTCAAGAGTTACCAAACAATTGAAAATTGATTCATCATTTCATTTCCAGAAACCATTTTCTGAAAGTCATTTTTCGGAAGTTATTTTTCGTGAAACAAACGGAGTCTATGTTCTTTTTGGACTCTACGTTCATAGTTAGGGGTTCTTAGTGTTGTCCCACCCTCAAATTGTGTCTGTATGTCTGTGCCAGGAGGTGGAACCGTTTCACTTAAGACTGTCAGTGCTTGATGCCGAAGGGAATGGAAGAATCAACAAGACTTGCATACAGCTGCTGCACACAAATACTCAACTACGGCATGATTTGAAGAGTATTTCAAATCAATAATAGATTGGAAAAAAGTTCAAATCCTAAATATTACTCTTCAATACTCATAAATACACTTAGTTAAGACAAATATTGAAAACTGAAGTTTCATTGATTAAGGAAATACTGTTATAAGTCCATAAGGGTAACCTGGTGCGATACTATGCGTGTGGGGTCCAGGGAAGCACCTCATATAGTGAATTGGTGATAATAAACTTGACAATATACATCACTCTGTTTCATAAAATTCTGTGACCAGCTAGAAGTAACACGATTAGTCATGGACAAGGCAATGAAACAGTTTGACAATGAATGGTTTCATATGCATAAATGAGATGAAATTTGAATGATTTTCTTCATACTCAACACATTTATATCAAACAAAAGAGTTGAAAGGACAGAATTTTCTAAGAATATTTCTCATATTTCATTCTTGAAAATAACTTTTGTATCATATTGAGTGGAGTAGAAGCTAGTGCTTAATGGGAATATAACTTACTTACATGGAAAGAGTAGAAGCATCAGGCGAGAATCCCCTTTAAACAAGTTTCCTCTCCAAACTTTATAAGGGAACATCAAAGCTGATCTAACTCTCCTGTTCCGTCAAGAATGCGTTTTGTTCGTTGGTCCAACTTGAATCCTGCCATCTCAGCCTCCCTGCAGATCTCCTTAAACTTTGCCAGCCTCCCATGGAACAGGTAAAGGTTAAACACATCCCTGTATATGTCAAACGGAGGAGAAAAACCCGCCTCCTTGAGCTTTGAAAAGTATCTCACTGTCCTAGGGATATCATTCAGAGCAACACAGAGCTTTATAACCACACGATAAGCTGGAAGATCAAAGAGACAATTTGAAGCCTCCATTTCCCAGACTGCAGCTAATGCCTCTCTGTAACACTTGCTCGAATAACGGCTATGAATCAGAGTAGTGTACATGACCACAGTCGGAGCACGCCCAGATTGTTTGAACCACTCAAATAGACTCTCCACAGTTTCGTATTTCCCAAGCCTGATGCAAACTTTCATGACCGCTGTACAGTCTTGTAGCATTAAATTCAGATCATCTCTTTCTCCAAGATCTTCTAGTAAGCCCAAGATGAGTAGAAAGTTGTCAGGGTTTTTTGCGAGCTCTAAGATGAGCTTGGAATAAACACTCATGTCCAACGTTCTCCCATTTCTCTTGGCAGAAGAGATGAGCTTGTAGGCACGTCTCAAGTTTCCACTTTTGATGAACCCCTTTATCATTGCCTCGCATACGCTTTTGCTTGAAAGGCTCATGAAAATATCAAGATTCGGAATTTTCAGGTCACGGCTCATTGCCAAGACTTCAATGGTTGAGGCAAGAAGCCTGTCATCTGGGAACAAATGTGATTGTTTCTGAGCCCACGAGTATATATTCAAAGCTTTGTCAGGAAGATCCATATGACCTAACTCCTTAATCGTTAATGTTAATGAACCTTTTCGAAGGAACTGAGCCCAATTATCAAGAACGGTGGAAACATCTTTCTCGGGAGGAAGGGCTTTGATCTCTCTGGCTAGACCAATCAAGAATCTCGGGTTCTTGTACACTTGCTTAAAAAACGCCTGCCCAGTAGAATTTGCAGTCGAAGAAGCTGTTCTTGTTCTCTTCTTTGGAGATGGCAGTCCCAGAGGTCGGTTTTTGTGAGGAACTGGGAGAGGAAGAGGCCTCTGTCTATCTAGCTTTCCGGGTTTCTGCGGAACTCGACCTTTGAACAGAGATGAGATTGCTTCAACCTCATCTGGCTCCCACACAATGTCATCTTTTTCAGCTTCTTGGTCATCAACTTCATTGTCAGTTTCAAATCCATCAACCACAAGACCTTCACGGATATCATCCATCTCACCCACCACAATGGAATTCCCATCGCCATCAGGAGTGGGTTCAATCAAAGAACTCGGCTTCTTCCTCAAAAACGTGTTAACCTCAAGTTCAGGAGGAAGCGAGGTGCGTCGTGGACGCCGGATGTTCTTGAGTGGTCTCTTATGGTAAACTCTGATACCCAATGGTGAAAAAGGCCTTGAAATCATTGACAATGTTCTAAAAGAGCTTCTTACACAAAGAAGCCGCATTTCTGATACAGAGTGCAGACAGAAGGAAGAACAAGAAGAAAGAACACAATCCATCTCTTCTCTCACGAAAGGCAGCTCAAAGACAATTCAGACAGGACTAAAACAAAAGGCTTTGCAGACTAAATGGATCAAAATGATCAATTGAGACAAAGATTATGAATTTTCTGCAATGTAGAAAAAGGGGTGTCCGCATAGGTTCTTTGAGGCATTATATCGAACAGTTTGTGTGCAATAGTTGTAAAACTTGTTGAGGTGATACTAGATTGCGATTTTCTGCCCGTAGTTCAGCTATTGTTGTAGCTAATTGCGAATAGGAGATAGGAGTACTTCAAATTTCAACTTTTTAAAAGCATATAAAGGATCTTGAACGCCATAACCAGGCATGAACCCATTCTTGCTACGTTTTCTTCTTTTATTTATAATGACAATTCCTCACACCTTTGGCCTAACATTAATATTTAATGAAAGTTAGTCAATTTTGCAATTCCTCTATAGTCTTTAGGACCAAACCGCCACATATTTTCTAAAAGTAGGTATATTTTCAACTTTCACCAACAATTTTCATCTTCAATATCCACCAATATAGTGCAATACTTTTCTTTTTGCAATTTAGTATCTCTACTTTTTAAAATTAGAAATATAAGCATATTATACCAATAAAATTAATTTTTCCTCCATCTCAAAATGAATATCCAAAGCCAAAAACTTGTAAAAAACGCGTTTTTTGTGAGCTTAACAAAAAACGTGTTTTTATTCCGCATAAATCAAAATCAAGAACAACCCAATCCCTCTCTCTCTCTACTCGCAGGGCTCTCTCTCTAAACGCAAACCTCACCTTTGCTCTCTCCCTCTCCGGCCAAGCCGTCACTGATCGTCTTCTCTTTCTCTCAATAATTCAATCAAACCTTCAATTCAATCAAAAATATTTTCTCTCTCTTCGCTCTCTAATATATTCCCCAATTTTTTTTCCCTTCCTCATCGTCGACGACGCTATCTCCGTTTGATTCTCCGGCGATCCCCCACCCTTGTCATCTAAAATTTCCAAAAAGTTATTTATCTTCGGTTGAAAAGTTTGAGTGAACTGGGACTGGCATTGAAATTAATTTCGGGAATAATTTTAAGATTGAATGCGGGAGTAGTGAGCCATAGAGACCCAAATTGCTGCTCGATGATTTGCTGAAGGAGAATTGAATCAATTATTCTGATTCTGAGGTCTCCAAATTCGCCATTTTTCGACCAGGGAAGTTGCCCTAACATTTCATTCAGTAACTAAATTTTACTTGATTTTAGTTTCCTCTCACTCGCAGTGCATTTTAATTCATGTATTGCTGGGGGATTTTGATGTGCCAGTTCCAGTTCAAACTAATGCCAGTGTTTGTTTTTTTTAGTGCCAGTTCATGTATTTTAGAGTGCCAGTGTTTGTATTTTAGAGAGTATTGCTAGGGGATTTTGATGTGCCAGTTCCAGTGTAAACTAATGCCAGTGTTTGTTTTTATAAGTGCCAGTTCATGTATTTTGGAGTGCCAGTGTTTGTATTCTTGAGAGTCAGTAAAAATGATTACCAGTGTTTTTTGGTGTCAGTATATGTGTTTTTGAATGCCAGTTCTTGTAATTTTGAATGCTAGTCCATGTGTTTTTGAATGCCAGTTCATGTTTTTTTGAGAGCCAGCAAAAATAATTATCAGTGTTTTTGAGTGCTAGTATATGCATTTTTGAGTGCCAGTAAATGTGTTTTCAAATGCCAGTCCATGTATTTTTGAATGCCAGTGCTTGTATTTTTGAGAGCCAGCAAAAATATTAGTGTAACAAAGTGTCAGTGTTAGTGTAACAGAGTGCCAGTGTGAAGAGTGCCAGTTCATGTATATAAAAGTGCCCGTGTAAAAAGTGCCAGTTTCATGTTTATAAAATGCCAGTATGAAATCACTGGTCATTTGTAATATTAACACTGGCATTTATCATGGTTGCCAGTAATTACAAAAATGCCACCGTTTATTTTGAACATGATTGCCAGTAATTACAAAATTGCCACGGTTTATTTTGAACAGCGCTTTGAAAAACACGTTTTTCCTTATCTTAAGAAAAAACTAGTTTTTTATAAGACCAACTCATATCCAAAATATATAAATAAGTACAAAAATTCTCATATTGAATTTCGAAATGCTTTAATAGAGCATTTATGTGGATTTGTGAATAGTTTTATTTATATAATTTTAAATTTAGTTGTCTTATTATTTATTATTATGTGTAATTTTTCTTTTGTATGCTTTTTTATTTCAACTTTTTTGTTTTATGTAATATATGAATAATAAACTTGATGTTTATCTTTTATTTAAATTTTAAATTTAACATCTATTACTTTTGTTATATTTAATAATATAATATTTTTAAATTATTAAATAGTTTATTTGAAATTTTAATACCTCAATTAAAAGAGAGGGATCAATATGTTAAAATAGTAAACTTTGAGCATTGTTTGAGAAATAATAAAAGTAGTGTAAGGATGAGGTGGAGGAGAATATGATAGGAATATTCTTTTAATGCAAAATTTGATGCAATGGGTGGGAGGGTAAATAAAATTTGGTGTAAAAGTTGCACCAAATTTCACTATTACATTGAAGATACCCTAAGGGGGTTGGGCATATTTTAGTATTTGAGTGACGAAAAATAGTTGGGGATTTCATATTTTCACTGACAATGAGGGAGGGTTAATGAAACTGAGGGAGGTGCTCATGGATATATATATATACTCCCTCCGTCCCGCTGATAACTTCACTTTTTGCCATTTTGGGCGTCCCATTGAAAGCTTCATCTTTCCTTTTTTGGCAAAGGAATCTTTACTATTCCCTCCACTCATTCTCTCTCCTACATTATTTTAATACTCACAACACCATTATAATTTACTATTCCCTCCACTCATTCTCTCTCCTATTTTCAAATTACACTCACGACATTTTTTCTTCCCACCCACTTTCTTAATTTGCGTGCCGGAGCCAAAAGGGTGAAGTAATCAGCGGGACGGAGGGAGTATTTTGTAGACACGATTGAAATTTGAAAATATTCTATCCTCTTTAGGAGTTGGAATTTTTTTAGGGCTTTAGAGAAATAATTCTACATTTGACCTAGTTGTTTACCTAATACAATATTAATGGGGTTAAATTTTGTGAGAACAGAGACAATAAAATAAGAAGCAATCGAGAACACATATTTCACACACACAAATACAAAAATTGACGTGATTTACCAACTTTACTACGTGCACGAATATAGACAGAAAATATTATTATGAGAAAATTACCTCCTATTCCCTGAGTAAAATCGAATCTACGTTTTATGACAATATATTATCTATTTTACGTCCTAGTCTCACGAAATATTTTATCTAACCGTATAGTATCTCGTCATTTTTAATGAGATAACTACACTCTCTCCCCACCCTCTCACAAACACAACGCACGTACACATTCTCTCTCACGCACTTTCTCTCTTTAAGTTTCTCTCTACTCAATCTCTCTCTGGTCACCCATCCCCACTTCCGGCGAACTCCGCACCACTGCCACGAATCACGCACAAAACACACAATCTCACACACACTCCCCTCCTCTCTCTCTCTCTCTCTCTCTCTCTCTCTCTCTCTCTCTCTCTCTCTCTCTCTCTCTCTCCCTACTTTCTCCATTTATCTCTCTCGCTTAACAACATCGTCGTACTATTCACCGTTCGCCAGTCACCAGAGATCTCTCCGAATAAAGAAACGTCAGCCTCTCATATTCTGGCCCAAAATCGACGAACTCGTCTTCCTGTTCTCTCTCATCTTCGGTGAGACCAAAATCCCCTCCTACATCAGCGTTTAGCCACCACAGCGTCGGTCACCATCTTTTTCGGCTAAGGTTTCTTCTGGCTGACCCACACCCCTGATCTGACTCTAGTCCTTGCAAGATCTATGCCTATATTATCGCCTTGAAGGAGATCAATTTCTCTATTTGTTGTCCTTTATGTAGTTTAATTTTTCATTGAAAGAAAGGATCAGTGGGTAAAATTTTCAAACGTAAATGAATTCCTGCCCCTCATATTAATTTTTCAAATGTAAATATCCCTTTGTGTTGGTTACAAGTTCTTGTTTTGAGGGAAGATAGTGGGTTAATTCAATTCTTCTCCAATCCCTCCCCTTGACGAGTGTTATTATACGCTCTTTTTGTTCCATATAAATGTAAATGTTAGCTTTCTTTTTTGTTTATCACATAACAAGTATTGTAGATCTAAAAAATGAAAAAATGGTGCAATTTTATCCCGGTATAAACATAATCAACTAAAATATCTTATTAAATTGACAAGTAAATTGGGACATTAATTATGAGATGGAGGAAGTCGGAGTTAATTTTGTTCTTAATAGTTTAGTTAACAACTGAGAAATTACTGACAAGTTCTTAGTTGTTTGGTCACCGAATTGATCGTGTTATTAGTAGTTTAGTTGACAACTGAGAACTTACTGATAAGTTCTCAGTTGTTCGGTCATCGGAGTTGGTGGTCGTCAGAGTTGATCGTGTTCTTATTAGTTTAGTTGACAACTGAGAACTTACTGATAAGTTAAGTTCTCAGTTGTTTGGTCGCTGGAGTTGGTGGTCGTCGAAGTCGATCGTTTTCTTAGTAGTTTAGTTGACAACTAAAAACTTACTGATAAGTTCTCAGTTGTTTGGTCGCTGGAGTTGGTGGTCGTCGTAGTTGATCATGTTATTATTAGTTTAGTTGACAACTAAGAACTTACTGATAAGTTAAGTTCCCAGTTATTTGGTCGCTGAAGTTGCTGATCGCCGGATTTGATCGTGTTCTTACTAGTTAATTGATGGTGAATGACCAGAATATGCAACGCACTTTCACGATTTTTACAATCAATGTATTGTACTATCTAGTGACATCTTAATGCAATGTACTTTATCATTTCGTTATAAATAATGCAATATACGTACTATTTTCATGCAATGTACATTTCTAATTTTGACTCAAATAATGCAAGCAAATTACATTATTTGTAAAATATTTGAAAGTACATTGCATTATGTTGTCACTAGATAGTACAATACCTTTATTGAAATCGAAGGTATAGTACATTGCATAAGTTGGTAATTATTCAGTTTAGTTGACAACTGAGAACTTACTGATAAGTTCTCAGTTGATTGGTTGCCGGAGTTTGTGATCACTAGAGTTGATCGTATTCTTAGTGGAGACAACGGAGAACATACTGATAAGTTAAGTTCTCAGTTGTTTGGTCGTCGGAGTTGGTGGTCGCCGGAGTTAATCATGTTATTAGTAGTTTAGTTGACAACTGAGAACTTACTGATAAGTTAAGTTCTAAGTTGTTTGGTCGCCGTAGAGGTCCCCGGAGTAAAAAAAAATTCGTTGGAGTTGATGGTACCGAAGTTGTTGACCGAAGAAGATGGGGGGTGACCTAAGGTGATGATGGTTGGAGAGAAAGAAAATTGATAAAGAGAGTGAACTTAGTAAAATGATGGAAAGGTAAACTTAGTAAAATGAGAAAGAGAGTGTACTTATTAAGTTAGGAGTTATATGATTAGATTAAATGTTTCTTGTCTTATAAGATAAAATTGATAAGTTTGAAAGATTATAGGGTAAATCCCTCTATTATTATTATTGGAAATCACCAATTACAAATCTCTAATCTATTACACGAATTTTATCACAAAATTCATAATTGTGCAAGTCCTAAATCTAAAAAAAATAAAAAATTGAACCGCTAAAATCCCAAAATTATCTCTATCATACTAGAAATTAATATTTAATTTCTCTCACTTGATTATGTTAGGAGATAGGTGATATAAAGTATTAATTCTTTCCTAATTACCTAAGACCAAGTTCAATAGGTCAACTATCAAAAAATATTCAACTACCCTAATATCACGATACCTCATCTTCTCTCTCCATCCACTTAATCATTCAACTACTTTCTCAACTACACCCCCCACAATAAGCTAGTTTAGTTTAAAATTCAACTCCCCCCAACTCATCATTCTATACCCCACCACTTTTTATTTTATTTATATTCTCTGTGTTATGAAAAGTGAGTATTTTTTTTTGTGTCCAAATAAAATGAAACTTATATCAATTTGTAGGGGAAAAAAAAAGATGAATTTTGGTGAAAAAAAATTAAAAAAAATTAATTTAATAGGTGATAATTAAGCTCAAATTGAAAAATGAGTATTTTTTTTGTGTCCAAATAAAATGAAACTTATATCAATTTGTAGGGAAAAAAAATGATGAATTTTGGTGAAAAAAAAAAATTTAAAAAAATTAATTTACTAGGTGATAAATAAGCTCAAAGAATTGGGATAAAAAAAAATCAATAACCAATCAGAATGTGTCAAGTGGCGATATCAGGAAAAAAATAAAAAAAAGAAGAAGAAAATTCATGGCGCCTCACGCTCCTCTTCCGCGAGTGTGGTCCACGCGCCTTCTCCGACCCAATAAGCTCGCGACACGTGTCTCAAGCGGGTCCCTCCTTTTTCTCTTCAACCGGGTTGAACAATTTCAACCCAACCCTTCAACCACCCCCCCTCTCAACTACCCTATTGCCCACCCTCAACTAACTTAATTCCTCTCAACTCCCCTTCTCAACTATCTATTGTCCATGGTCTAACCCTAATAATAAAAAAATAAAAACATGAGACAACTAATCGGCCAAATTGCCAAAGGCCCAAGCAGTAGGGGTGTGCACAAACCTAAAGTTCGCGAGCTTTGAAAAAGCCCGGTATGGGCCCATTTAGTTGTGGGCTTCAATTTCAAGAGCCCAACATAGCGGGCTTCATGTGGGCTAAAATTAACGGGCTTTTGCGGGCTTTAAACGGGCATTGAGCGGGCTCAGACTTGACGGGCTTACAAATTAGATGTTGTATTTTCTAAACAGAAGTAACATTGTTGTGCTAATTATAATTATACATAGTAGAAAGAAAGTCAGAAAATTTGAGAACACGTGATTTTCCCTTGCTAGTTTCGAAGGTCATAGTTTTCTTAAGATATATAGGTTGTATTGATGGCTTGTGAGCTGTGAATTATGATCAATATTTCCTGGAAGACAGATTATTTAGGTTCTCGTTACAGGGATACTGTTAGAATTAGGTCCTCATCCCCTTAAAAGACCTTGTTAAGGGGTAAGGTTTAGCCAATCTATATATTTGATCAATTTTATTCTCCAAGTTGATGTGGGATACACGGGACTTCAACACGCCCCCTCACATGTAGGCCGGTAACTTGGCACTACATGTGGACTTCAAACCCAACACGGGCACCCAACACGGGTTAACTTAAGCCCAACATCAACTTGGGCCAGCTCTGATACCATGTTAGAATTGGGGTCCTCATCCCCTTAAAAGGCATTTCAAGGGTTCGAATCTTCCCGCTTGCATTTATCTTAAAAAAATTACAAAGGGTACGTATTGGCCCAATTCCACTCCTATACTAAATCCACGTATACACGTGAGGGGGAGTGTTAATATCTAAGCATGATATACTGTAACGACCCTAAACCTAGGCACTATTTTAGCATCCTATTATATGCATTTTATATTATTGGTTGACCTTATGTGCTTACTTTATGTCTTTGATTTCTTATGTTAAGTAAGATGGTTGTGGAATAATTTTAAAGCCTTAGGATTAATGAAAATAAGTTAAAGTATTTTGTGGAAGTTATAGTAATTGAAAATACAATAAAGTAGTATGGTGAAGATATAATAAAATAAATAAATAAAATATTATGTGTGGGTGAGGTGTCTTTGTGTGAAGGAGAGAAGTTGGGGTGATTGTTGTACTATCTTGAACCTTGGAGGGCCTAATTGTATATTGTTGGAAGACTTCAATTAATGAAGTCATGGGGGGCCATGTTTCCCTTTTCCCTCACCTCCTTCATTTTCAAACCTTCTCATACTTCCCCATTTTCTCCAATCATCTTCTTCCTTCTCCATTTTTCTCCATGGAAAGCTTCTCTTAAATCCTTCCCTTAAAAAATTGTAGTAAAATCCAATCCCTCTTCATTTTACGATCCGGTTGTACTTTTGTGTTCGTGGTGGCGAGGGGAACGCATCAAGCCGAGAAAATCGTTGTTTCATCTCATATTGTTAAGGTGAGTTGTTATGACTTCTCTTCAATTACATGCTCATGAGATATTTGATGTTGTTCTTGTTTATTATTCTTTTTGTTTGATGATTTGGAATACTTGTTGGAGTTGAGGAATGGGCTAATGACATAGATATAGTGTTTTTGTTCATGGGAAATGATAAAGAGAGTATGATTTAAATTGAGTTAAGGATGTTAAACTTGAATTGTGATAGTGAAATGTGAGAATTAACTAAGTAAGTGAAAGGGGTTGGGTTCATCTTATTTGTTTGGAAGAGGTATGAAATAGTTAGGAGTAGAATGGTTATTGTTAGTGCTGATTTTGGTTCAGCTGCGGATTTGAGGAATTCAGGCTTGGGCGGTCGCCCATGTGGGGCTGAGAGGCCGCCCATCAGTCCAGCTTCATGGCCTTCAGTATTTCCCTACTTGGGCGGTCGCCCATGTCCTCTTGAGCGGTCGCCCATGTCCTCCTGAGCGGTCGCCCACTTCGGCAGAGACTTCACTCTTTGTGACCCCTTGCTTGGGCGGTCGCCCATGACAGCAGAAATTTCACCAGTCTTTCTTCCTTTCTGATTCCCACAAAAACCACTCATCATCACTCTTGCCTATTTTTAAAGTAAAATAAACCTAATCTACCTAGGATATGAATGAACCCTCTTTAACTTAGGTTAAAGTAGAATACTTTAGCTACGCAAAGACATCTCATTTGGTTAAAATGGAATTGTGGAAGTACTTTAATTATTACTCGAAAAACGCTTGGTAGCCTTGTTTGGCCACTTAACCAATGTGACTCCAACTTGGTAAATTGAGCTTGGACCTTTATAAAGGCCATGTATTGTTGTACATTGACTATGTAGGGTTGGTTGATGATACCTTGTTGACTTACTTGAATCCATATTCATTGATTTTTCTATGCATAGTGTATTAAATAAATGTTGCACTATGTTGACATGAGTATAATTTATCATGTGGTTATATTTCTTATCCCTTTTGTGGATTTTATTTCAAGTAACTATTATGTGCTTGAACTTGTGTTAATCAGCTGATGTTTGGGGGTATAGCGTAATACGATCAATTATGGAAAGTGTGACCTAATGTGATCTGATTATGTTATACCTGTGACCGTCCCCTTCTGTGGCCACTTGTTGGGGTTATAGCATCTGTATTGAGACAAAAGCCTTACAGAGAATCTACTATCTTATAGGGTTCCCTGAAAAACGGGTCTTATAAGAAGTGAATAATGCTCAAGCAGTTCACTAATTAGTGGAGTTTTATCTCCAATGTTGTACGACTATTGTTCAGACGGGAAAAGGTAAACCGAGGTAATGTAAGGTGTTTACAGCTTTCCCAACGTGTTATATGCACCTTATTATGTGTTGCATCTTACTTGGCATATTGCTGCATTCATAATAGCTTGCTGAGATTTATTCTCACCACTCTCCCTTTAATGTTTTTAGATCCCGAGACAGGCGGACCGGCCAAGTAAGGACGGAAAGGAGTTTGGAAGTGGTATTTTTGGATTATCGAGGTATGTATAGGTTTGCGTAGAAAGATGTATTTTGGTATAATTCCTTTATGGAGTTTGTATATATAAAAACTTAGTTTCTACGTTATAACCAAAATCTTTTGTAACTAAAACAGGTTGATACTTTTAAAGTTGTTCAACTCTTCCTCCAATGTAGAGATAAATGGAGTTATTTTGAAATGGTTATGATAAGTATGTTTAATTTTGTAAGTTAAATCAATGTTTTAAAAATTTAGGAAGTTTGGAGTTAGTTGGGGACGATTCAGCTTGGGACACGTGTTGGTTCTGGGTCGGGGTCCTCACAGTTGGTATCAAAGCTCGGTTTAGAGTTCTTGTGTAGAGGTCTAGCTTAAGTGAGAGTGTGCGATAACTGACGCCAAGTGTTTAATGCAGGAGTTTGTTCTAATGGCGGGAAATGATGACGATCAGGATCGGGCCTTGGGAAATGTTGGTAATTCGAATGCAGAAATGATGGATATGTTCCGAGTATTTCTACAAAATATGGCAAATCAAGGTAGGGCTCAACAGCAACCAGAAGGTAGGCAAGGGCACCATGGCCTAGAGAAATTTGTGAAGATGGCACCCCCGAGTTTCAATGGAGATCCGGATCCGTTGAAGGCAGAGAGATGGCTTGAGGAAATGAATAAGATTTTCGCAGCAATGGAGAGTCCGGATGCAGAAAAGGTGAGATGCGCTGTCTTCAAGTTAGAAGGATCTGCTGAGCATTGGTGGCAAGTAGTGAAGGATGGCTGGGATCGGGACCTTACACCGTAGACTTGGGAGAACTTCACACGCAAGTTCCGAGATCATTTCATTCCAATAGTTACAAGGGATAAGAAGGAAGTCGAGTTCTTGAAATTGGAGCAAGGGACAATGACTGTAGCACAGTATTCTACCAAGTTTACAGAGTTAGCCCGATATTGTCCTCATTTGGTACTGGAAGAAGAGAGGCGGATCTACCGGTTCGTGAAAGGATTAAGGGTGGAGTTCTGGAAGCAGTTATTGACGCATGACTTCATCAACTACCAAGCGGCCGTGAATATGGCATACCGGATTGAGAATGATATAGAAGAGCATCGTAGTAAGTCTGAAGGTGGAAGTAGGAATAGATTCCAAGGTCAGGGTTCTGGGCAGAATAGAGGACAGCCAAGGACATCAGCTCCGGGAGCAGGCAGAGGAGGAAATACGGCGGCTCCGATGAACCGTTCGACTTCAGGTCAGTTTGGGACAATGTGTGGATTTTGCAAGAAGCCAGGGCATTCAGAGGATAGGTGTTGGAGCAAGCAAGGAAAATGTTTAGAGTATGGGGCAACAGGCCATTTTCGGAAGAATTGTCCTAAGTGGCAAAGGAAGCAAGCTTCGGGTAGCGGACAAGGGGGACAAGGTGGTGGTGTGAAAAGAGATACCGAAGGGAAACCCAAGGATAGAGTGCAAGGTCGAGTGTTCACCTTGGGTAGAGGAGAGGTCGATCCTAATGCTGTCATTAGAGGTATAGTTCCTGTCTCAGGAGTTAAGGCCCGCATTCTTATAGATCCCGGGTCTTTCCATTCATATGTTGCATCTCATTTTGCATTTTCATTACATAAATTGCCCGAATCTATGCCTTATGTGTTGGAGGTTTCTACTCCTATGGGAGAGTGCCTCGCATCTTCTTTGATATATCATGGTTGTGATGTGACTATATGTGGGCATGTGTTGCCAGTGAATTTGGTAGAGTTACCAATCCGTAACTTTGATATGATCCTTGGGATGGATTGGTTGAGTCAGTGTCATGCTTTGGTAGACTATAGTAGAAAACGAGTCTCATTTGCTATGCCTGATGTGCCTACTTTTATATTTGATGCGGACAAATCTATGTTCGGTATACATGTTATTTCTGCTTTAAAGGCTAGAAAAATGTTATCTAAGGGGTGTGCGGGGTACTTGGCTTATGTGGTAGATTCAAGTAAGAAGTCCCCCGAATTAGCTCATGTCCCGGTTGTTAATGAATTTAGTGATGTGTTTTCAAGTGAGTACTCTATGCCTCCGGATCGTGAGATAGAGTTTTGTATTGACCTAGTGCCCGGTACCACACCTATTTCTAAAGCACCCTATAGAATGGCTCCGGCTGAATTAAAAGAGTTGAAGGTTCAGTTGCAAGAATTGCTAGACCGGGGTTTTATTCGCCCAAGTGTGTCACCGTGGGGAGCACCGATTTTATTTGTTCGGAAGAAGGATGGTACCTTAAGATTATGTATTGATTATCGTTTGTTGAACCAAGCAACCATAAAGAATAAATACCCTCTTCCGCATATAGATGATTTGTTTGACCAACTTCAAGGTTCCGTTATCTACTCTAAACTTGATTTGAGAAGAGGATACCATCAGTTGAAGATTAGACCGGATGATATTGCAAAGACAGCCTTTAGAACGAGATATGGTCATTATGAGTTCGTTGTGATGCCTTTCGGGTTGACTAATGCTCCGGCCGTATTCATGGATATGATGAACCGTATCTTCAAGCCGTACCTTGACAGTTTTGTGGTGGTATTCATAGACGACATCCTTGTTTATTCTAAGTCCCGAGAGGAGCATGAAATTCATTTGAGGATTGTCTTATCAGTTCTTCGTCAGAAGCAGTTGTTCGCCAAGTTCAGCAAGTGCGAGTTTTGGCTTGAGCAGGTCTCTTTCTTGGGGCACGTGGTGTCGAGTTCGAGAATT
Source organism: Adenophora triphylla var. japonica (assembly GCA_022495995.1). Lineage (NCBI taxonomy): Eukaryota > Viridiplantae > Streptophyta > Magnoliopsida > Asterales > Campanulaceae > Adenophora > Adenophora triphylla. The sequence continues at coordinate 368,170 of JAFEMH010001083.1, forward strand.
TTCGTGGATCCTTCGAAAATCGAAGCCGTAGTTAATTGGAAGCAACCTTCAACTGTGACTGAGGTTCGTAGCTTTCTTGATTTGGCGGGGTACTACCGAAGGTTCATTGAGGGTTTTTCTCGAATTGCAACTCCGTTGACAAGGTTGACTCTGAAAGATGTATCTTTTATATGGGATTCCAAATGTGAAGCAAGTTTCAATGAGTTGAAGAAGAGGTTGACAACGGCTCCTATTCTTACCCTTCCGGATGGTTGCGAAAATTTTGTCATTTACAGTGATGCCTCGAAGGCGGGGTTGGGATGTGTACTAATGCAAAATGGGAAAGTGATTGCGTATGCCTCTAGGAAGTTATCACCGACAGAACAGAATTACCCTACCCATGACATGAAATTGGCTGCGATTGTGTTTGCGTTGCATAAGTGGAAACATTATCTTTATGGGGCAAAATTTGAGATTTTTACCGACCATAAGATCTTGAAGTATTTGTTCACACAGAAGGAGTTGAATAACCGGCAAAGAAGATGGCTATAGTTCTTGAAGGATTTTGATTGTGTAATTTCATATCATCCGGGGAAGGCCAATGTAGTGTCGGATGCGATTAGTCGAAAGGCTTATGTGACAGCTTTGAGTTCTCGAGAGTTGAGGAGTGAAGTAATAATTGCGAATGTGCGAGCCGTTCCTACCTTGTATGGGGATTTGAAGGAAGCTCAACAAAGTGATCCGGAGTTGAAGAAAATTTTGGGCCAAGTGCAAGATGGGAAAGCCGGGGAATTCGCGTTGAATAGAGATGGAATTTTAACTTTTCAAGGCCGAATTTGTGTTCCTTCATCACCGGAAATCAAGAGGCGTGCTCTAGAGGATGGTCATAAGTCCAAATTTGCTATTCATCCGGGTAGTATGAAAATGTATCAAGACTTGAAACGTGGATATTGGTGGAATGGGATGAAAAGGGAGATTGGGGATTATGTGTCTAAGTGTTTAACTTGTCAACAAATCAATGTCGAGCATCAGAGACCGGCGGGGCTACTTCAACCATTAGACATTCCGGAATGGAAATGGGAAGGGATTTCAATGAATTTTGTATCGGGTTTGCCTCTTACCTCGAAGAAGATGGATGCTATTTGGGTTATCGTGGATAGATTGACGAAATTGGCTCATTTTCTTCCCGTATCAACCAAGTTCTCGATGGAGAAGTTAGCTCAGTTGTATATGAAGGAGATTGTTAGACTTCACGGGGTTCCAGTTAGTATTGTTTCCGATAGAGATCCGAGATTCACTTCTAGATTTTGGAGAGCATTGCATGAAGCTTTGGATTCCAAACTATGTTTTAGTACGGCGTTTCATCCTCAAACCGACGGTCAGTATGAGAGAATCATTCAGATACTTGAGGATATGTTACAGGCTTGTGTGATGGATTTCCAACTGTCTTAGGAAGATCATCTACCGTTAGTTGAGTTTGCTTACAACAACAGTTATCAGTCTAGTATTGAGATGGCTCCGTATGAGGCGTTGTATGGTAGGAAGTGTAGATCTCCGATGTGTTGGGACGAGGTTGGTGAAGCAAGACTTTTGGGCCCGGATTTGGTTCGAGATTCGACGAAGAAAATCAAGGTGATTCGTGATAGATTGAAGACGGCTCAGAGTAGACAGAAAAGCTATGCCGACAATAGAAGATGAGACTTATCTTTCCAGGTTGGTGACTTCGTGTTTTTAAAGGTCTCTCCGAGGACGGGAATTAAGCGATTTGGTAATAAGGGTAAATTGGCTTCGAGGTTTGTGGGTCCGTTTGAGATTCTAAAAAAGATTGGAGATTTGGCTTACCAGTTAGCGTTACCTCCATCCTTTTCTTTGCTTCATGATGTGTTTCATGTTTCAATGTTGAGAAAGTATTGTCATGACCCCTCCCATATATATATTGAGTTCTCCTCCCGATGAGATTCAGGCGGATATGTCATATGTTGAAGAGCCATTGAGAGTCTTGGACTTTCAGATTAAGGAGTTGAGAACTAAGAGCATTCCGGTAGTGAAGATCCTATGGAAGAATCATACCATTGAGGAAGCAACGTGGGAGCTAGAGTCGAAAATGAGAGAGAAATATCCTAGGTTGTTTGAGCGTGCAAGTAAGTCTTTTTAAAATTCGGGGCGAATTTTCTTTAAGGGGGAGTGAGTGTAACGACCCTAAACCTAGGCACTATTTTAGCATCCTATTATATGCATTTTATATTATTGGTTGACCTTATGTGCTTACTTTATGTCTTTGATTTCTTATGTTAAGTAAGATGGTTGTGGAATAATTTTAAAGCCTTAGAATTAATGAAAATAAGTTAAAGTATTTTGTGGAAGTTATAGTAATTGAAAATACAATAAAGTAGTATGGTGAAGATATAATAAAATAAATAAATAAAATATTATGTGTTGGTGAGGTGTCTTTGTGTGAAGGAGAGAAGTTGGGGTGATTGTTGTACTATCTTGAACCTTGGAGGGCCTAATTGTATATTATTGGAAGACTTCAATTAATGAAGTCATGGGGGGGCCATGTTTCCCTTTTCCCTCACCTCCTTCATTTTCAAACCTTCCCATACTTCCCCATTTCTCCAATCATCTTCTTCCTTCTCCATTTTTCTCCATGGAAAGCTTCTCTTAAATCCTTCCCTTCAAAAATTGTAGTAAAATCCAATCCCTCTTCATTTTACGATCCGGTTGTACTTTCGTGTTCATGGTGGCGAGGGGAACGCATCAAGCCGCGAAAATCGTTATTTCATCTCATATTGTTAAGGTGAGTTGTTATGACTTCTCTTCAATTACATGCTCATGAGATATTTGATGTTGTTCTTGTTTATTATTCTTGTTGTTTGATGATTTGGAATACTTCTTGGAGTTGAGGAATTGGCTAATGACATAGATATATTGTCGTTGTTCATGGGAAATGATAAAGAGCAAGAGAGTATGATTTAAATTGAGTTAAGGATGTTAAACTTGAATTGTGATAGTGAAATGTGAGAATTAACTAAGTAAGTGAAAGGGGTTGGGTTCATCTTATTTGTTTGGAAGAGGTATGAAATAGTTAGGAGTAGAATAGTTATTGTTAGTGCTGATTTTGGTTCAGCTGCAGATTTGAGGAATTCAGACTTGGGCGGTCGCCCATGTGGGGCTGAGCGGCCGCCCATCTGTCCAGCTTCATGGCCTTCAATATTTCCCTACTTGGGCGGTCGCCCATGTCCTCTTGAGCGGTCGCCCATGTCCTCCTGAGCGGTCGCCCACTTCGGCAGAGACTTCACTCTTTGTGACCCCTTGCTTGGGCGGTCGCCCATACTACCTTGGGCGGTCGCCCATGACAACAGAAACTTCACCAGTCTTTCTTCCTTTCTGATTCCCACAAAAACCACTCGTCATCACTCTTACCTATTTTTAAAGTAAAATAAACCTAATCTACCTAGGATATGAATGAACCCTCTTTAACTTAGGTTAAAGTAGAATACTTTAGCTACGCAAAGACATCTCATTTGGTTAAAATGGAATTGTGGAAGTACTTTAATTATTACTCGGAAAACGCTTGGTAGCCTTGTTTGGCCACTTAACCAATGTGACTCCAACTTGATAAATTGAGCTTGGACCTTTATAGAGGCCATGTATTGTTGTACATTGACTATGTAGGGTTGGTTGATGATACCTTGTTGACTTACTTGAATCCATATTCATTGATTTATCTATGCATAGTGTATTAAATAAATGTTGCACTATGGTATTGGTTGACATGAGTATAATTTACCATGTGGTTATATTTCTTATCCCTTTTGTGGATTTTATTTCAAGTAACTATTATGTGCTTGAACTTGTGTTAATCAGCTGATGTTTGGGGGTATAGCGTAATACGATCAATTATGGAAAGTGTGACCTAATGTGATCTGATTATGTTATACCTGTGACCGTCCCCTTCTGTGGCCACTTGTTGGGGTTATAGCATCTGTATTGAGCCAAAAGTCTTACAGAGTTGCTACTATCTTATATGGTTCCCTGAAAAACGGGTCTTATAAGAAGTGAATAATACTCAAGCAGTTCACTAATTAGTGGAGTTTTATCTCCAATGTTGTACGACTATTGTTCAGACGGGAAAAGGTAAACCGAGGTAATGTAAGGTGTTTACAGCTTTCCCAACGTGTTATATGCACCTTGTTATGTGTTGCATCTTACTTGGCATATTACTGGATTCATAATAGCTTGCTGAGATTTATTCTCACCCCTCTCCCTTTAATGTTTTTAGATTCTGAGACAGGCGGACCGGCCAAGTAAGGACGAAAAGGAGTTTGGAAGTGGTATTTTTGGATTGTCGGGGTATGTATAGGTTGGCGTAGAAAGATGTATTTTGGTATAATTCCTTTATGGAGTTTGTATATATAAAAACTTAGTTTCTACGTTATAACCAAAATCTTTTGTAACTAAAACAGATTGATACTTTTAAAGTTGTTCAACTCTTCCTCCAATGTAGAGAGGAATGGAGTTATTTTGAAATGGCTATGATAAGTATGTTTAATTTTGTAAGTTAAATCAAAGTTTTAAAAATTTAGGAAGTTTGGAGTTAGTTGGGGACGCTCCAGCTTGGGACACGTGTTGGTTTCGGGTCGGGGTCCTCACATATACATTGTGGGTGCCCTCTCTATTAATTTAAGGTTTTAGAGGAGTTGGTTACTTAACATGGTATTAGAGCGCAAGGTCCCGAGTTCGATTTCGCCCGCTTGCAGTAATACCCGGATTTATATGTGCAAAAAATTGCACTATGTTAGCATGCTCGAAAATGTGGCATGTTTGAAATTTGACATGCCCGATAAAGTGGCATGTTTATGATCTTCCACGTGTGCGACCGGGTCACACGTGAGGGGGAGTGTGAAAGCTTGATATACATTGTTGAGCCACGATCTAACAGCTTAAACTTTTAGATCAAGTGGTAACTCTAACGGATACATTTATAATCTAGAACATAAAGCCCAAACTTCAATGCTACCCTTAACAATTGAACTATTCAATGCACTTTACTCCTTGAAATTACAACAACAGACTCTTTCTCCTTGGAGAAACAGAAAACCATGTTTAGTACAATTAAAGCAATATGAGTCTATTACACACTTGCACTTTTTTATTAATTTAATGGAAAACGTTATTTGAGTCTTTTGGCAGAAGAGAATGTTAAATTTATTGTTTATATAAATTACAAAACGATGTAGTTTTGAAAGAGCGGCCCGGGCCCTAATGGACTGTAGAACAATAAGAGCCCGATCTCAGCCTAAGCCCGCGGGCCTTCAAGCTGTCAAGCTCAACAGGGTTGAAAACATTGCGGGTGCGAACCTTGCGGGCTTTGTGGGCCGATGGGCGGGTTTGCACACCCCTACCAAGCAGCCACCTTTGACCCAACATGCAAGGAACTTCTCGATCACCAGCTTGCTTGCTTGGCCAATGCAAGTGTGAACATAATGTGCCAACTTACCATGCGCATGAATAGGTGCACACTTCAAGTACTTGGTTTGTCCTCGTCCTTTACTACTTTATTACTCGTTCAAAGTTCGGAATTGCCAAAATTTATTGTTTAGTCCATTAAATTAGGCATTCCTAATTTCAAAGGCATTAATTCAACAAATCTCCACCTTGACTTTGAACCTTCAAATCAAATAACTGAAATCCTCCTTCTTCCTCAGATGTGTTACGCCGAACATCAAACTTGTCACCCGGACAACCAAATCGTGTACACCAAAACTTTGCCCCGATGAGCAAACAGACGTGTCTTCTAAACATCCATACGTATTCCCTGACATCCAAATTGTGTTTCACCAAGCATACAGATGTGTCTTCAAGACATCCAAAATTGCCCCAACAGGGAATTAGGCGAATCCAGTTGATATTGTATCTCGCCAATCGAAACCGATGAAGTGACATAACCGATGGTATCCCTAGCAAAGGCCTCTTGCTCCTTGACTCCTTTTTCACTTTCCTATTGTATGTGTTAATTTACTAGTTGTGGCTTGTCCAATTCAACTCCACCTAAAGTAACTTGTTGTTCCATTTGTTTGTCAACCACCCCACACGAATCCATGCAACATGCTTCTTTCATATGTATCTCTACCATGGCTTCTGTAGTACGAGCTCGACACTTGATCCCAAAAATGTAGAACATTGGAGAACGTACATGGAACCTTGTTTACCCCTTTCAGAATTACGCTCGAACCCCTGCAACCCCTGCAGACATTTACTGTTCTACCTTCACCTTTGAAGTTGTATTCTATATTTTCTAGTTGTCTAAGCAATATCAGATTATTTGCTACGTCATAAACATGTCTAAACTTATTCAACGTACATAATTTACCACCAGAAGTTTGCACCCTTATGGAAACCATGTCAAAACCATTATACATACGAAAATCGCCACCATCTACATGCTCGTACGTTGCAAAACATTCCTTGTGCGAACACATTTGATAAGAAGCCTCAGAATCCAGAATACGTGCATCTTCCATGCCTTGGTCTTCTTTGGTCACTAGAGCATAGTCCTCCAAATCGTCATCTACTACAGCTTCAGTTGACCCAAAATGCTCGCTCTTTTTCAACTTAGGACATTCACGTTTTTAATGCCCATTTTCCTTTTGTAGACATCTCTAGACATTTGGAGAGCGAACAATTTTTGCTTCAGGTACAACTTGTATTTCTGTTCTTGCTACTCAATGCACGGGGATCAAGGATAGTGGGGTAGGGAGTTTTTTGTTGTGAGTATGACAAGTGGGTCCCATTGACATTTTGGGTTAGTAGCAAGAACATTGGGATGACCAAAAAGGAAATAAGTAGCAAGAACATTGGAATGGAGGGAGTATGCTTGCACACATACCATGCATTCTTAAAGATGGGGATGAGGGAGTATGCTTGCACACATACCATGCATTCTTAAAGATGGGGATGTTTTGCCATTCTAGTTTTTGAGGGATTAATCTATAGCACATACTTGCTCCGCTTCTAAGAGGTCTCTTATGCCATTTAGGACTTCTCAGAACGCATTTCCTCTTTGAAAAGTTCAACTATTGTCTATAGTATATTTTTGGCTGTCAAAGAAAATAAATTTGGTTCCATCAATTTGATGCAGCCCGTAAACAACTTGAGGGTGTTGAAAAGAAGTGCAAATTGAGTCAAATTTTTTCTTAAAACCCTTGTAAAGTCTTTCGATGACTCCTTTCTGGGACACAGGGATTACATTTTACAAAGCTAAATGTACAAAAGGAAAGATCTTTTGCCCATTCTGTTTATCATTTATTTTTTCACGGTCAACATGCCAGTTCTTGCTTGTTGATGTGTTTTATTTTTTGAACCATGTTTTGAAATGTTTGCCATTGGATTATTACAGTACTTTACAAATCTTAGAGGTAGTTTGATGTTGCCAGGAGCTTTCTCAAACAGCACCACAACCATTGTAGTCAATCGAGGATATCTCCGGCTCCTTCTTCACGCCTGCACACAATCAAACGTCAACTAAGCCGGGGGCGGCTCCGGCGTAAGCCCCTCCGGCGTGAGGATAAGTGTTTGCTTGAGAGAGGGGAAAAACTAACAGTAGGAAAGGTGTTTGTGTGTGTAAAATGAACATACCTCTGAATGAAGCCTTTCTCTCCTATTTATACCCCTTCCCTCGTGCCTTGCATGTGACCTCCTCATGTTCCATGCCTCCTTATACGTGTCACCATCCCATTGGTCCTTTATAAAAGCAAACTCTTAACACGTGATCACCAATCCCAATGCATAACCGTTTAATGGGTCCCACTTCATAGATATTTATATGCCGCCTCTAGTGAATAACAGCAATTGGGATCCATCTCTCGCCGGATAACGTTAACTATGGCTCATATCGCCTTACCATAATTTCTTGCCTTTCATCTTTATCGTTATCTCGCCGGTTTGCCTCATAATGTCCCGCTATTACTGCCTTGATCTTCCCCCATCTTACTAACTCTAGTGGGATACTTTCCTATCTCGCTTTCTTATGATCCACCTTGGGCCACCTCTACTTTTGTCTTCTTCTTGGGTTTTTATCTCACTTTGGGCCTACTGGCTACTCTCTCGCCATTGGGCTTGGATCAGGCCCAACCATTATTATTAGGCAGCATCAGAAGCCCCTAAGTTTATGGCGAGATTCATTTATGGTCTCGCCAAAAACTTGATGTTCACCGCTTCCTCATTCTGCGATATATAAATCCTTCTTCAAGAAGCTAGATCATTGTAAATCCCCATCCATACACGTGTCCCTTTCCTGGTAAGCCCTTAAAATTTTAATGAGGCGTCATTTGGGAATCGTGCCAAATTGTGAGGGGGAAATTTAAAATTTGTACCCCAAACGTCACATCAATCAGTTCCATAAAATCTTCTCTCATATAAATACTTGAATTACTTTCCATATTTCTCTTTTTACTCTCCTCCATTCTTGCTCAAACTCTCCCAAATTCCGGCAAACCCTAGCCTTGATTCCGACGATTCTTCCTCAATTTTCACCGTTTCTTTACCAGTTATTTCCCTGAAATCGTTTCTTGAGTACTATTCCGTTCATCTTTGGCTATTTTGGAGTTGATTTGGAGTATCATTCCTCGATCCTCAAGCTTCGATCTTTATTTCCGGCGCCCGTTCATCTTTTCCGGTGACTCTTCATACTTTCCGACCAAGATTTTCTTCTTCATCAGGTAACTTTCCAAAACCCTTCACATTCCTTAAACCCTTGTTTTTTGATTTTCCCTTTTCTTCTAATTGCTTGAGTCTTGTTATTCCTTTTGCCCCATAAAATTTTTCCCAAACTACCCTTCATGGCTAGATATAAAAATTGTGCTAGGCGGGTTAGGTATGGTATATGCCAGGTTTCAGGCGGCTTATATAGACGCCTGTGAACCACTTGGGCGAGATTGCCCAAGGCCGACATAATCAGGCTACTTATTGAGAATTGGGTGGATCCTTCGATAATCGACTCTCTCGAAATCCAAGGCCGCTTCTTTCTTTCACCTTCAGCCCCTATGTCCCGTATTTTTACTTCCCACACAGAATTAGTACGATTTATCAAAGACAAGTATGAACCCAATTTAAGCGACTCATCTGAATCCCATTGTGTCGCTGATCCTTTTTCCAAGCGTAGGATGCATTATAAATCAGTCTTTTCTTCTTCTTCTTCTTCCAGTGATTCCCGCGAGATGACTGATCAAGCGGCTTCTTCTCCCGCGGCGACTTCCAGCAACCCCTCTTCCACCAGGGTTCGAAATCTCAACTTGACTGAAGGTACTATCTTCACCAATCCCGCTCATGCTGAGGCGGGATCTTCACTTGCACCCGACAAAAGCTCCCTCATTCCCAACCCCATTACAGATTGGCACATACATTACCATATAGATAGTTCAATTTATCAAATTTCTGAATATCAAGGAGACACATCTCTCGCCCATCTAAGAGAAATGCGGGATGGGATAGTAGTCTTCCCTTCCCAACTTAAAGCAGGACTTAGAATTCCTCTAGACCCCTTCCTTTGTGAAATCTTATTTAAAGCCCAAGCCCTTATCACCGAGATTCATCCCAATGCTCTTAGAATTATTACCGCCTTCATTGCCATTTGTCGCTCCCTACGCAAAGAACCCTCCATTACTTCCTTACTCACTTTATTCAAAGGCTACAAACAGACCAGCCAACTCGAAGACGAGGTAGTAGAAACCCGCCTTTCCCTCCAATACCAGAGAGGTCCCAAGGTCCTTACTCCCCTTCCAACAAAAGTTCATGACTGGATGGATGACCCACTCTTTATTGTTTCCCGCGTGGGGTGGTCTCATCCCGCCGATCTTTACCCTATAAACCCTCAAATTGAATCCAAAGATGCGTCCGTTGTTGGAGATGGTGCCCTCATTGCCGCCATTCGTGCCTTAGTTGCCCTTCCTGAAAATTCTCCTGCTGGCACACCCCAACCTCTCATTTCATGGAGAGGCATTTTACGAAATAGAGGATTGCTCAACCAAGTGGGAATTGCTGACAACTTACCTCGTGTCCAACCGCGAGTTCCCATAAGCCACGTTTACTTTGACGGATGGGAGCGACACACAGAAAACAAGTATGCCTATGAGTGCCAGTCATGCAAGGGTACTCGTAACTGTTCCGCCATGAATACTGTTCTTTGTATGTACCTTCTTTAACTTTGCTCTTTTTCAACTTCGATTTATATTGGCATTTTTCTAACTCTTAACTTCCTTTTTCTTTGTTTCCAGATCATCGAGCGAAATCAATGGAAAGTCGCCAAGCCGCCAACCTTGAGACTGACAACAGACGGAAAAGACTTGCCAGTGCTCGCGACACTGCTCTTGCCGCTCTTCCTGATAACCTTCCATTGCCCATATCCCGCGACGGTAAAGATACAGAAGAGATAGCCTTGGAGAAATCACAAAGCTCATCCAAGGCCCGAGCCAAGCCCACTAATCCAGACACTCGCTTAAAGCGATAAAAACGAATTGCTTATGTTTCAACAAAAGTCGCCCCTTCTTCTCAAGAAATCATCCCGCCAAATCCTGCCACCGTTTCAATTTCTCCATCAAATGAAGCTAATCTCCCGCCAGCCTCTATCCCAACAACTACTGATAGCACTGTCGCACCAAATGTCCTTCCTCCAACCACTGTCGCCCCAGCGACCGAAAATATTGAGATCCTTCCTTTTGATCCTGTTCCATCCAATTCTCCCGCTTTGGAGGCTAATGTTGTTGAGCCCAACCAATCTGAAATTCCTCCTAATCGCGACATGGAAATATGCGACCTAACAAATGTTTCCAGTTCTCCTCCTACTCCTCGCGACCCAAATACTTCAACTGCTCTTCCTCCTCCCAGCTGGCTTCAAGAGAATTTTTCTAAGCCCCTTGACTTTGAAGGGCTTTATGAACTCAGCAAAGAAGTCGCCAAAGTTCCCCGCATGAAGGGCCTGATAGAAGAAACTCGCAGTGCGGAAGAGTGCATGTTGGGTAGCTCAGCCTTGATTAGAGCTAGTGATGAACTCCAAATTCAATGTGTCGCTCAAATGGACCCCAACCATGCCGCCTGTCAAGCTGGGCTTTACTTTTCATTGGTACATCGTTCTTTCTTTCCTTAATTAATCTTAACTTTATTTTTTGTTACCTTCTTTAACTTTCAATTGTTGCCTTTCCCCAGCTAGGAGCTTCCATCATGGGTATCAGCGAGAAAAATACTCGTCTTGATAATGAATCTGCGAACTTGAAAGCCACTAACCAAATTCTGAGGCGCGACAAAGATACCCTCAAAGGTAGAGTTACTCGGCGGGATGCTACGATCACCAACCTGGAAGGAGAGCGGGACAAGTTGAAGACTGACTTGACTACTTCCCAGAATCAACTTGATCGTACTCTTACCGATCTTAATGCCGCCAAAGCTGATCTCGCCACTGCTACCACTGAACTTAATTCTGCCAAAGAGAAAACCGCCAAACTTGCTAGCGAGAATGAGACTTTGAAGAAGACTCATGCCGCCGACCTTCAATTATTTCAGGGCGAGATTGCTAAGTTGAAGGAAGAACTGGCAGGGAAGGTCGCAGAAATTACTTCTCTTCACGCAGATGTAGCCAAATTAAAAGACGACATTGTTGATATTGGCGATCAAACTTCTTTGCAAGTCATGCGAGCTGCAGCAGCTGACGCCCATGATATCCCTGCCATTACCATTGAAAGGCTTGCCCATTGGGGTTCAGAGCCAATCTTTAGCGAGAAATGTCGCCGCGGCCATCCCTTGGTTCCTTATTCTCCCGAGGAACTTGCTGATCTTGCTGAAGAAGACGCATTGTTGGGTAAGTCGCCCTGGAATCCCCCTTCTGCCCAAGATCCAAATGCCATTGCTTTGTGGGGCGATTTACTTGAACAAAAGCATAAACTCCTTGATGATGCCAAAGATTTAGCCCTTGCGACTTCCAGCTCTGCTCAACAACCCGCACCAACTGACGATCCAGATGCCTCAACTTGATTTTACTTTTTAATACTTAGCTTCTTTTGACTAACTCTTGTGATTTGCCTTGGTGGCTGAAACAATTTGCTTTCTTTATTTGGGCCTGCGTGCCTTTTGAACAATGTATATTTGCGGCCTTCGTGCTTGCCCCTTCTCTTTTATGCCTTACTTGCTTGTTTCCTCGTTTATATCTCGCCCTTACTACTTTGTTTTGATAATTCATCAAAATTCTCCTTTTTCATGACAGGTACACCATATACATATACTCCCATCGAAAAAGTGAAGTCGTCTTTAGGAGACTTTACTTACAATGCATATTATGCGATTCATACTTGTCGCTAACCTTAGCTCTATTTTGATCAATCCTTGCTTCTTACTTAGAATAATTTTCTTCTTTTTGCCTCATATCTTTTCTTGAAACCCTTCTTTTCCTGCCATTCAGGCGAGATAAATATCTCTTCTTTATAGCGACTTATTTTCATGCCATTAAGGCGAGATGGGACTCTTTCTTTTTTTTATAGTCCGTGGACTTTCGTGTTTATAGTCCGCAGACTTTCTCGTTTTTATAGTGGTCCCGCCATTTTCTCGTTTTTATAGTGGTCCCGCCACTTTCTCGTTTTTATAGTGGTCCCGCCACTTTCTCGTTTTTATAGTGGTTCCGCCACTTTCTCATTTTTATAGTGGTCCCGCCACTTTCTCATTTTTATAGTGGTCCCGCCACTTTCTCTTTTTTATAGTGGTCCCACCACTTTCTCGTATTTATAGTCCGCAGACTTTCTCGTTTTTATAGTGGTCCCGCCACTTTCTCGTTTTTATAGTCCTTGGACTCTCATTTTTATAGTCCTTGGACTCTCATTTTTATAGTCCTTGGACTCTCATTTTTATAGTCCTTGTACTTTCATCTTTATAGTCGCGTAGACTTTCATCTTTATAGTCGCGTAGACTCTCATCTTTATAGTCGCGTAGACTCTCATCTTTATAGTCGCGTAGACTTTCATCTTTATAGTCGCGTAGACTTTCATCTTTATAGTCACGTAGACTTTCATCTTTATAGTCACGTAGACTTTCATCTTTATAGTCACGTAGACTTTCATCTTTATAGTCACGTAGACTTTCTTTCACATGATATTTTGCGACTTACCTTTCTTTCCTCTTTTCCTCATCTACTTGTTTCCATAATTCATCAAATATTGTTTTGATAATTCATCAAAAACTCTTTACCTTCTTTCCTTTGGCGAGATATCACCATACACATATACTCCCATCGAAAAAGTGAAGTTGTATTTAGGCAACTTTACTCTAAGCGACTTACTTACCATGTTACTGGCGACTAATCACATATTATTATAACATAAGATTTAATCCATACAAGATAAATATGAGTAACAAAATTTCATACTTTTATTATATTCAAAGCATATTCAACACATATTCAAAACATATATATCTTCTATTCAAGGTGCTTTTGTCTCATTCAAAGTTATAAGACATATATGACTTTCATTCATAATTGAAAAAATCCATAGATTCATCAAATATTGCTATGAAAAGACCTTAATAAGAATAATTCCAAATAGACAAGTTACCCTTATCCCTTCAATGATAATACTTCTTTAGATGATCCACGCTCCATGCATTTGGGACATCTTTGCCGCTTCTTCCTTCAAATGATAAGTCCCCTCTCGTACAACCTTGGCAATCTGAAAGGGACCTTCCCATTTTGGGTCTAGCTTGGCAAATCCCGCTGTTGCTCCTTTAACTTCGCGGCTTCTCAACACCCAATCCCCCACACTGAATGATCTTTTATTAACCCGTTTGTCGTGCTGCGCCTTCATCCTCTGCTTATAATTGATCATTCTCATTCTCGCCCTAAGCCTCTTTTCATCACTTAGATCTAGCTCGTAGCATCTTCTGTCGCCGTTCATTACCTCATCATAATAAGTCACCCTATGGGTCAGCAAACCCATCTCCGCGGGAGCCATTGCTTCTGATCCATAAGTCAATGCGAAAGCCGTCTCGCCAGTCGATCCCTTTACCGTTGTTCTGACATACCACAGGGCCATAGAAAATTCCTCCAACCAAGCCCAACCTCTTTTCTCTATGTTTTTACACAAAATCTCCAGAACTTGCTTGTTGGCGGCCTCTACCTGCCCATTACACTGCGGCCTATAGACTGCGGACTGCCAATGTTTGATATTTAAATTGTCGCAAAAACCATGAAACTTCTTCCTGAACTGGGGCCCATGATCAGAAATAATTGCTCGCGGCATTCCATGGCGACATAGGATTTCTTCCGTTACAAATCTGATTATCTGATTTTCAGTAGTAGAAGTCAATGCCCTTGCCTCTGTCCATTTGGTGAAATAATCAACAGCTACCACCACCATTTGAGCTCCTCCTTTGGCTTTGGGGAAGGGCCCTATGAGATCAATTCCCCACATATCAAAAGGCCAAGCCGCTATAATAGGCGTCTGTTCTGTCGCAGGTTGTCTAGGGATGTTGGCATGTCGCTGGCATTGATCACATCTCCTTACATACTCTTCCGCATCTTTCTTCAATGTTGGCCAGTAGTACCCATGAAACATGATTTTGTTGGCCAGTGTTCTTGCTCCTGGATGGCCGCCACAAACACCTTCATGCACTTCAAATAAAACATTGTCCACTTTACCTGGCTCTACACATCTCATCAAAGGTCGTGAGAAAGACTTGCGGTACAATATCCCATCCTGCACAGTAAATCTTGGCGACATTTTCTTAACAATCTTCGCCTTATCTTCCTCTTGGGGCAGCTCTTCCCTTTCCAGATAGTCTTTCATCTCGCTTACCCAATCCTTTTCACCCACTTCGATCTCCATTATCAGCGGCCTATCATACGCTGGCTCTTCAACAAACTCCACCACAACCTTCTTGGGCAACTCTTCAATTTTGTCGCAGGCAGCCTTGCTTAGCATGTCGGCCCGCCCATTTTTCTCTCTATCGATCTGTACCAATTCCCAATAATTGAAGCTCTGCAGAACTTGCCTTACCATATCACAGTATTTCGCCAAAGTTGAATCCACCACCCCATACCTGCCTTTGACTTGGTTAACAATTAATTGGGAGTCAGAATGAGCGACCAACTGCTTTACACCGATATCCCGACATAGCTCCAAACCCGCTACTAGTGCCTCATATTCCGCCTGATTATTTGTCATGTTGAATTTGAACCTCAACGCTTTCTCGTATATGCAATCCCTCTCTGGTGAACTCAACGAAATTCCAGCTCCTCCTTTATCTTTGGCAGAAGATCCATCCACATATAATTCCCAACAACCCTCTGGTTTTTCCCGCTCTTCTTTCACCTCAGGATCCTGCGACTTGGCCTTCCTCTTCTTGGCCCCCTGAGTCTCTATCTCCTCCCTTTCATAAGTAAATGAAGTCTCGAGAATAAAGTCCGCCAACGCTTGAGCCTTAATGGCTTTTCTCGCCTCATACTGAATATCAAACTCCGTCAATTCAATCGACCATTTAAGGAGCCTTCCCGCTGAATCAGGCTGTTGTAAAATCTTCCGCAAAGGCGCATTGGTCAAAACAGTAACAGGATGAGATAAGAAATAGGCCCTCAACTTCCGCGTCGCAATCACTAGAGCATAAGCCAACTTTTCCGCGTTAAAATATCTCGCCTCTACTTCACTTAGCGCCTTTGAAACATAATACACCGGCTTTTGCATGCCGCCATTTTCCTTTATTAGTACCGCTGCAATTGCAAGATCAGAAGCCGCCAGATAGACATACAAATGGTCTCCTTCCTCCGGGCTGCATAAGATTGGCGGCTTTCCCAAATACTCCTTTATCTTATGAAACGCTTCTTCACATTTTTCATCCCAAGAAAATTTCTGATCCCCTTTTAACACCTTGAAGAATGGTAAACATTTCTCGGCGGAACGTGACACAAACCGCCCCAAAGCTATCACCCTACCATTCAACCTTTGAATTTCTTGGATAGTTCTAGGCGACTTCATATCTATTAAAGCCTGGATCTTTTCCGGATTTGCTTCTATACCGCGACGATTTACCAAGAATCCCAAGAACTTTCCCGCCGTTACTCCAAAGGTGCATTTGCTGGGATTCAACTTCATTGAATTTCTCCTTAAGTTTTCAAAGGTCTCAGCCAGGTCTATCAAATGATCCTCCCCCTTGGTTTTAATCACCATATCATCAATGTAAGCCTCAACATTCCTCCCAATTTGCGACTTAAAAACCTTATTAACCATCCTTTGATATGTCGCGCCAGCGTTCTTTAAACCAAAAGGCATCATCTTGTAGCAAAAATTTCCGAGGGGGGTTCTAAAAGCTGTTTTGGCCTTGTCTTCTTCAAGCATTTTAATTTGATGGTATCCCGAATACGCATCAATAAAGCTGAAAACCTTATGTCCCGCAATAGAATCAACCAATCTATCAATTTTTGGTAGGGGATAACAGTCTTTGGGACAAGCCGTATTTAAGTCCGTAAAGTCGATGCACATCCTCCACTTCTTATTGGCCTTTAACACCATGACTGGACAGGCTAGCCAAACTGGATAAGTGATTTCTTCAATAATTCCCGCTTTTAACAATTTCTCGACCTCTCCGATCACCGCCTTCTCCTTTTCCGCCGAAAGGTATCTTACCTTCTGCTTAAAGGGCTCTACATTTGGATCGGCATTCAAACAGTGTAAGGCGACCTTCTCATCAATTCCACACATATCTTCGGGTCTCCAAGCAAATACGTCAGTATTATCTCGCAAAAAATCAATCAACATATCCCGCTCATCCTCTTTCAACTGTTTCCCAATTTTAATCTTCTGCTCTGGGTATTCATCATTAACAATTACTTCCTCTAATTCTTCGGCCGCCTGAATATCCGGCTCATCCCGCATCTGCAATGTATCTACTTCCATCTCAGCCACCTTTCTTTTCTCGCCGCATCTCTTTACCCTTTTGTCGCTGCTATCCCCTTTATCCCTTCCAACAAGCGACACACCTTCGGGTGTTTCAACTATAATCTCTTCATCATACTCCTCCTTATCAGAATCCACAATCTCCTCTATAAGGGGCTCTTTCATTTTCACGAATTCCGCAGATCTTGACCAGGCCATCTCAGCATGCATCACCATTATCGCCATTAAATTTCCCTCTGACTTCTCCGGCATTATCTCTATCTCCGTGTCTCGCCCCTCGTGTCCATCTCGCACCATTTCATCTTCTAGCTTTTCTTCAACAATAATGATTGCCGACTTATTCTTCATGCTTTCAGTTTCTTCCCAATCTTCACATCCTCCTAAGTCGGTAATCATGTTTATTCTAGCATCCCACACTACCAAAGTCGTGGCGAGTGAACTTGTGCTCGCCCTAGCTGCTGTTTGCATCTCAATCTTTTTCTGAATAACCTCCTTCACCTCGCTTTTTAAACAAGCTATTCCCTTTGTCGTGGGAAATTTGACCCGTTGATGCGGGATAGACACTACCATCTCAAAAGTTTGCATGAAGGGGATCCCCACGATTGCATTATATGGCGACACCAAATCAATAACCATAAACTCCACTGTGCGAGTTCTCACCTTCTCATCTTCTCCTATTTCCACCGCCAAAGAAATTGTCCCCTTAACTTGTACTGTATGGTTTGTGAACCCTTCCAAAAATCCCTTATAGGGCACCAAGTTGGCCTCAGTATACCGCATCTTCTTGAAAGCGTCATAATAGAGGATATTGCGGCTTGCTCCAGAATCCACTAATACCCGATGCAAAATACTGTTCCCAGGAGCGATTGAAATTACAATTGGTTGACACCCATGACTTGGCGTCAAAGCCAACTCTCGCCTCGAAAAACTGATCATTCTCTCTTCACTTGGTGGGTAAGCGGGAATATGGCAAGTATGAGATAGCGACATGATCTGGTTACTTAAGCAAGTAATACTTGTTGGCTCGTGAATCACCATAATTTCATTCCTGTTGCCGTTTCCTCCTTGAGCCGCTACATTCTTCTCTCGCCATACATATTCTTGCAGCTCGCCTCTGTCAATCTTTCCTTGAATCACCCTCTTCAGATTATAGCAATTGTCCGTATCATGCCCCCTGGCCCGATGATAATTACAATACTGATTCATATTTCTTCTCCCTTCATCATTCATTTCAAATGGTTGCGGCATTTCAACAGCCCGCAAAATTTCACTCGGCCTAGCATTCAATCTCGCGAATCTCACTATCCTCCTACTCCTCGACCTCCGGCACGACCTCCACCTCTGCCGTCAGCTGGATTCCCTCTACCTCCTCCTTGGGTTGTGTTTCCTTCCTTCACATATTCAATTCTATCTTTAATATTTTTCTTTGCTGTGTTGGACGTTCCTTCATCAACATCCTCATTACCACAATATGCCTTGACCCGCTCATGCAGCTCACTCAACGTCGCAGGTAGTCTCATCCTTAACTCCCTTCTGAAAGCTTCCGACAACAAGCCCGCCATATACATCATAATAACGTACTTCAGATCAATATCAGAGATCTGATTGGCAATGAGTAAAAATCTGACAGTATAAGTGACAAGGCCCTCTCTCGCCTTTTGCTTGATCCCAATCAATTCCTGCAGTATCACAGGCTGAGTTCCCACCGCACCAAATCTCGCCAAAAATTTTCTCTTGAAATCCTGGTATCCCATGATTGAATTAGAAGGCAACTGAACAAACCAATCCAAAGCTTGAAGTTCAAAGGTGCTAGCAAAGGTTTTTCATAGCAAAGCATCATCTTTGGTCAAAATCGCCATTGTCACTTCAAATCCCGCCACGTGAGTTCTGGCGGTAGTTACTGCCGCATACTTGGATAAAGCGGGCAAACGAAATTCCGGAGCAGGCTCGGTCTCCTGAATGTACTTGGCAAATGGGGCGATAAATGAGTCTTTCTCGCTCTCCACTACACCACTTTTTTCCAATTCTGCTAACCTTCTCGCCATCTCAGCCATTTGCTTCTTCAATCCATCTTCTTCTCCAAAGCGGCTTACTCCTATAGCCTTTCCCTTATCCATCTGCTTTGATCTCTCCCCTTCTTTAGGAATCTTCCTCTCTGGCTCTTCTTGTCCCGCTTCATTTGAAGCGGTATCATCATCCTCCTCTTCACAGTAAAGGGATGAGACTTGGGAAGTGTGTGGCCAATGATATACTTTAATTTTTCGCCCGTTCTCCATGTACTCTCCCGCCTTCCTCTTTTGAGATCCTTCTATTCTCGCCTCTGTTTCCTTAGGCTTCTCAGGCTCCACCTCCTTTTCCTTCTCGCCATCATTCACCAAGATTACTTCCTTGTTTGATCCCTTATTTCCTTCTAATGTCGTCGTCAACAAACCCGGCGGGATTGGAGTAGGCTTCTTCTTCAGTGTCCTTAGTCGCTTGTTATTTTCAATCAATTGCAAAATCAAATTATTGTGGATCCTCAAACTTTCCTCCTCATTCTCTACTTCCTCCTCTGGTGGTGGCGGCACTACATTTCTCTCTCTTTCATCACCAGTATCTCGCTCTATCTCCTCCGGAATCATTTGCTGCGAGGAAGAAGTATCTCTCGCTCCGCCCATTCCTATACTCCCAAACCCAGACATAGGTGTAATAAGGTTCCTTCCCGTCACAGTCTTCTGGCCCACTATACCTTTCTCCGGCGTTGACATCCCTTAACACCCACAAAATCACAGATGACAAAGAAACACTCTGAAGATCTGCAAATCTTATGAAGATTTGAAGATCTAGCCCAGAAAACTTAAGAAACAACGAATAGCAACTCAGCAACAAAACATTCAACACCAACAAAATATCTTCAAAAACTTTAACAATTGCTTCAAAACTACACTATCACCACAAACACCAAAATCCAAGCTAATCAAAATCAAATGAAATTTCGAAATCCAAACCAGTAACAAATTCCAAACCCCACAATCAAACCAAACTTTGAACAACTCTTAACAACAACTTCGAATCTTCCTCAACTCAGGTAAACACTTCAGAAATTAGAAATTAACACCCAACCAATCAAATGGTATCAAAATCTCCAACTATTTCCACCCACAAAATCTTACAAACAACAATCCACCTTAACAATAATAAGAACAGATCTCAACTTACCAACTGCGAACAACAACAGAATCAAATACAATTTCAACACACCCACTGAATCCCTCACAGTATGAACCAAACTCCCAGATCTTCGAACAGCACTCCACAAATACTAATCTACTGCCGGCGTAACTCCAGACGCTGAAGAGAATAGGTCCCGGCAACGGAACCAATTGATGTTGCCAGGAGCTTCCTCAAACAGCAACACAACCGTTGTAGTCAATCGAGGATATCTTCGGCTCCTTCTTCACGCCTGCACACAATCAAACGTCAACTAAGCCGGGGGCGGCTCCGACGTAAGCCCCTCCGGCGTGAGGATAAGTGTTTGCTTGAGAGAGGGGAAAAACTAACAGTAGGAAAGGTGTTTGTGTGTGTAAAATGAACATACCTCTGAATGAAGCCTTTCTCTCCTATTTATACCCCTTCCCTCGTGCCTTGCATGTGACCTCCTCATGTTCCATGCCTCCTTATACGTGTCACCATCCCATTTGTCCTTTATAAAAGCAAACTCTTAACACGTGATCACCAATCCCAATGCATAACCGTTTAATGGGTCCCACTTCATAGATATTTATATGCCGCCTCTGGTGAATAACAACAATTGGGATCCATCTCTCGCCGGATAAGGTTAACTATGGCTCATATCGCCTTACCATAATATCTCGCCTTTCATCTTTATCGTTATCTCGCCGGTTTGCCTCATAATGTCCCGCTATTACTGTCTTGATCTTCCCCCATCTTACTAACTCTAGTGGGATACTTTCCTATCTCGCTTTCTTATGATCCACCTTGGGCCACCTCTACTTTTGTCTTCTTCTTGGGTTTTTATCTCACTTTGGGCCTACTGGCTACTCTCTCGCCATTGGGCTTGGATCAGGCCCAACCATTATTATTAGGCAGCATCATAGTTAATTTTCGTTCATCAATGAACTAAAATTCTTATGGGTTTCACATTTTTGACTTTTGCTTTCAGGGTGAAGCTTCCATCTGGTGCAAAGAAAGTCGTCCCAAGTGGGTGCAGAGCCATGATTGGTCAAGTTGCAGGCGGAGGAAGAACCAAGAAACCCATGCTGAAAGCTGGGAATGCATACCACAAGTTCAGAGTGAAGAGGAACAGCTGGCCCAAGGTTCGTGGTGTGGCTATGAATCCAGTTGAGCATCCCCCTGGTGGTGGTAATCACCAACATATCGGCCATGCCAGTACTGTCCGTCGTGATGCCCCTCCTGGTCAAAAGGTTGGTCTCATTGCTGCCAGGAGAACTGGTCGTCTTCGTGGACAAACTGCTGCAACCGCTGCCAAGGAAAAGTAATAATATATTTTTTCTATTTTGCAAGTCATATTCTTAGTGTATGCTATTTTTGGATATCACTTTGTTTAAAGTAATGTATGAGGATTCTGGGCTTTTAAAACCCCTCTGTTGTTTGTCTTTGATTCAAGGTTTTGCTTGTCCAACTTGATTTGTTAAATTGTTGGAGTTGAAGTATGGGATACTTACTCTCTCAATAGTATTTGATTCAAGCTGCTGCAACTGCTGCTACGGATATGTAATATTCTCCGTTCCAAGATGAATGTCTGAAAATTTTCCAAGTTTTTTGGACATTCATTTTGGGACATAGGGAGTAATGTATGACTATGCTGGAACCCTTTGTTGATTTTCAAAAAAATTGTTTTTCCAACTTGATTTTGTTGAACAGAAATACGACTTACCATTCACAACAAGATTACTAACAAAGACCCAAAATTTTAGAGGCCCCACATTTTACTAACAAACAAACGACAAGACTTAACTGGAAAACCGTTTCATAATTGTTGTGGGCATTTTTCAACATGGCGACATCTTCAATTGATCCTGCATATCGAGATGTCATTACACTGTAAGTATTGTTTTAATATTTACTTGTTCAATATTTTCTAATATTCTTATTCTTATTTTTCAGTAATTAAGAGAGGAATGCGGAACAATCTCCAAGCACGTTCAACAGACCTTCAAACGGCTAGGGCGACTTGGTCTCACGGAGGTTGAAGTGATAAACCAAAATGCCGAGATTATAGGAATCATATTGACTCTTTCATATCTACTTGTATTTAAGGGGAAATGGAGACGGAAAAACACATTCATGCTCATACGCACACACTCTACACACAAGCTCTTGTAATCCTCTCCATTATCTTCCAAAGTTGTAATCGTGATTATTATAGTGAAACCTTTAAGGTTGGACACCTAACTCCCGGGGTTTTTTCCAAAGAGGTTATCACCTCCAAGGTTTTCCTCGTTAACAAATAGTGTTGTCATTATCTCTTTTTCATTCTTTTGTTCCATATAATCGAATTTCATAGTTCCCTCCTTATTATTCAATCCACACACTAAACCTAGTTAAGATTCTACTTTATTGTTTTTTCTACCAAAACAATTTGGCGCCCACCGAGGGGCCTCGTGGTTTATCGATTATTTGAAACTTTTCCTAACCAAATTCACTATGTCTGCACCCTCCAATGTGTCCACCGCCGGGAAAGGTCCCGCCGTTGTTCCCACATCAGGAGGTAGAACCAGCTTGTTACCACCACCTCCTCGCACCGGGTCTCACCCAACTCAACCTACGAAGACTCCACAAAAGGGGGCAACCTCTTCCAATGCGGATGCTTGACATCCGAGTATCCTAACCAAGGTTGAATCAAAGGTTGGACCAGCAAGACAACAATTCGAAGGTGTTGACCAATTCCATGATTAAGATGCGGAAAGACCAACACTCATCGCATCTCGGCTTGAGAACATATCACCACTCGTGCAAGGGTTCTCAACTTTGACAACACCTGAGGATCTACATTTCGAGTGAATTCATTCCAATGGGCAGCCCTCCTCAAACTCATCCGCTGACATCTTTAATGATGTCGACATCTTTACCTGGGGACACCCCATTGACGCCATCTTCCGCAGGATTCACCCCATTCATTCCATTTATAGACAACACTACTCGTCACGACTACTACGGACGATTCTCGGTTTGCTAAATAATCTTTTCAATAATAATAATTTCAATCGTATTCCTATGGCCGACCCTTTTGCAGAAACCCACTAGCTAAACAGATGCGGGATCTCGTAGAGCCGATAATGAACGTGCTGTGTAACTCCTCCAATTCAACCAAGACCCAAAATCGTTACAATCAATCCCGGTTTGTCCCAAAGAATTGCAAATATCGACATCCCGAAGCGTTTCGGCGTACCATCTATGAAGTTGTACGATGGCACCACGGACCCGAGAGGAGCATGTTGCACACTATCAAGAAAAGATGGACATAATCCATATCCCGCTTCAAGACGGAGGCTCGCCTATGCAGGGATTTGGATCCACCTTGTCCGGACCAGCTCTCAAATGGCCGATTAGGCAACCCCTAGGTTCAATTGGTTCATACGCCCACTCATCAACATGTTCTATAACCAATTCTCATGCAATGACAATTTGAAAAGTTGACAAGTGATCTCTACAATGTGACCCAAAGCTGACCTAATGAGACTCGAAGGATTATGTCCATCGGTTCAATAAGGAGGTGTTAGAAATTCCCAATCTTGACATGTCGACTGACCACGTAGCATTCAAAATGGGGTTGAAGAAAGATTCACAAGATTATCAAGATTTGGTAATGACTCCTTGTAAGCGGCTAGAAGAAGTCAGAGCAGGCATTAAGGTTCATAAGACCGGAGGAAGATGAGCCGCGAAGATCGAAGTCGTCATCCAAGACGTCGACATACGACCATCCCGACGTAAAGACCGATCGTCCCATCGCAGAACAACCGTCCCAATCCTTATCCGAGAATTGACACTAGCAAAATTAATTCGGTAGACGGTGAGGATGAAGATAGTGATAATGTGCCTAACATTTCTGATTATTGTTTTTCCGTTGACATTTCAGGTGTACTCTGTGCAATGGGCAACCTAGGAGACAAAGCCGATGGCCAAAGAAAACGGACAAAACCACGGGATGGCGTGACAAATCAAAATGGTGCGCTTACCATGAAGACTTTGGACAGTTATCAAGACCGCATCGCGTTAAGAAAGGAGATCGCCATTTACTCTCGAAAGGACATCTTAAGGAGTTGTTGGGATCCGTAAAGAAGAAGGCTGAAAATGCGAAGCTCCTCATGAAGGCTGAAAGGCCGGTTTCTCCCCCGGCGTCAACAAAGGTGATCAACTTCATCGGTGGAGGCTCGTAAATATGTGGAACATCCTATTCTCGCCGCAAAACGACACGCTAAGGAGTCAAAAGAGGAAAAGCCAGAGACAGCCCAAGATGTCGACACCTTGCCCGGATCCAATTACCTTTGATGAAAGTGATCGTGATAACTTGCCGGAACCCCATCATGACGGTCTGGTTATTTCCTTGCAGATCGCTAACCGTACAATACGACGTATTACGGTAGATGGGGGCAGCTCCGTCAATCTTATTATGTTGGGTACCCTTAAGGAAATGAACATCCCAGAATCGGAGATTGTCAAAAAGTCTTCGTCTTTGGTAGGCTTCAGTGGTGAAGTCAAAGAAACGGTGGGAGAGATAAAGCTTCCAATATACTCAAAGGGACTCAACACCATGGAGCGGTTCTGCGTAATTGATTGCGCAACATCTTACAATGTCATTCTTGGAAGACCGTGGATTCACGAAATGAAGGCCGTACCCTCCACTTACCATCAGTGTGTGAAGTTTCCAACACCTTGGGGTGTCGCTAAGATTTACAGTGATCAACAGGTGGCCAAGGAATGTTACAAAACTTCAATGAAGGCGTCTACATCTCCAAAACAAGCATAGCAATTACCGAGGAAAGTACGTGAAGTCCTGGAAGCTAGGGAGGATGATGTGAAAGAAGTATTGTTAGATCCTTCCAACCCGGACATCAAAGTACTTATTGGCACTGACATCCCGTCAGATATAGAAGAGAAGCTTGTGAACCTATTAAGAAGCAGAATAAAGAGTTTCGCTTGGAAACATGATGATGACATGACAGGTATTAGCAAAGATGTCATCACTCACAAACTTAACATAGATCCTAGCTTTAAACCGGTGCACCGAAACGTAGAAAGTTTGCGAAACCAGAAATCGGATCATCAAGGAGGAGGTAGAGCGCTTACTCAAAGCCAACATGATACGGGAGGTCGATTATCCAAGATGGTTGGCGAATGTGGTTGTGGTAGAGAAGAGAAACGGGAAATGGCGAGTTTGCGTCGACTTCACCGACTTAAATAAAGCCTGCCCAAAAGATCCTTTCCCTTTGCCGCACATAGATTCATTAGTTGATGCCACTTCAGGTCACGAACTCCTCACTTTCATGGACGCGTCCTCGGGATTTCAACAAATTCGGATGGAACCATCGACCAAGAGGACTGCCTTCATAACCCCCACAGTATTTATTGTTATATTGCCATGCCTTTTGGACTAAAAATGCGGGTGCAACGTATCAAAGGCTCGTCAACAAGATGTTTAAGGATCAGATTGGGGACACAATGGAGGTATACATCGACGACATGGTAGTAAAATCCAAGAAGGCCGAGGATCACATAAGCAACCTCTCTCAAGCTTTTGACATCTTGGATTGTTTCAATATGAAACTTAATCCGACTAAATGCAACTTCGGAATGAAGGCCGGCAAGTTTACGGGTTATATGGTTACTAAAAGAGGCATTGAAGCCGCCCCAGGAACAAATACGCGCTATTCTCAACCTGTCATCACCTCAATCTGTCAAGGACGTCCAAAGATTGACAGGAAAAATTGCCGCACTCACTAGATTCATTTCCAAATCCTCAGATCGATGCAAACCTTTCTACGACATCTTAAGAAAGAACAAGAAGTTCCAATGGGAGGAACAACATGAAGAAGCCTTTTAGGAGCTCAAAACTTACCTGTCGACACCTCCCTTATTGGCCAAACCTCGGATGGAAGAACATCTTTACATCTACCTAGCGGTGTCCGAAGGCGGCATAAGCGCGATCTTGGTGACGAACGAGATGGTAATCAGCAACCCATCTACTATATAAGTAAGACACTCTTAGATGCTGAGACCAGGTATTCTCATTTACAAAAATTAATTTTAGCTTTGATAACTGCTTCTATTAAGTTAAGGCACTATTTTGAAACACATACTATTATTGTACGCACTAACTATCCTATTAAGAATGTCATGAGAAAACCAGAGATGTCGGGTCGAATGGCGAAATGGTCATGTACAATTAAGCACATACGACATCAAGTACGAGCCCGGAGCTGCAATAAAATCCCAAGCCACAGGCGATTTTGTGGGCGATTTCGATCCAACCCTACAACAAGAGGTGGAATTGGAAGTACAACAACTTCAAGATGATGACATCCTAAAAATTTGGACTCTCTACACGGACGGTGCTTCCAACATGAGAGGTACAGGTCTTGGAGTTGTACTAAAATCGCCACAAGGGGACATAATACCGCAATCTATCGGTTGCGGTTTCAAGGCTACCAACAATGAAGCGAGTATGAGGCTCTAATTGCGGGTTTAAGCTGCGGCCCAAGCCTTAGATGTCAAGCATATCCGGGTGTTCATGGATTCATTACTAATTGTTAATCGATACAACGGGTCCTACGTCGCGAAAAACGCTAAGATGACAACATATTTGGAAATTGTAAAAATTATTTCGGCCAAATTCAAAACATTTTCCTTGGAACAAATCCCACGGGAAGAAAATTCTCAAGCGAGATGCTCACGGCAAACTTGGGTTCGGCCTTCAAAAGCTTCTCACAAACCGGTATCCCAATCATACATGTTGACATCCCGGCAATTGACCATCTTGAGATGTTCGCCTGGATGCCGACATACTTGCCTCTCTGCGGCAACCTCTTGGACGGCTCCTATTATCAAATATCTCTTAGATGATACGATCCCGATCGAGGAGAAAAATGCAAGAGCCTTCGGGGTAAGAGTATCTAAATATGTATTTATTGATAATCTCTTGTTTAGAAAATCTCGCAGTCACTACTTAAGATGTCTAGAGGCGGATAGAGCCCATCGGGTTCTCAAGGAGCTGCACGAAGGAGATTGTGGAAATCATATCGGGCGAAGTTTACATACTAAAGCTCTTAGAATGGGCTATTTCGGCCTACAATGAGAAAAGATGTCGTTGACTACGCAAAGAAATGTGATTCTGTCAACGACATGGGGACATCTGCACCCGGCCCAGTGAATTGCTACATCCTATCCTGTCACCATGGCCTTTTATGGTTTGGGAATGGACATAGTATGAAAACTTCCCATAGCACCGGGGGACGAGTATTTCTTTTGGCCATGACAGACTACTTTTCTAAATGGGTAGAGGCCGAGGCATATGTGCAAGTTCGTGACAAAGAAGTGATATCTTTTATCAAAAGGAACATATTCGGCCGATTCGGAATTCCATCGAGAGATAATTTGTGACAACGACTCTCAATTCATCGGCAAGAGGACCCAAGATTTCTTGACATCTTGGGGTGTTAAGATGGTGACATCTTCGCCTGTTCACCCTCAAGCTAATGGACGGGCGAGTCTAGCAACAAAATAATAATCGGCAACTTAAAAAGAGACTAAACCGGAAGAAAGGACGTTGGGCGGAAGAGTTACCAATGGTCCTATGGGGTGACGGGACGACATCTAAGAATGCTCTTGGTCAAACCCCTATTCACTTGTATTTGGGCCCAGAATCTGTTATTCCGGCGAAGTCCTTGTACCAACGGCAAGATACGGCTTGCGACATCGAACATAATAAAGACATCTTGATACATGACCTGGATACTGTGGACGAGCTTAGGGACATGGCCAAAGTTCGCTTGGCAGCGTATCAGCAAAGGGTAGCCCGATCTTACAATAAAAACGTAAGGGTTATAAGGTTTCAAGTAGGAGACTTAGTCCTACGAAAGGCATTCCAAAATACCAAGGAGCCCAATGCAGGCAAGCTCGCCCCAAAATGGGAGGGACCCTACTTAATAGATGCACAAGCCGGAAAAGGAGCATATCGCCTTGCAACCTTGGATGGCCAAATGATACCGCGAAGTTGGAACGCCATTCATCTCAAAAGGTATTACATTTAAATATGATTTCCCATGAAATCATCTTTCCAGGTATGAATCGTCTTTTAATTCTTTACAACCTTTCTTTTCTCCTATGCATCCTTTTTATTATTTACAAGTTAAGATGTCGTTAATACACTTTGTGGAGAGACGTCAACTTTAGTTGGCGTCCGTTTTTAACGTGTTTCTATATTATGAGGTATTGACACATTTACATGGGGACATATCGAATGCACGCAAGGAACAACGATTTCTCCTCCGTTAGAGGCGGCCATCTCTTCTCAAGTAAAGGTACACAATCCCTTCTAAGGTTTAAAGAGTTAATTACCTCTTTCTTAAGAAGTTAGGTTACCACACCTACGCCTGGAGCGCAAGTTATCTCACTAATTGAGGTGTGGGGTGGGCCTATATGGGTAAACTCATATAGCTTACCCATTCCCACTCAGTTAGATGATTGATCTTAAGTATTATTCTTATGGTTATGGCATATTCGTGTCATCTAAGTATCTACGGTTTATGGCATATACGTGTCATCTAAGTATCTACGGTTTATGGCATATACGTGTCATCTAAGTATCTACGGTTTATGACGTATAAATGTCATCCTAAGTATCTATCATTTCGACATACTATCATGTCGCCATACAAAAAATTATCCAAAAGAAACAAGCCTTGACGTGCTTGAAAACTATTAAACCATAACTAAACTAAAGAAACCATAAAGTATCCGAACTACCAACAGTAAACGTGCACAAGTGTTGGACCAACCCAACACATAAAAAAGATTGTCTTTAGTCCTTATGGACCCATTACAAACCAAACGAAAATAAAAATTGTCTTAAGGGATTCCACCCCAGTAAACATTAACAAAATACCAAGAACCAAATTGTTTTACCTTCTTTTAGTTTAGGTGGCTTCTGCCGCAGGTGTTGCATCTGGTGTCACTTCTCCAACTGCTGGTGCATCCTTGACAATCAATTCATACGGACTTGACGACACCTCGCCCTCGTCCGTCACCTCACCTGTCAACTTGAACAGATAGGCACATTCCCTATTGATATCCCAAGCGCTAGCCTTCCCTTCCTGATATTCCTTCATCATCTTCACCTTGTATTGAGAAACGAGTCTTGGCTATGACTAGTTTGCAAGAATTCCTCACTTTGCTATCTCCTTGTTGTGGTCATCCTCACTTTTCGCCGAGACTATTCAATAAGTCCTTCAGCATGCTGTTCTTGTTCTCCCACCGACTTGCTTAATTGCTCTATAGTCTTCTCATATTCCTTCACCTTATTATCTCCGATGCCAACTTCTCCTTCTGACCAAAGCGAGGTCGGCTTTGGACTTCTTCTTTACCATTTCAACTTCTTTTGCCAATTCCTCCACGTACCCTACGATCGAAAGATGACATCTTGATATTACTAAATGTTGTAACAACCTTTGAAACTATTCAATATCCAATTAATGGTGTCTTACCCCATTAGCAAGGCTCATGAATTTCTTCTTGAAATCTCCCGCTGACATTCCATCAAAGGAGTCTCCAACCTCGATCACTTCCTCTTGGCTAGCTTTTCTCTTCCTCACCCTAGAGCCAATACCAATGCTTTCGTCGGGAACAGGACTCTTCTTAGGAGCAGGTGGAGGTTTCTTTTCAATCTTGACAACGGGTTCGAGAGCAGGGCTTCAATATCATCCAGGTCAAAGTCAGACCCTGAAACTATCGGTTTGGAGACTGCATGGACATAGAGATATTGTCAATAACGAATAACACATCAAATTGATGACAGTTATCAAAGGTAACAAGATACCAAGCTTACCAGTGGACATAATTACAGAAGTAGAAGCCTTTATATCTTCTGGAATAGTCGACGAAGCTTCCAACAAACCTTTGGGAGACCTCTTATCGAGAGGGAGGCGAAAAACTCTTCGATTTTGGCTAGAGTGTCTTTGGCGGTGGAAACAATTCTCCCAATCAATATCTACATAAAAGCAAGAACAATTACAATTCAGTTTGTCTCAAGAACAGGAAGTCACAAGAGTAAGAATTTAAGTACCTCCCTTGTTCCATTGCTTCGATATCTCATCCTTTTCTCCAATCGACGTCCTATCAACAAAGAAAAATCTATTCTTCCATCCCCTATCACTGGAGGATGTGGTGCTCATCAAAGGATTTTTACCTGATTTCTTTCTAAAAAGGTACCTTTTGGAACCAAAAAGTTGAAGATCATAGGAATAGGCAATTTCGGGAAGCCCTAGGTTTAGTCCCTTTTCTCGGTTTACTTTGAGGACAAAAGCAAAAACTCGCCAGGCTATTGGCATAAGTTGAGCATAAGCCAGTTGAGTTTTTCGAAAGAACTCAGTAACCAACAGAGGAAAAGGGTAACTAAACCCTAGAAGGAAGGGATATTCGAAGAAACAGATCCATTTGAGGGAAATGTGGTCAGACCTAAGTTTTATGGAAAAGGGATGAAAAATTGCACCACTTGGGAAGCAACATTGTTGTTTTATGGACTCTATTTGAGAATCGTTGAACAAACAAGTTTCTTCAGTTGGTTTAGTGAGAAGATTTCCGCAAACAAAATCGTTGAGATTAATCTCTACGGGACCTTGTGGGGATGACGCTTTCTTGGGTTTGGACGCAGACAACCTCGTTTTACCCATGGTTGACAAAGCAAAAAGAGAAAAATAAACAAAGAGAGAAGGTGAGAGACGGAGGAATTTTACCTTGAAGACGAACGGCGCCGTGGGCCAACGGAGGTGAAAAGAAGCTTTGAGAAGATTAATTTATCCTCTCAAGCGGTTAATAAAAAGAAAAAGAGTTCCTTTTCAAAAATAACTCTTCTCCCCAACCGTCCATTTCAACGCCACGTCTTCCAAAACGTCCCATCAAGCGGGCGAGACGGTTGGACCATTAATTCAAAAGAAAAACATTTTGCCTCTTCATTTGCCAACATAGTCAAATGTTTTTGGGGACAAATTGTTGTGGGCATTTTTCAACATGGCGACATCTTCAATTGATCACGCATATCGAGATGTCATTACAACTTTGTAAGTATTGTTTTAATATTTACTTGTTCAATATTTCCTAATATTCTTATTCTTATTTTTCAGTAATTAAGAGAGGAATGCGGAACAATCTCCAAGCACGTTCAACAGACCTTCAAACGGCTAGGGCGACTTGGTCTCACGGAGGTTGAAGTGATAAACCAAAATGCCGAGATTATAGGAACCATATTGACTCTTTCATATCTACTTGTATTTAAGGGGAAATGGAGACGGAAAAACACATTCATGCTCATACGCACACACTCTACACACAAGCTCTTGTAATCCTCTCCATTATCTTCCAAAGTTGTAATCATGATTATTATAGTGAAACCTTTAAGGTTGGACACCTAACTCCCGGGGTTTTTTCCAAAGAGGTTATCACCTCCAAGGTTTTCCTCGTTAACAAATAGTGTTGTCATTATCTCTTTTTCATTCTTTTGTTCCACATAATCGAATTCCATAGTTCCCTCCTTATTATTCAATCCACACACTAAGCCTAGTTAAGATTCTACTTTATTGTTTTTTCTACCAAAACAATAATAATGATTTTTTTTTCTGTAGCATGATTAGGCAAGAGGAGACACTTTAAGGGGACGTTTGGTAGGTCGATAAATAATCGAATAGGATTATTAGTCCAATAAAAGCATGTTTGGTAGATTAAATGCAATCGTAGTAATTATCTAAAGTACAACCTATATAAGCATCTGAACACCTCTTATCCCCTTCTTATTTATTCTAAAAAAAGGGTGGTATTATTATTCCCTGGATTAATAACCTCCTCCCTATTAATACTGCTAATCCTATCGGCCTACCAAACGAGCCCTAAGGGTGTGCTTCCGAGTTTTTAAGTAGGGCCGGCCCTGTTGCAAATGAGGCCCTAGGCCAAGTTTTTAGGTAGTCCTTCATTACAAAGCTCAAATAAAAAAAATTTGGGTAAAAATATCAAAAGTGAGGATGCCATGCCGAGTTATTTAGAAACAAAAGTTATAAAGACTATGAAAATCATACATGTATTACATCATCCATAATATAAACTAAATTTTAGTCAAATTCAATCTTGTTTCTTTTATTTTCATTTTTAATACTTATAATTAGGTTTGATATACTTTCAAGATTGCATGTTTATCTTTTTGATACTTATAATTAAGTGGTATGATATATTTCAATATTGCATGTTTAACCTTTTGATCAATTTGAGTTTGGTTGCAGGTCCGTCTCAATAATTATAGGGGCCCTGTGTAAAATGTGAATATAGGGTCTGTTTTGGTCAAATTTCAACAAGTGTATTTCGAAGGGAAAAAAATGACTAAAGTGATATGAATCTAGGTACAATGATTATCAAGTTGAATGGGGATGGACACAAGATGTTTGTTGACTAGGGAAAGCCCTTGAACAACTTGTTCGCCGGCATAAAACCCCGGGAGGTTTTGGTACCTGCCTTGACCAAAAGTTTACTAAGTATCTCTGTGATTACAGAGCTATGAGCATATAAAAAAGGAAACTTAAGCTAGAGTGAAAGTGTGTGCAAAAATACAGTGTTTAATCCCTTTTATACCTCAATCAACGGCTAAGTTTACAAAGTGAAAAAGTAGGCCTAAAATCTCGGGAGTAATGCTGATCTTGTTGAGATATATCCGCCATTTGCTGTTGAGGGAGGAGATAATGTTTTGTTGCTGAAGAAACGTCTTTGAACCGGTCCTTGCTCCTTTGACACGTTCCCTAAAAAATAGGGTTAACGTAACTATGTTCCAACCTGCAGAAGTTCAAGTTGTGATAGGATAACTTAAGTTCGTTAGTACCAAGTTGTTTGGTGCAAGTTGTAAACAAGTTGAAAAACGCATGGCCCAACAATTGCCCCCAAACTTTTTGAATTTTTAAATGGGGAATATAAAGAGACAAAAAGATTCAAAAAGTTTGCCAAAAACGGATGAAAGGAACGGCAGTTTTTAAATGAAAAGGGACGTGATGGGACGGTTTAAGTAGTTTCCAAAGCTAAAAGGCGTAATTATTTTAATGTCCCAACCGCTTTCAACCTCTCCCCACATAAATACATTCCCTTTCCAACTCTCCCTTTCACCAAATCAAAACAGTGACTTTAACGGAGGTTTCTAGAAGAAGAGTCGAGGAAGAAGACCGGAGAGAAAACCAAGTAACAATTTCCGATGAGTTTCTCATTTTCTTTTCAATTCCCTCTCTGATTTCTTTGTTTAAGTTGAAAAAATGGGGAGGAAGAAAGTGGTTAATATAATCGAGAGTAGTGAGGGTTTGCCGAAGGGTTTTGTGACCCAGAACATGTTGAAAAATCCAGATAATGAAAAGTGTTTAATTCCTGCTGCCAACTTAGAGATCATCAAGAAAAAACATGCCATGTCGTACGATATCGAATTTTTCACTCACCCAGACCTAACCTCGGAATGTTACTCTCCCGATTGAGTGTGTTTCCCTGAATACCCCTTTATTATCGACTTGAAATTCCCTTTCCCAACTTTAATCACCAAATTTTTTGTTTCCACAAAACTTAACTACGCCCAAATGATGCCGCAAGGTTGGAGATGCCTTCAAACCCTAGTAAGGTTGAATGCGGAAACAGAGGTAGAAGTTGGTTTGGAGGAATTTGCTTTCATAAATGATTTTAGGGGTTTTGGCTTAGGGAGATATGGCTTTAGGGTTAAGACCGGTAGAATGTCTTTCTTGAATGACAACAGTGATCCCGCGGATAGAGGGTGGAAGAATAAGTTCTTTTTTGCAAGGAGGAGTACCTTGGTGTCGGTGGAGGGTGCCAATTTCAAATGGAGGTCTCAAGGTAGTATAGACAATTTTTCCTTTTCTAATAATGCTTCCTAACATCCTGCTAACTAGTTCCTTGAATTTTCCTCGGCTTAGTTGCGAAACTAGACGTGCTTTTTGCTTACAAGGACAACACAGAGGAGAATGTTAACAAGATTTATGAGTTGGATTCGCAAGTGAGAACTTTCACAGCGTTGCCGCCTTATTTCTTTGCGAGATCCAGAGGGAGAAGTCGAACCTGAAGAAGCCCGAGAAATTAGCCCTGAAGAGGCTTTATCTGAGCCTACCAAGATGTCCACAGGTTAACCCGACATCAGAACTCCAACTAGCTTTACTTTATTTCTAATTCCCCTGAATTGTTCTAATTCTACATTCCCTTTTGTAGACACTCGGTCCAAGGATACTGTAAGTGCTGCTGACCTACTTGCCGTGGCTAGGGCGAGAAGCTTGGCGAAGAAAGTTAGTAAGCCTCCTACTCCCAAGTCGGTTGTATCTAGTTCTGACGTGAATGTGAGCAAGAAGAAAGAGGAAGCAAAGAAGAGAAAGATGGTGGAGGCCGAGGCCACAGATACAAGTGATGACATGGATATGGTGAAATTAGGAGAAAGGTTTAAAGCTGCAGTACCAAGTTTTGTTGATAAGGTAAAGAATGAAAAACCTTGAACCTTACCAATGAATTGATAGAATATTAACACTTCCTTTTACGCAGGAAAATATGGGTCCTATCATGGCCCACGTTGATGCTCTGAAAATTAAGGTGGCAAGATGCAGTTACGAAGCTGCAGAGTCAAGGAAGGAAGCCACCAAGTATGCTAAGGAAGTAGAGAAGCTGAAGAAGGAAGGGAACAAGCATGCCAGTGAAGTGGAGAATTTGGAGAAGGACTTTGAGCGCTTGGGGAAGGAAGTGGAGGTTGTCCGAGCCGAGAACAAGGCCCATTTGAAGGAGCTTGAAGCCTCAGAGGGGAACTTCAAGTTCAACGCAACCAAAACATTGCTAGAGGCCCGTATTCAGATGATGGAGGAATATAAGAATGGTCAGGCCACAACTTGGAACTTGGAGGAAGAGAGAAAAATTTTAGAGGACCATATGGGGAACCCGCGGATGCAGAGGAGGTGAATTCGATGGCTCTTGAAACTTTAATTGACGACACAGATAAGGTTTTGAGTACCATGGTGGTAGCTCAGGTTGGAGAAAATAATCAAGGGGAAAAGTCAAATGCAACACCGGCGGCAGCAGGCCAAGAAGTTTAAAAACAATTTGAAACTTTTTTGAATATTTTGGATGGGTGAACAAAAACAACTTCTTTTTGGGTTTTATTCGTCATACCTTTATTGGTATGTACAGAAAATGGGGGGTATGTCCCCAAGACAAGTTTTATTTTGGCATGTAATGGTTCATAAGAGCCCAAAATAATTTATTTGGGGGTACTAGGTTGGTCTAGTACTCCAAGCTTTCTTAGGTTCTTAGGGACTGATTGGCTTACCCAACTTGTCCTCTAGTTGCAAAAACTTTTGGAAAACACTTTTAAGGTTTTTAAAGAAGTACTTTGGGGTTTTCAACAATACTTGCTTGTTCATTTGATAACATGTTGATGTTATAAGCCGTAGGTAACATGAGAATGTTACAACCAATAGTTCACAACTTGTATAAGTGTGAAATCGTGCGCCCAGGCGAAGGTGTCGAAACCTTAATTCGTAAGAAAAGATGAATATCTTTTAACCATATGTAAATTGTACCTTTGATAGAGGTATCCGTTTGAAGAGATAGAACAAGTATCAGCCGTCCTGGCGTGTCAACAAGTTCTATCCCTCTCCAGCTAGAATTCCAACAAGTATCAGCCGTACTGGCGTGTCAACATGTTGAAATTCTTCTTCCTAGATCTAAACATGTTGGAGCCGTACCGGCGTGTTAACATGCTTAGACCTACTCCAACTCTAGGTCCCAACAAGTATCAGCCGTACTGGCGTGTCAACATGTTGGGACTACTGCGTTTGCTCAAGTTGCACCTTGCAAAACAGATTTATGTTAGGATTGGGCGTTAGCGTAGCTAACGCCCCTCCAATGCTTAAGTTACGCTAACGCCCCTCCAATGCTTAAGTTAGTAAGGATTCTCAATAAAAATTAATAACTTGAAATATACGAATGAACTTGACAACTTAAAATAAATCGTACCTGAGAAGTCTAGTTGTAAATAACTGGACTTACATGAAATAAAGTTTTAAGTGGATGGCGTTCCAACTTCTAGGGATTCTGTCTCCACTTGGGGTTGACAACCAATATGCACCTTTGCCAGCTTCAGCATCGATGAGATATGGTCCTTCCCACTTGGGAGCTAACTTACCTGCATTCAATTCTCTTGTATTTTGAAATACTTTTCTCAAAACTAAGTCACCAACCTGGAACCTCCTGACTCTGACATTTTTGTTGTAAGACCTCGCAATTCTTTGTTGATAAGCTGCCATCCTTATCTTGGCTAAATCCCTGATCTCATCAATAGTATCTAAATCTTGGGTTAGCAAGAGATTATTTTCATCTTGAGTTAATAAGCCATACCTTGCTGTTGGGATTGTCACCTCGACTGGAATTACAGCTTCCGCTCCATACACCAAAGAATATGGAGTTCTACCTGTGGCTCCTTTTGTAGTGGTCCTATCTGCCCAAAGTACAAGTGGTAACTCTTCAGCCCATTTTCCCTTCTTTTGATCTAGACGCTTCTTCAAGTTGTTGATGATCAACTTGTTGCTTGATTCAGCTTGACCATTAGCTTGGGGGTGGACAGGTGTAGACATGATCAACTTGATGCCCCAGCGAGTACAAAAGTCTCTGGTTTTCTTGCTTATGAATTGTGACCCGTTGTCACATATAATCTCTGATGGCACGCCAAACCTGCTAATTATGTTTTTCTTTAGAAATGAGATTACCTCCTTATCTCTTACCTGTACATAAGCTTCTGCTTCGATCCATTTTGAGAAATAATCGGTTAATGCCAACATGAACACTTTGCCTCCGGGAGCCTTAGGTAACTTGCCCACAATGTCCATGCCCCACTGCATGAAAGGCCAAGATGAAGCAATAGGGTGTAGAGGCTCAGCAGGTTGATGCAAGATGTTGCTGTGTCTTTGGCAGGCATCACACTTCTGTACATAACTCATGGCATCTTGGCGCATGGTTGGCCAATAATATCCTATCTTGAGGGCCTTTGATGCTAACGCCTTTCCGCCAGAATGATTCCCACATATTCCTTCGTGAATTTCTTTAAGTACCAGTTCAACTTGCTTGTTATCGACACATCTCAAATAATGTCCTGCAAAAGACCTCTTGAATAGCACATTATCTATCAAAACGAAAGTTGAAGTACGAATCTTAAAAGATCTAACATTCTTAATATCTGGTGGAATAGTTCCAAGTTGAAGGAACTCAATTACAGGTTGGGTCCAAGAAGGTTTAGCATCTTGTGCCCCAGTAGGTTGAGTAACCACTTGAATTTCTTCAACTTGGTCTATTACCGGGTACTTAACATAAATGATGGGGATAGTGGTATGCAACATTGATTTGCAAGTTGAACCCAAGTTGGCCAAGGCGTCCGCTTCCGTGTTTTCCTCTCTAGGGACCTGTTCCAAAGAGAATGATAGGAATTTCGAAGCTAAAGCCTTAACATGTTGGAGATACAGAGTCATCTTGGAATGCTTCGCCACATAACTGCCACTAAAATGGTTAGCTAGCAATTGAGAGTCAACAAATACATTTATATGTGTAACATTTAAACTTAAAGCTGTGGTTAAACCCATGATTAAAGCTTCATACTCAGCTTCGTTATTTGTTGCACTAAATTCACAAGCTACAGCTTTAGGTATGATATCACCTTGAGGGGATTTTAGGACTATTCCCAAGCCAATTCCTTTGGAATTTGAAGCTCCATCTGTAAACAGTGTCCAAAATCTAGGAATAGTTTTACCTTCAAGTTGTTGCACTTCCAGCTCCACCTCGGGTTGCAAACTGGGACTGAAGTCGGCTACGAAATCGGCTAGGGCCTGAGATTTGATGGCTGTTCTTGGCTCATACGAAATATCATAAGTGCTCAACTTGACCGACCACTTGGCCAATCTGCCCGACATCTCTGGAGTTCTCAACACATTCCTTATAGGATAATTAGTTCTAACAGTTATAGAATGCATTTCGAAATAATGACGCAATTTTGTAGCAGCAGTAGTTAAGGCGAATATTAATTTTTCAAGATGAGAGTACCTTGTTTCAGCGTCTAATAGAGACTTACTTACATAGTACACAGGATGCTGTTCACCTTGGATTTCCTTCACCAATAATGCACTAACAAAGCATTTTCGGAATACGGCCAAATATAAATAAAGGTGCTCACCATGCTCTGGTTTGGCAAGTAGGGGTGACGTCACCAAATATTCTTTAAGTTGCTTAAAAGCTGCCTCATGTTGGTCAGTCCATTGAAAGAGTTTGTTCTTTCTTAATACTTCATAGAATAACCTGCACTTATCAGATGATTTAGATATAAACCTATTCAAAGCAGCTACTCTACCTGTTAACCTTTGGACGTCTTTGATATTCTTGGGAGATTCCAAGTTGAGAATAGCTTTGATCTGCTCGGGACTGGCTTCAATTCCCCTTTTGGTCACCATATATCCCAAGAATTTACCTGCCCTAACACCAAAGTTGCACTTTGCTGGATTGAGCTTCATGTTGAAAGCTTTCAAGATGTTGAACGCCTCAGCAAGATGCTCAACATGATCTTCCATATGCTTGGATTTTACCACCATGTCATCTATGTAGACTTCCATCGTCTTGCCAAGTTGATCTTTGAACATCTTGTTCACCAGCCTCTGATAAGTTGCCCCTGCATTTTTAAGACCAAATGGCATAGAAATGTAACAATATATACCTTCCGGAGTCATGAATGCCGTATCTTCTTGGTCCGAGGGCTCCATTTGAATTTGTTGATACCCTGAAGACGCATCCATGAACGTCAAGATATCATGGCCAGCTGTCTCATCAACTAGAGAATCGATATGAGGAAGAGGGAATGGGTCTTTCGGACAGGCTTTGTTCAAGTCTGTAAAGTCCACGCACACTCGCCACTTGCCATTCCTCTTCTCTACCACCACAACATTAGCTAACCACCTTGGGTATTGAACTTCCCTGATCATCTTGGACTTCAAAAGCCTCTCAACTTCATCCTTTATGATCTGGTTCCTCTCCTGAGCAAACTTCCTTCTTTTCTGATGAACAGGACGGATGGTGGGATCTATGTTCAACTTGTGAGTGATGATGTCCTTGCTTATTCCTGTCATGTCCTCGTGTTTCCATGCAAAACAACATTTCTGACTTTTCAAGAACTCAATCAGCTCCTCCTCAACTTCGGATGGGAGGTCTACCCCAACTTGCACTTGGGCCTCAGGATTCGATGCATCAACAGGAACGCTTTTTGTCTCATGCTCTACTGCTTCAAGAACATCCTGGGCCTTTTTCTTTAATTGCTATGCTTGCCGAGGGGCTGAACTTGCTTTCATGTTGACCTTGTAGCATTCTTTGGAGACTTGTTGGTTTC
Organism: Adenophora triphylla var. japonica; assembly: GCA_022495995.1. NCBI lineage: Eukaryota > Viridiplantae > Streptophyta > Magnoliopsida > Asterales > Campanulaceae > Adenophora > Adenophora triphylla. The sequence goes on from JAFEMH010001083.1 coordinate 407,731, forward strand.
CCCTCAACTTGGCCACGCCCCAAGGTGTTGGAAACTTGACGTACTGGTGATAAGTTGATGGCACGGCCTTCATGTTGTGTATCCAAGGTCTTCCCAAAATGACATTGTATGAGGAAGAGCATTCGATCACACAGAATCTTTCCATAGCATTCATACCCTCCAAATAGATAGGCAACTTAATCTCCCCGACTGTTTGCTTTATCTCACCACTAAACCCTACCAAAGACGGATGAATTCTTCACAACTTCGTACAAAGGAATACCCATATCTTCAAGAGCATGAAAGTGAAAATTATGTTGGCCCGAGCTCCCGCCATCAATAAGAATTCTCTTAACCACACAGTTGGCAATCTGCACTTGAACAACTAGAACATCATGATGAGGATCCGATGTGTTGTCCTTATCTTCGTCTTCAAAGGAAATAACATGACCATCTGTGAAGTCACGACATCTTGAAGGCAATTCTGATTGATCCTCCTTAGAACTTTTGGCATGACGCTTGGCTGCAGAGTAAGTTGTTCCACAAATATGAGATCCACCTGAAATGACATTTACTACCTTGGTGGCCGGAGGCGGTGCAACTTTCTCGGGTGCGGGTGCTCCCTGAATCGAGGCTCTTTAGACTCACTTCGACCCTCTTCTTGCCCAACAAATCCTTAAGAAGACCCTTGGACAATAAATGAGCAATTTCCTTCCTCAAGGCAAAACAATTCTCGGTGGTATCCCCAACATCCTCATGAAATGCGCACCACTTGGACTTGTCCTTCCAAGTTGTTGACTGGTCGTTCTTCTTGGGCCACCTTGCTTTATCTCCAAGATTTCCCATGGCGCACAAGATTCCTGCAAAGTCCACAGAAAAGCAGTATTCAGAAATTTTTGGATAATCATTATCATCTCCCTCTTGTTCATCATCTACAACATGAATTCTAGAAGATTCAGATTTAACAGGGGGTTTGCCCCTGTTGGACTTATAGTGATGGGAATCCGATTTTCTGTCAGAAGGCTCAAATAGAGGAGTAGGAGTCCTCCCAGTTGACTTCCCCATCGCCAAGCTGTCTTCCTCCAATCTGATGAAAGGCAAGGCCCTGGTTCTGATTTCTTCAAGTTGTTTCGAGGGGTCATCACCAACTCGTTATAGAACAATGAGCTCTTCTTCAAGCCTATACGGAATGCTTCTGTAGCGGTGGACACATCCAAATTGGGTATAGTCACTGCCTCCTTGTTAAACCTGTGCAAATACTCTTTAAGATTTTCGTTAGGTTGTTGCACAATTCTATAGAGATCACTAGTCAACTTGTCAAATGCCCTATTGCACGAAAATTGGTTAATGAGCATATTGACAAGTTGAGCATAAGATGAAATAGAGTTTAGAGGGAGCCCTGTTAGCCATTTTAAGGCTGGTCCTGACAAAGTAGAGCCAAAGCCCCTGCAAAAACACGCTTCTTTAAACATAGGGGGGATACTTATGATATCCATTGATTCCTGATACAGCAACACATGCTCTGCGGGGTCGGTGCTTCCATCATACTTCTTCATATGAGGGACTGAAAATTTCTTTGGGATCTCCACACTAGCTATTGCTGGAACAAAACGAGATTCATTATAGCAAGTTGGAGAAACTTGGTGGTATGGCATATTGACTCCAGGTATGCTTCGAAGCAAATCCTTTATAGTCTGCATTTCCTTAACAAGTTGACTCTCTGCGAAAAGAGGATTGTTATTAAACTGAGATGCAGAAGTATCAAAAGCATTAAAGAAATTCCCTGCTTGCCCCATTGAGGGTGTAGCATAGGTGTAGCAAGATGACAGCGCAGGTTGGCTAGCTGGTAGGTTGAATCTTGGTTGTTCGATTGGAATGGACGCCACGATCGTGCTCTCTCCTAGCAAGGTATTAGTCATAGGAATATCCCCGACATGGCTTGGTCCTGTACCTGCACCAAACAAAGATCTAGGAAGTAAAGGTGAAAATGGAGTAGATACTTGAGTTTCAACTTGCTTCCCTTTACGCAGGTTATCAATGGCGTTGAATATCATGGCGTTCGTATGCTCCTGACCATCCAATCGATCACTTACTTTCCTCAACATGTCCGCCATGTTGGACAATATCTCCAAATTGACAGCTTCCGCACTTGGAGAAGGATTGCCTTGGGCGTTGGAAACAGGAAGCGGACGACTCCTCTCAGCTTGACTGCCGGACGATGGATTAGCCATTTCTACTTGAATAATCAAAGTTTCCTACAGACGGCGCCAAATTGTTTTGGTCAAATTTCAACAAGTGTATTTCGAAGGGAAGAAAAATGACTAAAGTGATATGAATCTAGGTACAATGATTATCAAGTTGAATGGGGATGGACACAAGATGTTTGTTGACTAGGGAAAGCCCTTGAACAACTTGTTCGCCGGCATAAAACCCCGGGAGGTTTTGGTACCTGCCTTGACCAAAAGTTTACTAAGTATCTCGGTGATTACAGAGCTATGAGCATATAAAAAAGGGAACTTAAGCTAGAGTGAAAGTGTGTGCAAAAATACAGTGTTTAATCTCTTTTATACCTTAACCAACGGCTAAGTTTACAAAGAGAAAAAGTATGCCTAAAATCTCGGGAGTAATGCTGATCTTGTTGAGATATATCCGCCATTTGCTGTTGAGGGAGGAGATAATGTTTTGTTGCTGAAGAAACGTCTTTGAACCGGTCCTTGCTCCTTTGACACGTTCCCTAAAAAATAGGGTTAACGTAACTATGTTCCAACCTGCAGAAGTTCAAGTTGTGATAGGATAACTTAAGTTCGTTAGTACCAAGTTGTTTGGTGCAAGTTGTAAACAAGTTAAAAAACGCATGGCCCAACAAGGTCCATAATGTTTAAAAAATTAATACAATATATATATATATATATATATGTATATATATATATATATATATATATATATATATATATATATGTATATATATATGTATATATATATATATATATATATATATGTATATATATATAATATATGGGTTTTGTTAGAATACCCTTAGTAGGAGTATTCTAACAAGTGGCCCTATTTTTTTGGACAAAAATGTCCCTCATTCAACAAAGCAAAGAATATATATGATGGGGGGTAAATTGTAATTTCCAAATAACCCTTTTTTTTTTACAGAGAGTGTCGTTCTCTCTCTCTCTCTCGTCTTCATCTTCACCGTCGTTCATCTTCACCGCCGTCGTTCTCCCTTCTTCCTCTCTCCCCTTTATCCATTTTTTTCAATTGTTGAACCACGAATCTAAGTATATCATCCTCCCCAATGACTCGCAAAAATCCCAAAATCGATAACCCTAAGTCGATTAAAAAAATGGATAAAGGAGAGAGAGGAAGAAGGAGACGAGTCGCCGGAAAAGGGGGATGGGAGGCGTCGCCGGAATAAAGGGAGGGCAGAGGTCGCCGGAAACTGGGAAGGGCATTGGTCGCCGGCCTGAGAAAGTAGAGAGAGAGAGAGAGAAAGTGAGGCAAGGAGAGAGAGAAAGTGACAAAGATTTCTGTAAAAAAATAAATTAAAAAAGGTTATTTGGAAATTACAATTTACCCCCGTCATATATATTCTTTGCTTTGTTGAATGAGGAACATTTTTGTCCAAAAAAATAGGGCCACTTGTTAGGATACTCCTACTACTAAGGTATCCTAACAAAACCCTATATATATATATATATATATATATATATATATATATATATATATATATATATATAAAAAAGTACTTTTTATATACATATTAAAGTTTTACAAAATTAAGAAATAAAATTCAAAAATAATTTATTATATTGATCTTTACTTTTCGACACAACTTTACTTTTTTTTTAATGAGAAGTTATATACCTAATGAGCCTAGATAAAATGGGGGCCCTCCAAAATTTGGGGCCCAATGCAAAGGACCCTCTTGCACCTTGTAAGAGCTGACCCTGTTTGGTTGAATACCAAAAAGTTACTCAAATTTATTTATTCTCGCTAAATTGTGAATGAACTATTTTTAATAGATATCATATACTACAATTTTGATGATTTTATTTAGATTATCAAATTGTCGTTATATTTTGGTCGAAATTTAGTGAAATTGATAAGAAGTCAAATATGCTAAATTGGAATTTATAATGGGGTAGAGAGATTAATATTTAAGCTTGACTCCTATTAAAAAAAAAAAAAAAGCTTCACTCGCTTAGATTATACTTCCTCCAAGGGAGGTTTAATGTTCTTAATTTGACTTAGATACGAGAATTAAGAAAAAATAAATATTATGAGTATGAAAAGTAAAGTAGCAGAGAGAAAGTGAGTAAGGATTTTTTGCTTTGAGGATGATAATTGGGTCCCATTATTTATTTTAAATAATAAATAAATTAATTAATAACCTTAAACTGACTAAAAAAAGAAAGCAAGAACGTACTCCCTCCGTCCCATTTCAAGGGTGCTAGGGTAGTATTTCACGCTTCTTAAGATTTGTTTTAAAAAAAATGAATAAAAAATTGCAAGTTGATAGAAAATTAGAGGAGAGAGAATGTAAAAGCTAAAACATTTACTCCCTCCGTCTCAATTTAACATTCCTAGTGAACTTTACGCGGAGATTAAGAAAAAGGTGTAGGTGGTGAAAGTATTGCGAGTATGAAAAATTAAATAATAGATAGAATGAGTGGGATGAATAATTAGTTGATTGGTATTGTAAGTATAAAAGTAAAGTATAAGAGAGAATGAGTGGGGGGAATAGTAAATTTTTTTTGCCATTTAGGAATAAAGCAAGTAGGAACCTTAAACTAAGACGGACCAACAAGGAAAGTAGGAACATTAAATCGAGACGGAGAGAGTATGATAAAACCTCTTTTTGATTTTTTTTTTTTTTTTTTGTAAATATGTTAACATTATAAGGGTATAATGAATAATTTTTTTATAAATCTATAATACAATACAAGGCCATATAACCGCCACTTATCTACCACATAAGTGATGGTTCAGATTGAAAGTTGGAAAAGTGATCCAACGGTCCAAATCCTCGCTCCTTCAACCGTCTGTAATTTCACATAACCGTCTGTAACTTTCCGTAACCGTCCGTAACTACCCAAAAATTCCCAAATCCTCCCTCTCTCCTTCAACCGTCCGTAACTTCCCATAACCATCCGTAACATTCAATAAACGTCCGTAACTTTTCATAACTTTTCAAATCCTCTCTCCCTCCTTCAACCGTCAGTAACTTCCCATAACCGTCTGTAACTTTTCATAACTTCCCAAATTCTCCCTCCCTCCTTCAACCGTCCGTAACTTTCCATAACTGTCCGCCTCCCTTTTTTTCTTCTTTTAAACTGAAAAATCGATTATAAATAAATGATCATTTTTTTTTGTTTTTTTAATTATTTAGTATACTCCTTAAAGAAAGGTCTAGGGTTTATATACTCCCTCCGTCCCACGTGAATGTGGACTAACTTTTTGGGTGTGAGAATTAAGGAAAATTGATGTAAGAAAGAGAAAAAGTTAAATGTTGTGAGTATGAAAAATTAAATAGGAGAGAGAATGAGTGGGAAGAATAGTGAGGAGAGAGAATGAGTGGGTGGAATAGTGAATATTCTTTGCCATTTTGGGAAGTTTGCATTCACGTGGGACGGACCAAAATAGAAATAAGTTTGCATTCACGTGGGACGGAGGGAGTATACTCTTTCTTTCAAAAAAAAATTTGAATTGGGTATTTTTTTTCTTTTTTATTTATGTGTATTCTAATTTGATTTATTTATTTTTCTTTTATTTTGTTAGTATCATTTATTTAAGTAGTGTATCTTAACATAATAATTACTATTATACATAATTAAGCTTTTGAACGATTTTAGAATCTTTTAAAAAAATGATTTTAGATTTTTTTTTATTTTTTTAATTATTATCTATCACATAAGTGGTGGTTAAGATTTAAAGTTAGAAAAGTGATCCAACGGCCCAAATCCTCCCGCCCTCCTTTCCATTTTCTCCTTCCTATTTTCTTTTTTAACTATTATTTTTTTTCCAGATGACTTTTTTTTTTTTTTTTTTTTTTTTTTTTTTTTACAGAAAACACGATTATAAATAGATGATCATTTTTTTTAATTATTTAGTATACTCCTTAAAAAAAGATTTAGGGTTTATATATACTCTTTCTTTCAAAAAAATATAAGTAAATTGGGTATTTTTTTTCTTTTTTATTTATGTGTATTCCAATTGATTTATTTATTTTTCTCTTTTATTTTATTAGGATCATTTATTTAAGGAGTGTATCTTAACATAATACTATTACTATAAATTACTATTATACTCCCTCCGTCCCATAAAACATTACCCCTTTTACTATTTTGGGCGTCCCACTTTAAAGTCCCACTTTCCTAAAAAGGAAATTTTTTAATACTTCTTTATTCATGGGACCCACTTGTCATACTCACAACACTTTTCAAATTTACTATTCTCTCCACTCATTCTCTCTCCTCCCACTCACAACACCTACTTTAATAACATTATTCCTTATTTTCCGTTCTCAACAGTAAATGAGTAAAGTTCTATGGGACGGAGGGAGTATATAATTAAGTTTTTGAACGATTTTAGAATCTTTTAAAAAAATGATTTTAGAAAAATGTTTGTACCTAAATCAATTAAAAAATCATTCGTCATGAATATTTAAGTTTTTTGTTTCGAACCTTGGGTAAAATTAGGATAGGGGATGGGTTCTGGATTATAAGTATTGCTCCCTCCGTCTCACACCTACGTGCACATTTTTCATTTTTGGGTGTCCCAAACCTACGTGCACATTTCCTAAAATGGAAAGGAATCTTTACTATTCCCTCCATTCATTCTCTTTCCTACATTATTTTTATACTCACAACACCATTATAATTTACTATTCCCTCCACTCATTCTCTCTCCTATTTTACTTTCACACTCACAACACTTTCAATATAATACTCCCTCTTTAATTTACGTGAAAAAGTCAAACTGTGCACTTAGGTCCGGGACGGAGGGAGTATTAATTATTTATATGATTAATGGGTTGGGGTTACGAAAAAAAATAATGGTAAAATGGGGATTAAGAAAATATTTTTTACTAACTCTAAATGGATAACAGTTTCGGATAATCGACTTCCTCATATTCTCTACGACAATTACACAAACAAACCACCCTCCATCAAGCGTTGATTATGGAACAAAGTAATCATCAGGGTATTGGGCAGTTTTTTTTTTTTTTTGGATGGGATGAAGACGATTTCATTATTTCTTTAATTTGTGTACTGTCACCATTCCAGTGATACGGGTAAGAAAATACTAGTATATTTATATTATAAGGGTATAAATTTCCGAAATACTATTCAAAATTTGCTATTTATGAAATGAAATTCTTAGTCTGAAACAGATTAAAAGAGAAATTAGGACTCTTCTTGAAGCGGGAGCATAAGGAAAGCATCACCATACGACGTCGTTAGAATCACAGTGTTTCCTACTTGCATCGGGTTCCCTCCTTCCCCCCCTCCATTAACCCGTTATTAGGGTTTATCTTCGTTTTTTTTTCCTACTACTTGCGCAACTCAACCCTCTCCCGGTAATTGGTCAATTCATTCACATAATTACGTCTCCATCAAATGTAAAATTTCGATTTTTTTCTTATTAATTGCTATTCTTCTTAGGAATTCGTGATTGATAAGTTACTCTATTGGAATTTATTCGGTTTTTTACTTTATGCTATTTGTAATGATGGCATCTTAATACGAAGCTTTGCGTTTTGAATTAATTTGTCTTTGTATTTGGGTATATGTATAATGAAGAACGAATTCTGTCAAAAATATTTTGTTGGTGGTCTTGAAATACGTCTTGATTAATCTTGTCATGAAGTATGGTTTATCTAGTTTGAATTTTATGGCTTCCTGTCTACACACGTAAGAAATCAGCGCTTGAAATGACTTTTGAAGAATGGTATAAGAAATGTTTTCGTAAATTTTGTAGGGCGAACTAGCCCGCTCATAACCTGATTAGTTGGAATCTGTTGTGCTGACCCGATACCCATGGTCAGACCATAATTACCCTTAAATCTAGGGATTAGGATAACTTTGCTACTATGATGTTTAGTGTTAGATGTGTAAAGTTGAGAACTTTATATCTATTAGCTTGATTTCTTCGGGATGTGAATCTTGAAGTAGATTGTGCAAGATAAAAAGTAAGATAAATTTAAATGGGGTAGTGGCAGCTGGGGTCAAGTTGGTTGGGTTTAAGGATTCATTACTGTGTTGGATAGCAGGCTGATGTTGTTGGAGTAAGATTGGATGAAAATGGAGATCAAGAACATGCAAGCAAACCACGAAAAAGTGATTCGGCTGTGTAACTAGTATAGTGTAATCTTTTGTTGTTGTAAACGATATCTCTGTGTCTTGTTTTAACGTGGTAAATGGTGAGGTTTAAGATGGTCATACTTGTCTAGAAATTGATATCAAGTTGGCATGTTTTGAGAGTTCATTAATCTATGCCCAAAACAATTCAACCTGTAATAAGCTACGCCTTTGTACCTGATGCACTTGTTTAGTTCATGATTTTCAGTTCTGGTAAAGTACAAATACATGATCTCCACTGTTGCGTATGTAGTATGCAAAGGTTGCTAGGTCGTCGCCCGGAAGCGACGCGCCATCTCTTCGCCCGGGGGTGGTGTCAAATATGCAAGGGTGCGCTACACTTCAAAGACCTGGGTGTAGTGATAAGTATGCAAAGGTTGCTAGGTTGTCGCCCGGAAGCGACGCGCCATCTCTTCGCACGGGGGTGGTGTCAAATATGCAAGGGTTCCCGCATTGCGGACGAGTGCGGGTAAAGAAGCTAGTCCACGGTAGGTGTAAGGGTAGTGGGATGCGCTTTGGAACTTGGAACATTGGATCATTGACGGGGAGATCGGCGGAGGTGGTGGAAGTTATGAGGAGGAGGAAGATTCACATAATGTGTTTACGAGGAAACTAAGTGGGTTGGAGAGAAAGCAAAAGAAATATCGCCTTGGGGTTTTAAGCTTTGGTACTCAGGAAAGGATAAGGGTAGAAATGGAGTGGGTATCATTATTGATAAGGAGTATATTAATGATGTGGTGGAAGTGTACAGGAAGAGTGATCGAATTATGGGCATTAAACGGTGATACGTGATGAGATTATAACTATTATTTCCGCCTATGCACCACAAGTAGGGTTGGATGCATCTATTAAACAAGTGTTACGGGAAGATTTGGAGGAGGTAGTGCGACGAGTACCTAGTGGTGAGAAATTAGTGATTGGTGGTGATCCGAACGGACACGTGGGGTCTAGTCGATATGGCTTAGAGAGCATACATGGAGGTTTTGGTTTTGGAGAGAGGAATGAAGCAGGAAATAGTATCCTGGACTTTGCGTTGGCATATGACTTGAGTATAATGAACACTTGGTTCAAGAAGAGAGAATCTCACTTGGTGTCCTATAGGAGTGGAGGTAATGCGAGTCGATTGACTTCTTCTTAGTAAGAAATACTTGTAGAAAGAGTTATACGGATTGCAAGGTTGTTCGGGTGAGAGCACAAAGAACTCAACATAGGCTGGTGGTACTTGATTTTCAAGTAAGAGAATTTTGAGGAAGAGAAAATCACGGTGTAGACCACTAGAATCAGTGGTGGAGACTTCAAGGGGAAAATCAATCGAAATTTGTAGCTAAGATGGTCGATACCGGTATTTGGGCGGATAATATGGAGGATATGGATATAGATTCGACTTGGACTAAGATGGTGCATACCATAAAGGAGGTGGCGAAAGAAGTCCTTGGAGAATCTAGAGGAAATGGGCCACCAAGTAAGGATACATCATGGTGGAACGAGGAAGTAAAACAAGCAATAAAGGGCAAGCGAGAATGCTACAAATTATTGGGGAAATGTAGGAGCGACGAGAACTATGAGAAGTATAAGGAAGCTAGAAGAGATGCTAAGAAAGCGAGAAGAGACGCAAGAGCAAAGGTGAATCGAAACTTTATGATAAGTTGGATACAAAAGAAGGGAAAAGGACATCTACAGACTCGCTCGTATGAGGGATAAGAGGACACGAGATATTGGGACGGTTAAATGTGTGAAGGATGTAGACCAAAGAGTTTTAGTCTGGGGATAAAGAGATAAAAGATAGATGGAGTTCGTACTTTGATAACTTGTTGATGGCGGTCGAAGCGAGGATGTTGGAGATTTAAATATCTCTTCGAGTATGGTTAATCGAGATTTTATGCGGAGAATTCGAAAGAGTGAAGTGGAAATGACAATGAAAAAGATGAGATTGAAGAAAGCCGTTGGACCTGATGGTATACCAATTGAGGTTTGGAGATGTTTCGGGGAGAGGGAGTAGATTGGTTAACAACGCTATTTAACAAGATATGGAGAGTTAACACAATGCCATTAGAGTGGCGGAAGAGTACTCGATCCCTTTCAGTATAAGAATAAAGGTGATGTCAAGATTGTGCCAACTATCTGGGGATCAAACTAATGAGCCATACTATGAAACTTTGGGAAAGAGTGATTGCACAAAGGCCGAGAAAAATTGTGGATATTTCGGATAACCAATTTGGGTTTATGCCGGAAGATCGACTATGGAGGCAATATATCTTATGAGACAAACCATGGAGAAATATCGGGATCAAAAGAAAGATTTGCATATGGTTTTCATTGATTTGGAGAAGGCGTATGATAAAGTGCCAAGAGAGGTACTTTGGTGGGCATTAGCAAAGAAGGGTGTTTCAAAGAAATATATTGATATTATCAAGGACATGTATAATGGAGTTAGTACTTGTGTACGAGACTAGTGTTGGAAAAGACGAAGAGTTCCCTATAAAGATTGGAGTGCATCAAGGTTCCGCACTTAGCCCCTTTCTTTTTGCTTTGATAATGGACGAATTGTGAGGTCACCCAAGATGATATACCAAAGTGTATGCTTTGTTCGCAGATGATATTGTCTGATTGATGAGACAAGAGAGGGTGTTGAAAGTAAATTGGAGTTGTGGAGACACACTTTGGAATCTCGAGGTTTTCGATTAGCGAAGCAAGGCTGAATATTTGGAGTGTAAGTTTAGCGAGTTGGAAGTAGGGAGGCAGGGGCGGTCACATTTGATGGAAATATTATCCAAGCTTCTGAGTTTTTTCGCTATCTTGGATCCATTATCCAAAAGGATGGAGAATTAGATGGAGATGTGGCTCATAGGATTAAAGCAGGTTGATTGAAGTGGAAGAGTGCTACAGGGTTTCTATGTGATCGCGGCATGCCCAATAGATTAAAGGGAAAATTCTACCGCACGGCAATTAGGCCGGCATTGCTTTACGGCACCGAATGTTGGGCCGTGAAACAGTGTCACGTGCATAAGATGAATGTGGCGGAGATGCGTATGCTTCGATGGATGTGCGGTCATACAAGAAAGGATCGGTTGGGGAATGAGGTGATCAGAGGTAAAGTAGGAATTGCGCCCATTGAGGATAAGATGAGGGAAAATCGTCTACGGTGGTTTGGACATGTGAGAAGGAGACCGAGTGATGCGCCGGTTAGGAGGCCGGAACAATGGAGAAATGATAAAATGGCGAGGGGTAGGGGAAGACCCAAACAAACTTGGATTAGAGTAATTGAAAATGATATAAATTTACTTGGAGTGGATGAAAGTATGGTGTTGAAGAGGCCGGAGTGGAGGGCAAAAATCCATGTGGGGGGTTGATTTTTTATTTTTTTTATTATTATTATTTTTTATTTTTTTTAATTTTTTTTTTTTAATTTAATTTAATTTTATTTTGTATTTATTTTTTTCACGATAACATATGAGGATTCATGTTAGCCGACCCCAAATTATTTTGGGACTAAGGCTTTGTTGTTGTTGTTGTTGTTGTTGTTGAAATGAAATTTATGCCTATTCTCTGGTCGTAAATAGCTAAGCCATATTAGCAAAAGGCTACGTTTTGCTACAATGTGACTGTTAGCTTCTATTTTGAAGCCCCTCATTTTCCTTGCATGTCATAGGCGTGTTGTGCAATGCATTTCACAGGAAACGCAGTATTGAGACAATTCATAGGAGTTTGATCCACAGAATGGACGAATTAGGTTGGCTAACAAGGATTACAAAAATGGTTAAGGAGTAATTCAATGAAATTCTTTTCTTGTAAAACAAAGGCTAATAAATACTCAGAAACTGGGTTCTCATGCATCTTGATCTTTTGTACCCCATGCTTTAGGGAATTTAAACATGACAAGTCAATAAAACAAGTGTCTTGGGAAGCTCTTTTTTGGGTGTTTAGTGATCTATAAGGAAAGAAATGATGAATAGTTTCAACTTTCAACAATATGCACTTTATATACATCCCTCTTCCCCCCTTTCTAGTTTCTTCTCACTTTTGGTCAAAAGGGGTTGAAATTACTTATCCATATAGGTCATGTTTTGAACATTTTTCTCATAAAAAGGTAAGATGGAAAAAAAAAGAAAGAAAGACAAAATAAATCCAATTATGTTTCCCATTGCTCACTGCCTGCACAAGTATATTTTGTCACCCGGTTCGTTTGTTTCTACACCTGATTACTTCGAACCTCTTCTCTTTTAGAGCAAAATGTTGTAGAATTGAAATGAAGTGGTTAGTCAGAGATGAATGTGAATAAATAATCTTATTCTAGCAATGAAGGCTTGGTGGATTGACCTTCTGATGTTTCCTTTTATTATTACTATTTTTTTCCTCCTTTTCGTGACCTGTCTTTAAACTGCTAGAATCCAACAATTGATTACAAGTGTTAAAACAGTCCTTAAGCCACTTATTTGTGTAGTAGACTTGGTGTAGCTTTTGCTTCTTGCTATGCCTCTGATATTTCCTCATCTAGTCAACTATATCTGTTTTCTAAATAATGACTCTCTGTCACTATATACACCCCTTTTTAGTTTTTTCTTTCCCTGATAATACTAAACATGTACCTCCCTTTTGCTTATTTGATAGAATTATTATGGATTATATAGGTAGTTCCTTGTAATTTGAGCTAAGTCAAATGTGTTTTTAGATGTTCACATTTTTCTAATTAAAATTGTAAATTTGTAATCCCCTCTTATGTTTTTAATTGGCTTTTTCTCTATTACTTGGGTCAGTCAGCTACATGAATCATTTTTGACTTTTTGTGCGGTTCAATCCAAGGCCTTTTGTAAAGCAACAATCCCTAATATCTTTCTTAACTATTACCATCCGTGTCGTTATTGGTCTGTCGTTCCTATTATTGCTGTTTATATTGATATTACCAGAGTTACTAAATGGTGAAGACACTAGCTCCCCTAAACAAGGGTATTTCTTATTTCTCTAAATAAGTCATAAATCACCATGGCCAACTATTGTGCACATGAAAATATATAGTTTATAAATGTGCACAAGAAGGTATGTATATTTATGAGCATTTGTAAATGAGCAAGAAATTCCTTACTCGTGAAAAACTTAAAAATGTGCAACCAATTAGGTGCGGAGGGATTATATGAAGTATAGAAAATGTGCTTCATTCATATATGAACGTGGTTCGTGTGAGCATTATTCTAAACTAGATGATACTAATAGGTTGAACATTTCCAGTCTTTGTTAAATGCAGTTATCTTCTACTTTAATTGCCTGCTAGATTTCCTAGATAAGTGACATATTAAAGTGTATTTTTGGGGAAAGTGTGATATCCTCATATTTAATCAGACCATGTGCCAAATGCTAATGATATTCTAGTGATTTAGTGCTTTTCATTTTTGTTGTCATCATATGGGTTCGCCATTTGGCCTTCTTTTTATTCTCTAATAATGTTTGATTGCAAGTGTGGAATGTCTCGAGGAAGCCTTTGATTCACTCCTATTTAGTGCCAACTACTGTCTTTGATTTTCTTAACTCCTTTCTAATTTTCAAATTTTATCAGCTGCTCTGGTTTAGCATGTTTATTTTGTACAGCCCATTGTTATCAATCTGATTTCTTGTTTTGAAGACTTTGCAGACTGCTATTTACAATGTCGGGCGGGCCAGGCCTTGAATCTCTTGTGGATCGTATGTATTCTTATAACATCTGGTCTTCTTTTGTTTCTTGATGATATTTCTTTTGTTTGATTATGACATTGACACTTTGGTTAGATATTGGCTGTTGGAAATGAATCTTTTTGCTGCCTTTGTTGGTTTTTCTATTTCTAGAAAACAGAATACAAAGAGGATTTACGTAAAAGATATTTTGGGCCGATTTCTTTTCAAATTTGATTTTTTTTTTTTTGGGACATTCATTTTGGGCCGGATGTAGTAACATTAACAGCTCAAGTGCATCACTGTTTCCTGAAGTCTTAGTATTGAATATATTGTATTTCTTTTAAGCCTAAAGATAGCGCTGTTTTACTAGCATTTGTTTTTCAAACATGTATTTAAGTCATGGTGCCACTCCAACCTCTGTGAAATAAAAATACACATGCTATTTTAGGCTTTGTGAAATGCTTCGCTCTTTCAAAACGATCAAGAAAAATAATGTCTTCAATTGATGTAAAATGCTCATCAAATTGTTTAAGGATGCATATCACTGGCATTTTAGGAGTTTGGTTGAGGTTGAGAACGAAATTACATCAATATTAACTGATAATTGCTTCCATATCAGTCAACAGTTGACACTCACAATCCACATTCCTGTGCAGTCCAATATTGCGATGAAGACCATAGACATTATGCACTTTATATTTTTTCTTTTCATTTTTGTTTAGATGCACTTCACATCTCTCTCTTTTTTTTTTCCTGCAGAAATTATTTCAGTCATTACAAATGATGGTCGCAATATAGTGGTAAGTTTCTGCTTTTTTTATTTTTTTATTTATTGAACTTTGAGTTTCTTTTGATGCAAAATTACTTGTTACTTTAATCATCACTTTTTTTTTTTTTTGTGCAGGGTATCTTAAAAGGCTTTGACCAAGCGACAAACATAATTCTTGATGAATCTCATGAACGGGTTTATTCAACCAAGGTATGATGACTTTTATGTTAAATAATTGAAGTATGCTCATCTTTGTCTTGTAAAGATTATAGTTTATTTCCATAAAATAGGAATGGATTTTACTTTGTACTTGTCCAAGTAATTATGGAGTGTCCTGTGTATGTATTTCTTGGTAAGGACTATTAGAACTCTGTTTCTGCAAGAACAGGGATCCAGTTCGATACTGAAACGTCTACGAGAATGACCAAACTATAGAGAAAGAGTTCAAGTACAAACTTAGTTTCAGTCAGAAACTAATTTTCATTTATTCCAAGTCCAAAATCTGCCTAGTCCATGACTTCCTAACATTTCTATATCCAAACTAACGTGATCTAATAACTGCCCATTAAAATAAGAAAACTACCTACTAACAATAAAGAAATAAAACAAATAAAAAAAATACTAAAATAAAATTCAGAAAACAGAAAAATGACATTTTCGCCCCTTAAACGATCCTGGATGGCTAAAATCACGTCAAGGCATCACGAAGTAATGACCCGATATCTAGAGCATGTTTTGCATGTTACATGCCAAATTTCGTGGCATTCTGAGAGGTCACTTTTAGGACCAAATCACCCTGCATTACAGTTAACCAGCATGATAAGTGGAGATGGATAACTGCTTCCTTCTGCCTTATGTAGAATATTTAAATGGAGAGGAAACTTGATTAAGTTCCAGTGATTGTAGCTCCTGGTCCAGCGTTGAAGGACCCAATGTTAAAGCAAACTTTTTTTTCGTTTCATTCTATATATACCAGCTTTAAACAATTGTACATTGTATCATGTACTATAGTTTAAAGCATGATAAAATCTTAATGGGTATACCCATCGGACACAAATTTCCACCCCTAGTTTAGTTTTTTCTGATTAAATTTTTTGGGTAAACGTTTTAAAGATAAACTTCTCCTTCAGAAATACAGCTCAAACCAGTTCAAGATTTAGAATATTTTGATTTATTGAGAGATTCGAAACCGCCAGTTTAGTTGCCTTCACCATCCTCATTATTTCTGGTATGGAAGATTCTGGTCGAATGTTTGTCATTATGTTAATGTTTCAATGTTTTGACCATTAAATTTTAAAGAGCTATAACAGGATATACTTCAGTTGAATTTAGAGCACTTCTGCAAAATACTGCATTCCCATTATGTTGTCAGATTCTTTGTGCTTTCTATGTTGTACTCCTTCCATCCCGGAAAGATAGTACTTTTTAGTTGCTATTTTGTTCAACTTTGACCAATAATTTTGTTTAATTGAATTGTCCAAATGAAATTCTAAAACATATTATTGATACACCAATTATAATACCACTCTCTTCGTCCCAAATGAATGACCATGTTTCATTCAAGGGGTCATTTTGAAAACTTTGATTTTTTGTAGAAAAAATGTAAATATTATTGTTTTTCACTTTCAAATGTTTAGTTTTGCTAATATATTATGAACTATGAAAAAAATTGGTAAAAAATCATTTAGGAACAAAGTTTTTGGAGAAAAAGTTTCAAAAGGTCAATTATTTTGGGACAAAAATGGTCATTCAATCTAGGACAGAGGGAGTATCTATAACAATTTTAAAGATCCATTAGGATAATTCAATTAACCTAAATTATTGATCATAGTTCAATCAAAATGACAACTAAAAAAGTGGGGTTATCTTTCCGGGACGGAGGGAGTATATAGCTTTCATGATTATTGCTCTAGGCCTAACTTAACTTAGTTTTTGAGTTTAGTTAAAGAAAAATGTTTTGCTCTTGTTCTGCCCGAGGACTTGGTGTTGGTATCAAGTGCTTTATTCAATATGTTGTTACATATGCATCTCATTCTCCTCGAACTATTTTTTGGCCAAAATAATTTGCTCCTCTTTCATGTGAATCAATCATAGACAAAATCAATTAGTATTGGCAAGTCATTACTCTTTATTTCCCCTCTTATTCTTTTCTTTCCTCTTTGACCTTAGTGAATGCTTTATTTTCGTGCAGGAAGGTGTCCAACAGCTTGTACTAGGGCTGTACATCATAAGGGTTGATAACATGTAAGTTCTTCTCGAATCTTCTACCGCTGTCCCAAAATGAATGAACAAACAATTTTCAAATTTGCTCTTGATCAAAACCAAATTCAATTTGGGACGGAGGGAGTGTTTAATTTTAAAAGACAAATAGATTGATACTCTAATGTCATTTCTTCTACCATTCTGTTAATGTAGAAGCATTGTTGGGGAAGTTGATGAAGAATTGGATGCTAACTTGCAACTCTCCGAACTGAGAGCTCATCCTTTGAAACCCGTCATCCATTAATGAGCAAGTCAAGCTGAATGTTGCAACTCGTAAAGAAACGTATAGTTGGAAATGGATTCCGGAGGTAATGAACTTAGGAGGAAAATCTTGGAAGGAGGACACTGCAATCTTGAAAGAATCTCGTTTAAATTTTTCTTCCAAATCCATTAACGGAACTTTTTTGGAACTTTGGGACCCACATTGCAACAACCTGTACACTTGGAGATAGTACAGTGCAATTCGCCCGCCCCTCTGTATTTGTAGCCATTTAGTATATTACATTGCATTTTACCCTTGATTATAACTCTTTATTGAATATGGATTTGTTTAGTTGAATGAAATAATAATATTTGCTAGAACCGGCAACAAGCACATAAACAATTGTTGGATGATATTGAAAATGTTAAAAACCAAAAGAAATGCAGAAGATGGCACAGATAAGTATTTGCTGATGATTTACTTTAATCAAGCAATAGCCTTTAAATAGGCAGTACATAACAAAGACTTCAGAAATTATAGCAACTAATTAGAAGTAGTCCCTAAACTCTAGCTACATCAGTTTAGCTAGCAACAACTCAAAAAGACTAGGTAAATAAGCTAACAGACTCATACAAACTAGGACAAATAGAAAATACCAAGGTTCTAAAAAGCGCTAGGCGGATGCTAGGCGGTGGAGCCGGGCCTAGCGCCTAAGCGGGGACTAGTCGGGATTAGTCGGGATTAGTCGGAACCTAGGCGGGGCTTAGAACTAGGCGTTGGAGAGGGGCCTAGCGCCTAGGCGAGGCCTAGGCGCCCTTAGGCGGGGTCTTTTAGAACACTGGAAAATACTAACTTTATTCTACTGAAAAATACCAACTTTATTCAACATTCCCTCCCGTAAACTGATGTGTAGACATTCAGTTTAAGGATTAAAGTACCCTCCCTCAAACATAAGCATCCTTGGAGCAAACACCCAGCAGACTTCTTAGCTTTAGAAACCTTGGAAATTTGAGGGGTTTGGTAAATATGTCTGCAATCTGATCCTCACTTCTGCAGTAAATGAGTTCAACCACTCCTTCATTGCTTAGATCCCGCAAATAGTGATACTTCACATCTATGTGCTTGCTTCTTCCATGTAAAACTGGATTTTTGGAGAGTTTTATTGTGGAAGTATTATCACAATAAATTGTAGTAGCCGTGTCTTGCTTGAAATGCAATTCTTCAAGAATCTTCTTCAACCAAATTCCTTGACAGGCACATAAAGTGGCTGCAACAAGCTCAACTTCAGTCGTAGATAACGTAACAATGGGTTGCTTCGTAGATGACCACGAAACAGCTCCTGAACCTAACATAAAAACATACCCTGAAGTGCTTTTCCTGTCATCTTGATCCCCTGCATAATCACTGACGGTATAACCGATAAAATCTGACTTAGTGCCCTTCTTGTATAACAACCCATAATCTTTCGTTCCTTGCAAATACCGAAAAGTTCTCTTTGCAGCACCAAGATGCATCTCCGTTGGATTCTCCATATATCTACTAATCAAGCTTAAAGAATGCATTATATCTGGTCTTGTTGCAGATAAATACAACAGGCTCCCCACAATTTGTTTGTAAAGAGTGTGGTCCACCTTGTTTCCTTCATGATCCTTGTCTAACTTGAGTCCGAAATCAGTTGGAGTACTCACAGAGTTGCAGTTGTTCATCTTGAACCTTTTCAAAACTTCCTCCACATACTTCCTTTGAGAAATAAATATCCCAACAGCTGATTGTGTCACCTCTATGCCAAGAAAATAGTGCATCATTCCAAGATCGGACATGTCGAACTCATCCATCATGGACTTCTTAAAATTTTCAAACATGGCATAATCATTTCCAGTAAAAATAAGGTCGTCGACGTACAAACATACAATGAGAATCTTTCCTCCACCATCAGATTTGATGTAAAGTGTATGTTCATAAGAACATTTTCGAAATCCTTCCTTTGAAAAATAAGCATCTATGCGACTATACCAAGCTCTTGGAGCTTGTTTTAGTCCATATAATGCCTTTTTCAATTTATACACTTTATGTTCATCTCCAATCTTAATATAACCAGGAGGTTGATCGACGAATACCTGTTCTTACAAATCTCCATGTAGGAATGCAGATTTCACGTCCAATTGAAAAACGGGCCAAGAGTTTTGAGCTGCTATCGCAATCACCATTCTGATTGTGTCATGCCGAGCAACAGGAGCAAAAACTTCTTTATAATCCACACCAAATTCTTGCTTATAGCCTTTAGCTACCAAGCGCGCCTTGTACTTATCAACTTCGCCATTTTCTTTCAGCTTTGTCTTGTAAATCCACTTGACACCAATCGTTTTATACCCTTTTGGAAGCTCAGTTAACACCCAAGTGTTATTTCTTTCAATTGCAGCAATCTCTTCATCCATTGCCTTGCACCATTTGGGTTCTTTCACAGCTTCTTCAAAGATTTTTGGATCACAATCTGAAAACAAAGCAAAGTGTGTTTAAGATTCGATAACTCCAGTGACTTCATAATCAGCCATCCATGTTGGCCTCTTTCTAGCACGTGCAGATCTTCATACTTCTTCAGCATCTTCTGTTGCAATTGGGCTAGGAGTTGGTGTTTGAACATCTTGTGAGACCTCCTGCACATTAGTAATAGGCTGCTCCCGACTCTCATCAAAATCTGCTAGAATATGTGTTTTGGCTCCAGCATCACTCCATGTCCACGTTCTTTCTTCATCAAATACCACATCGCGACTAATGACAATTTTCTTAGTGATAGGATTATAAAGCTTTTGAGTGATCACTAACACCAAGAAAAATGCACTTTTCTCCCTTGTCATCCAACTTTGTTCTCTTCTGATCTGGAATGTGGGCATAGGCTATGCACCCAAAAACTCGGAAATGATCTACAGCTGGTCTCCGTCCACTCCATGCTTCCTCTGGTGTCTTGTTCTGAACAGCAAGTGTAGGACTTCTGTTCAATATGTGGATACTCCAATTTACAGCTTCAGGCCAAAAATTCTTTGGAACTCCACTCCTTGAAATAATGCTTCTCACCATATTAATGATCGTACGATTCTTTCTCTCACACACACCATTTTGCTGGGGTGTATAGGCTGCTGTAAGTTGTCTTTTGATTCCATGAGCTTCACAAAAATCTGCAAATTCTCGTGAGTTGTACTCTCCTCCATGATCAGTACGGAGAACCTTTATCAAGCTACCAACTTCTTTTTCAACAAGAGCTTTAAAGCTTTTAAACGCTGCAAAAGAATCAGCTTTCTCCTGCAAGAAATAAACCCATGTTTTTCGACTAAAATCGTCAATGAAGGTGATTAAATATCTTTTACCTCCATTGGAACATGGTTTTATTGGTCCACAAAGATCTGAATGAACCAACTCCAGTGCCTTTGTCACTCTCCATGAATTGCCTTTCGGAAATGGATTACGGTGTTGTTTGCTAACAACACACTCTTCGCAAACATCAGTAGGGGCTGTAATTTGAGGGAGTCCTGTGACCATACTTTTATCCGTTAATGTCTTCAATCCACCAAAACTCAAATGCCCACAGCGAAAGTGCCACAACCATGCTGAATCCTTTAATTTTGCAGAGAAACAAGAATGAGAAAAGCTGTCAATGTGAAGCGGAAACATGCGATTTGCTGTCATTTTTACTTCAGCAATCAATCCAAGTTTCTCATCTTGAATTCGACATACCCCATCTTTAATAGAGATATCATATCCCTTCTCTTGAAGTTGGCCAATACTTAGCATGTTTGTTTTCAAATCTGGAACAAACAACACATTAGAGATAATCTGTCAAGCATTTTCTTTAGTTTTAATTGCTACCCTTCCTTTTCCCATTACTGAGACTCTAGAATTATCACCAAACTTCACATTATCACGATATGACTCATCTAACCAAGAAAATGCAGACTTATCTCCACACATATGATTACTACAACCTGTGTCTAAATACCATAAATCTTTATGAGTTACCTCCTTCGGATCACAAGCCATCAACAGGGACACTTCTTCATCCTCTTCTTTTTCAACAAAATTAGACTTCTCACCTTGTTCTTTCTGCGATAGCGAAGGGCACTCCGATCGGTAATGGCCATACCCGTGACATTTGTAACACTCAATGCTAGACTTGTCTGAAGGTGGTCTGTGAGTTGTTGGGTGGTAGCCTCCTCTTGTTCTTCCTCTTCCTCTTCATCTGCCATTATACTGATTCTCTCGGGGTTGGTGGTGCTGATGTTGATTGCCACGATCACTAACACCTCGGCCTCTACCTCGACCTCGTCCTCGTCCTCGGCCGCGTCCTCTATCTCCTTGTAGTGAGTAACTTTCTGTAGAGACTTTCAATGCTTGTTCCTCTTTGTCCTGCTGCTCCTGCTTGTTTATTTTCTTCTCGTGAATCACCAAAGAGCTCTCCAATTCATCAAGTGAAAGAGTATCAATATTATTTGATTCTTCAATCGAGCATACAACAAAATTAAACTTTGCTATCAATGATCGAAGAATTTTTTCAATAATACTGATGTCTTCCAGATTGTCTCCATGGATCCTCATCTTATTGGCAATCGTCATCGTTCTCCCAAAGAAATCTTTAACCGACTCACCTGACTTCATTCGCAGAGTCTCAAAATCAGTCCGCAATCCTTGAAGTTGCATCCGTTTTGCCTTCGCGTTTCCTTGATACTTCTTCTTCATAGAGTCCCAAATCTGCTTGGAGGTTTCTTTGCTAAGAATCGTCTCCAGTATTGCTCTATCAATTGCTTGGAAAAGATAGTGTTGGGAAACAATGGCCTATAATTGCTATGCAAAGATGAACACAAATATGAAGTAGAAATACAAAAAGAATAACAAGCAATGAACACAGAGATTTACGTGGAAAACCCCTCAAAACAAGAGGAGTAAAAAACCATGGGCGACGGAGAACAATACACTATATCAATCAAGAGTACAAGGAGATGATCAAGGTGAAAAACAATCAAACAATCTCACAATCTCTTAATGGTGAATACCTAGCTTGTTTCTATCTCTTGCTATCCAAGGCATACGGAGGAAAAATGACAAAAGGAATATTTATATTACAAGGGAAAAGAAAACACAAACTAAACCCTAGATCAAGCCCAGCCCGTCAACAAGACGACACGAAGCCAAAGGCTCGGCCCAGCCAACCCACACATGCGGTCAGCCGCAAGGCCCAAGGCCCGGCCCAGCCAACCCACACATGCGGTCAGCCGCACAGCCAAAACCGCAAAACCCTTTTGCCAGGACATGCCATTCTCCCTTGTCAACAATTGAGAGTCACCCAACAATTCTCCACCTTGACGATCAATCCCGAAACAAGTTATCTCCAAGAGAACATCTTTATCTCCGCCGCCACGCCCCGAAGGGCATCAATGACTAGTAACACCCACTAAGTCCAAGCAATGCTTGAACTTAGCAATCTGCAAAGGCTTTGTCAACATATCCGCCGGGTTGTCAACTGTATCAACTTTCTTCAGAACGACCTCACCACTTGCAATTGAAGTCCTCACAAAGTGATACTTAATATCAATGTGCTTCGTTCTCCTATGGAAAGAATTCTGATTCTTCGCCAAACAGATAGCGCTTTGGCTATCACTGAAAACCTCAGGAGCACCTTGAACCATACCAAGTTCACGAACCAAGCCACCAAGCCATTTGGCTTCCTTTACAGGCTCTGTTATAGCCATATACTCAGCCTCAGCAGTAGACAACGCTGTAACTTCCTGCAGTCCAGATTTCCAACTAATAGCGGAACCACCAAGACAAAACACATACCCTGTTGTAGACTTTCTGTCATCAAGATTACCGCCCCAATCTGAATCAACATGCCCAACAAAACCATCACGATTCCTACCATAGACAATGCATAAATCCGGTACACCACACAAGTATCTAAGAATCCACTTGACAGCATTCCAATGCTCTTTACCTGGATTCCCCATGTATCGACTCACTACGCTCACTGCTTGAGCAATATCAGGCCGAGTGCAAACCATATCATACATAATACACCCCACAGCATTCGAATATGGAACATGTGACATATAATCTTCCTCATCTTTAGACTTGGGACAATCTAAAGAAGACAACCGAAAGTGAGAAGCTAGAGGTGTACTCACAGATTTGGCATCCTTCATGTTGAACCGCTCCAAGACCCTATGTACATACTTTCCTTGCGACAAGTAAAGTAGTCCCCTTTTCCGATCTCGTTCAATTTCCATGCCAAGAATCTTTCTCGCAGCACCTAGATCTTTCATCTCAAACTCCCCTTTCAACATCAATTTCACCTGGTTGACATCATTAATATCTTTTGCAGCTACAAGCATATCATCGACATATAACACAAGATAAATTAATGAGCCATCACTACAGCCCTTCAAGTAGACACAACTATCAAAATCACTCCTAGCAAAACCATGGGTTACCGTAAAAGAGTCGAACCTTTTATACCATTGTCGAGGTGATTGCTTCAAACCATATAAGGATCTTTTCAACAAACAGACATGATCCTCCTTCCCCTCGACCACAAACCCTTCAGGTTGGCGCATGTAGATCTCCTCCTCAAGTTCCCCATGTAAAAACGCTGTTTTAACATCTAACTGCTCAAGCTCAAGATCCTTCATTGCCACAATTCTCAACAAGGTACAAATAGATGTGTGTCTAACAACCGGTGAAAATATCTCATTGTAGTCTATCCCTTCGACTTGAGTGAAGCCACGAGCAACTAACCTTGCTTTATATCTTGCTTCCTCAATCCCCGAAGCTTCCTTGAACTTGTAGACCCACTTGCAACTGACTAACTTCTTCTTTGGTGGAGGCCTCACAAGTTCCCATGTCTGATTCTTTGCAAGAGATACCATCTCTTCTTCCATAGCAACCAACCACTTTGCAGAATCTTCGCAAGACATAGCTTCCTTGTAGGAGATTGGTTCATGCACATTAACAGTTTCAGCAGCGGACAGTGCATAAGACACCATCTCCTCAAAACCATATCTAATAGGAGGTCTTTTATCTCTCTTACCCCTACCACGATCACTGGTAGTCTCCACCTGCACCGTAATCTCTTCCTCCTGAACTGGAGCATCAGTAGGAGGTGCTTCATCAGACAAGTTATCCGCATCTAAGTCAAGTTCCACCCTATCATCTCCATCTAGCTCCACCTGTTTCTGTATCCGTTCTGCAGAACCACCTTTCTCATGGAGAAGTAGAGACTCATTAAATGTGACATCTCTACTCGTCAGGAACTTAGATGCAACTGGGTCCCATTATCGAAATCCCTTCACTCCAGTAGTATTGTCACGACCCTAGGTCCGGGCACCTATTTGGCCACGTGTTAAGCACGCGAGGGTTGGGATGCATTGCATCCCTTCTTATTCATTGTGATAGGGAATGACTATGCGTTCATTCTGATATTAGAAATGGCAAATTGATTTGGCTATGTGTTATTTTTGAAGTTGATAACTTACTTGATTTTAGATATTAAAATATCAATGGATTATATAATGTCTAAAAGAGAGAAATGGGAAATTTGTGTAGTAGAATGATGACATTTGAGATGTGAAATGAAAGTGTTATAAAAAGTTTGAGGAGCTTACGTGTAATTGTAAGTTTAAGGTAGTTGTTTGTTGAAGTTGCAAACTTGGAGGAGCTTGTATGTAATGTTGTGTATATAAATATCCTCCCGAGTTTATCCAAGGAAGAAAATCATTTTCCTCAGCTTCCTCTTCTTCTCCTACGTTCTACAAAGTTCCAAACCCTAGGTATGCTTCATAAATTCCTAGAAATTCAGCCGTGAGGTGGTTGTTGATTCCGTCTTCAAATTAATGCCAAGGGAGGTGTGTAGAGCAAGAAGAGCCGATCCTATCTTCTTTTTATTGTGCTTTAAATTGGTAAGTTGTTATGTTTCTTTGTTATAATTGTTCATACTATGATTAAAGTTGTTAATTTGTTGTTATTACCAAGTTGTTCACTGATGGAAACTTCAGTGAAGGTTGAAACTGGAAACCAACTAGGTTGGTGTTGATTTTCTTGGCAAAAGGTGGTATCATGGGTTACTAATTGTTGTATCCATGTTGTGTATATGTTATAGAGCATGGAGAGAGTATGAATATGCTTTAAACCTGAGGTATAGTGAGGTTTGAAGGCAGTTTAGAAACCCTTGCAGTTGCTGAAGTAAGTTCTGCGAAATTGTTGTTGTTGCTGCTAGTGTACGGTTGTTGTTGCTGCAAAAACCGTGGCCTAGGGTGGTGTTATGGATTGATAATCATTGTATCCATGTTATATATGTGTTAGTGGGTAAGAAGAGAGTATATTAAAGTCCCAAACCTTTAATTACACTGCTGTAAATGACTTGGAGACAGCTGAGAGCAAAGGAAATTGGTTTGGTTAGAACATGAAAACTTCCATGCCATGGCTTGAGTATTTGGTGTGGATTTGGTATAATTGTTGTTTAAACATGTTGTGTATATGTTATTGGTGCTAGAGGGAGTATATCATGGTCCAAAATATGTGTTTAGAATGTTATTAGCAAGTTGTGCAATGATGGAAACTTCAGTTGAAGGTTTAATCTGGGAACCAACTAAGTTGGTGTTAATCAACTTGGCAAAGGGTGAAGTCAAGGGTTGGAACTGAATTGGGGAGTGGGTAATTATGTGTTATTGGTGATAGATGGAGTATATTAGTGTCCCAAACCATGTGTATTCACTGCTGTAAATGGCCTTGAAATAGCTGAGACCAAGGGTGGCAGTAACTGGTGTTGAACTGTTGTGGTTGTGGTGTGTTCTGCTGATGTTTCGAAGGCAGCAAGGGTTTCTGGTGGAAGGGCACGACTCGTGCCTATGAGCACGAGTCGTGACCCTCAGGGGGCACTCGTGAAAGGTAGTCGTGGCCTTGGAATCAGTCGTGCAGGGGAGTTTCACGACTCGTGCATGCATGCACGACTCGTGACCAGAACAAGGGTCTGGGGTCAACTTTGGGGCCTTGTAGACCTAGGTAAATGGGTAAGGATTGAAGCACTCTTTAACTAAACTTGTAGTAAAACTTTAGTAAAACATTGTAGCACTTGGAATAGTCCAAAAAGGTATTGACAAGAGCTTTAAATATTGATTGAAAGTTGCTTGCAAGGCAGTTTTGTCATTGAACTGTTCTAATTTGCAGTTTTGGTCCATTTTCTAGGCTTTGCAAACCTAGGCTAAACAACTCGGATTGGAACAATTTTTGATCCTATATTTAGTGCAACTATAGTACTAAATTAGGGAATTTTAAATGGGCCAATTGGATAATGGGAAGTGATTTAAAAATGGTCGTGAACTTGCTTGAAAGGCAGTTTTTGACCATTGAACCAAATGATATAAAACTTGGTTTTTTGAACTTGAACCCTAAAGGGAAGTTGTTCAACGTTGTATTGTGATGACGTAGGGCTACTTACATGTTATTTTACCCCTATGTGGTGACCTATATAAGGTTATAGGTTTATATAGTGCCTTAAATAAGAAGTTGCACTACTGCGTTCGTTAGACAGGAGTTGAACACCCTGTTTCTAATTTCCATAGTATGAATTGATTACGTAAGACTTATGTGATATACTTGGTGACATAAGTGCTTATCTGTTCATAGTTGATTGTGTACAAAGTGTTCAAATACTTGTTGCACAGTTTCTTGGGTTGAGCATGAGTACTTAATACCATGTCCTTGTATTGTATTGTTATTCAATAGTGTTGAAATACATGTGCACTATTGTGATTGATTTAACATGAGTTATAGTTCCATGTTATGTATATTGATGTCCCATAGGGTGGACTTATGTTCAAGTATCTATTATGTGCTTGACTATAATGGTATCAGCTGAACATTGTGGGGGTATATGGGATCTTAACACTTATGAGAAGATATTTCATAAAGTGTTTAGATTGCCTTATACCTGTGACCTCTCCCCCGTCTGTGGCCACGGTCTGGGGGTGCGCAACTTCTGTGTATATGTGCAGTCAGGCACAGATAGCTGATAACTTATATGGATCTCTATTGGGGTCGTATAAGACGTGAATAAGCACTAGCATTTCACGAGAGCGGAGTAACCCTCCCACCGTTGTACTACATATGATTCAAATGGGAATGGTAAGGGAAAGGTAACGTAATGTGTTTACTTTTTTCCCAATGTGATATTAGCAACTTGATTGCATGTTGCATTGTATGTGACTTATTGGTCAGATGGAAAAGGTAACATAAAGTGTTTACTGTTTTCCCAATGTGATATTAGCAACTTGATTGTATGTTGCATTGTATGTGACTTATTGGTCAGATGGAAAAGGTAACATAAAGTGTTTACTGTTTTCCCAATGTGGTTGTTGAGCAACCGGTTTGGTGTTGCATAGTTGTTGTTGAGCAACCTATGTGTGTTGCATATTATATGAGAAGCCTGTGTATGTGTTGCCTATTGCAGGACTTACTGGTCAGATGGCAAAGGTAGGGAAAGGTAACGTAAAGTGTTTACTGTTTTCCCAATGTGATATTGAACAACCTGTTATGTGTTGCATATTGTATGGCATATTGTTGCATGCATAATAGCTTGCTGAGATTTTATCTCACCCCTTCTCCCTTTATTGTTTTAGATTCAGCTGAGACAGATGGACCATACCGGTGAGGCCGGGAAGGAGTTTGGATCGTCTTTTGGTTGTCAGGGTATGTATGCATTTATGTGGGAGTTGGGAGTAGTTGTGGTTATTTGATACTGGGAAACTGTTATAAAACATTTTCAGTAGGTAATGTTGTAATTAATCTTGGGTTTGGATTGTTTTAAAAGATGGCTTGTGTAAGCCATAGCAGTTGTAGTATTTGTAAATTATTCAGGTTATAACTGGTAGAAGCAGGTTCATATTTCACCTCTATGTAGGGAGGTTATTTTGAAATGGTTTTTAAAATGGTTGTAGTATTTGTAAATTATTCAGGTTATAACTGATAGAAGCAGGTTCATATTTCACCTCTATGTAGGGAGGTTATTTTGAAATGGTTTTTAAAATGGAGTGTTATACTTTTCAAGTGGATTTAAAAGAAAAGTTTTTGGAAATGGTATATTTTGGGACCCTCCATCTTGGGACACGGTTTATAGGTCCGGGAGTTGGGAGGCGCTCACAAGTATAGCCAACAAAGACACACTTTTTGGCTCTTGGCTCCAATTTGTTTCCATTGTTTACATAAGCATATGCAGGACACCCAAAGATACGCAATCTCGAGTAATCTCCTGGAGAGCCAGACCACATCTCGACTGGAGTCTTCATCCCAATACTAGAATTTGGAGAACGATTAGCCAAGTAAGCAGTCATACTAATCGCCTCTGCCCAAAATTCTTTACCCAAACCTGCTTGAGACAACAAACACCGAGCCCTTTCTAACAAAGTGCGGTTCATTCTTTCAGCAACACCGTTCTGTTGTGGTTTCCCAACACAAGTTCTATGTCGACCAATACCTTCATTTTTGCAAAATTCAGTAATCTCCTTTTCGACAAACTCAAGGCCATTATCTGTTCTCAGTTTCTTTATAGGTCTACCTGTCTGTTTCTCAACTAAGGTTTTCCACTGCTTAAGATTCAAAAGCACATCATTCTTATGTTTTAAGAAATAGACAACCACCTTTCGTGAATAATCATCAACAAAAGTCAACAAGTAACGAGAACCACCTTAGATAATTTTCTAGCAGGACCCCACAAATCAGAATGAATATAGTCAAGAATACCTTTAGACGAGTGTACTCCCTGTCCGAAGCTTGCCTTTGTTTGTTTTCCAAGCACGCAGTGCTCACAGAATTCCATAGGCCCTGTCTTCTGTCCATCCAATAAACCGCGCTTCGAAAGTTCAGTCATTCCCTTCAAGCCGATGTGACCCAATCTCATGTGCCACAGCTGAGTAGTCTCCGCCTCAGTCATAGATCCCTTTGCAACAGACACATCCCCAACAACCGTAGACCCAAGCAGTTCATACAATGTTCCCACCTTCTTTCCCTTCAATGCAACCAATTCATCTTTAGTAGCCAATAGTTCACCATTAGCAATGGTGCAGCTATATCCAAGGCTATCCAAGGTACCTAATGAAATCAGGTTTTTCTTCAAATCAGGAACGTGCCGGACGTTGTGCAACTTTCTGACTACCCCATCGAACATCTTAACCATAATAGTCCCAATTCCAACAACCTTGCAAGCAGCATTGTTCCCCATCAAAACTGTTCCACCAGTAATAGTTTTATATGAACAGAACCATGTCCTGTTAGGACTAATATGATAAGAACACCCCGAGTCCAAAATCCAATTGTCACAAATTTTGGAGCCCGAATCGAAGCTTGAAGAGCATCACGATCCAATGTCATCACTAGTGTCTTCATGCACCACTCCAGCTTCACCCTTGCCCTTAGCGGTTGTATCCTCTTCCCTTTTACCTCCCCGATTAGGGCAATACTTTCAAATGTGTCCCTTCTCCTTGCAACTATGACATATCACATTCTTTTGCCATTCACTTGAATTTGACTGACATGAATTTCTTGAATTCGATCCTTTTCCTGACTTCTTACCGCCTTTAGCAATTAAGCCTTCACCTTGAGATTCAGCACTTTGGGAAATCAAGTGCGTTTCGATAACCTCATGACTTAATAAAGAAGATTTGATCTCTTCAAAATCAATCTCTTCCTTGCCATACAAAACAGTCTCGCGAAAGTGCATGTATTCCGACGGTAGAGAACAAAGCAATTTTACCGCCAATTGCTCATCATCAATTTTGACATCGACATTCTTCAAGTCCATGACCAAGCCATCAAACTCATCAAGATGTTCCTCCAAGGACCCACCCGTTTTGAGTTTACACTCCTCGAGTTTCTTCAATAGTAGCAACCTGTTACTAACGCTCTTAGTCATGTACAATTGCTCAAGCTTAAGCCAAAGCCCTGCCGCAGTCTTCTCTTCTACGACCTCTCTCAATACCTCATCTTTGAGGCTCAATTGTAAGAGAGATAAAGCCTTTTCATCCAATTCATCAAATTGTTCATCCGTCAGACTTGTCAATTTCTTTGCCTTCCCAAGCAAAGCCTTGACGCAATTTTTACCCACCAAAATTGCTCGCATCTTTACTTTCCATAGCCCAAAGTTAATCTTGCGATTAAACTTCTCAATCTTGTGCTTCCCTGACATCTTCAATCAATCAAGCAATATAGGGCCCTTCTGAACCAAGCTCTGATACCAATTGTTGGGAAACAATGGCCTATAATTGCTATGCAAAGATGAACACAAATATGAAGTAGAAATACGAAAACAATAACAAGCAATGAACACAGAGATTTACGTGGAAAACCCCTCAAAACAAGAGGAGTAAAAAACCACGGGCGACGGAGAACAATCCACTATATCAATCAAGAGTACAAGGAGATGATCAAGGTGAAAAACAATCACACAATCTCACAATCTCTCAATGGTGAATACCTAGCTTGTTTCTATCTCTGGCTATCCAAGGCATACGGAGGAACAATGACAAAATGACTATTTATATTACAAGGGAAAAGAAAACACAAACTAAACCCTAGATCAAGCCCAGCCCGTCAACAAGACGACACGAAGCCAAAGGCTCGGCCCAGCCAACCCACACATGCGGTCAGCCGCAAGGCCCAAGGCCAGGCCCAGCCAACCCACACATGCGGTCAGCCGCACAGCCAAAACCGCAAAACCCTTTTGCCAGGACATGCCATTCTCCCTTGTCAACAATTGAGAGTCACCCAACAGATAGTTCTTGGCTTTGAGATCCTTCAGCTTCAATGCTTCAATTTCTGTCCTCTGCGTGTCCGACACCGTTGCTCCGACTGCTGGAACTGCTACTCCAGATTCAACTACCTGCCAATACTCCTTGGATTTCAAGAAGTTCTCCATGAGCATGCTCCAGTGGTCATAGTGACCATCGAAGCGTGGAATTGCTGGTTGCACAAAGTTATCCGACATTGTGTTTGTTGCTGCTGCAAGAAGAAAAACAACTACTGTGTTTTCCTTTCCACTCAAACACTTCTCTTGGCTAAGAGAAAAATCTCACAACTCACTTTGTGTTTTACAACCGTGCTCTGATACCAAATGTTAAAAACCAAAAGAAATGCAGAAGATGGCACAGATAAGTATTTGCTGATGATTTACTTTCATTAAGCTCTAGCTACATCAGTTTAGCTAGCAACAACTCAAAAAGACTAGGTAAATAAGCTAACAGACTCCTGCAAACTAGGACAAATAGAAAATACTAACTTTATTCTACTGAAAAATACCAACTTTATTCAACAGAAAAAGTGTTTTAATTTGGGACAGAGGGAGTATTAAATAAAAATTAGGCTGATTATATTGCAATTGGGACAATCCCAAGCCTCGCTTGGCACTTGGCTGCATACTTATAGAAAGGATGATAAGCTGGTTAAAGACGACCAATTGGCCATAAATTGCAGCACGTGGTAATTGTCACTTTTCATTTCTCGTTTCTTTTGTACCAAAATTGATGTTGCCAGGAATTTCCTCAGCGGCAACACGACCGTTGTAGTCTGAATAGGACAGCTCCGACTCCTTCTTCCAGCCTGCACAACCACAAACGTCAACTAAGCCAGGGGCGACTCCGGCGTAAGCCCCTCCGGCGTGAGGATAAGTGTTTGTCTGAGGAGATAAATCTGAACAATTGGAAAAGTGTTTGCGGGTGAAAGTGTGTACGTACCTTGCCAATGAAGACTATCCCTCACATATATACTTCTTCCCTCGTGCCTTTCACGTGCTATCCTCACGTTCCATGCCTCATTCCACGTGTCAACATTCCATTGGCTAACAAAAAGAATAAACTCACAACACGTGATCACTTTTCCCCGATACTTGGCCGTGCTTTATGTGTCCCATTTCATAGATATTTATATGCCGCCTCTTATGAGTCGCTCCCCTTAGACTTATATCTCGCCGGATAAGGATAACTGAGTACTGTGTCGCCTTGACCTAATATCTCGCCTTCTTATCTCATATCGTTGTCTCGCTGGCTTGCCTCATTTATCTTGCCATTCATTGACTAATATCTCGCATGCACTCTCTTGGGCTTTCCCCTTTTATTGAACTTAGCGGGACATCTCTCGACACAATTTCCCGCGAACCTCAACTGGGCTACCTTTATCCCTATATTCTTCTTGGGCCTTGACTCGCTTTGGGCCTACTTGATCATTTTCCACTGTTGACCTTGATCCAAGCCCAACCATTATTTTTGGGCAGCATCAGAAGCCCCTAAGTTTGAGGTGAGATTCATTTATGGTCTCGCAAAAAACTTGATGTTTAACGTCCCAAAGCTCTTGCGACATACAGTTCCTTCTACAAGAAACCTGAAAGTTTGTAATCTCTGTTCATACACGTGTCACCTTCCTGGCTAGCCCCCAACATTTAATGTGCCGTCGTTTGGGAATCATGCCAAATTGTGAGGGAAAAGTTTAAAAATTTTTACCCCAACCGTCACGTCAATCAGTTTCCCAAATTCCTTTCTCATATAAATACCCATTTTCCTTTCAATTTCTCTTTTTACTCTTAGCTCTCTCTCCCACTGTCCCAAATTCCGGTGAACTCAACCCTTAGATCCTGTCAAACTTTCTTCAATTTCCCCCGTTTCTTTATTGATTCCTTCCATAAAATTGTTTCTTACCCACTATTTCATCCATCTTTTGATTATTTGGAGTTGATTTGAAGCCCCATTCCTCGTTCTTCAGAATTCCGTCCATATCCTCCGGCGATTCTTCGTCTTCTCCGGCCATTCTTTATTTTTACCAGGTAATTTTTCCGAAACTCTTCATATTCTTTAAACCCTCACATTTTGATCTTTCGTTTTTGCTCAACTGTTTAAGCTTTGTCATTTCCCTTTGTCCGTCTTCTCAATTTTTTCCCAAATTACCCTTCATGGCGAGATACAAAAATTGCGCTAGGCGGGTTAGGTACGGTAGATGTCAAATCTCAGGCGACTTATATAGACGCCTGCGAACTACTTGGGCGAGATTGCCCAAGGCCGACATAGTTAGGTTAATTGTTGAAAATTGGGTAGATCCTTCTGTAATTGACTCTCTCGAGAGACAAGGCCGCTTCTTTCTTCCCCCTTCAGCCCCTATGTCCCATATTTTTACTTCCCACAAAGAACTGGTCCGTTTTATCAAAGATAAGTATGACCCCAACTTAAGCGATTCATCTGACTCCCACTGTGTCGCTGACCCTTTTTCCAAACGTAGGATGCATTATAAATCTATCCTTTCTTCTTCTTTTTCCAGTGATTCCCGCGAGATGGCTGATCAAGGAACTTCCTCTTCCGCAGCAACATCAAACAATCCTCCTCCTACAAGGGTCCAAAATCTGAACTTGGCTGAAGGTAACCTCTTTATCAATCCCGCTCATGCTGAGGCGGGATCATCTCTCGCTCCTGACACAAGCTCCCTCATTCCAAACCCCATCACTGATTGGCACAGATTCTACCATATAGACCGTTCCATTTACCACATTTCTGATTACCAAGGAAGTACTTCTCTTGCCCATCTGCGAGAAATGCGAGATGGTATAGTTATCTTTCCTTCACAACTTAAGGCCGGCCTTAGGATTCCCCTTGATCCTTTTCTGTGTGAAGTTCTATATAAGGCCCAAGCCATGATTACTGAGATTCATCCTAATGCCATTAGGATTATTACCTCTTTCATTACTATTTGTCGCGCCTTAAGAAGAGAACCCACTGTTACCGCTTTAGTTAGCCTTTTCAAAGGATACAAACAGACCACCAAACTTGAAAACGACATAGAAGAAACCCGCCTATCCCTTCAATACCATCAAAGCCCCAAAATTCTCACCCCTTTGCCTACCAAAGTTCATAAGTGGTTGAGCGACCCACTTTTCGTTCTTTCTCACGTTGGATGGTCTCATCCCGCTGATCTTGATGCAATTAAACCCCACATTGAAACTCGTGATGCCTCGGCGGTCGGCGACAATTCCCTTTGTGCCACCATCCGCGCCCTCATTACCCTTCCTGCTGATTCTCCTGATAACACGCCACAACCTCTTATTTCTTAGAGGGGTATTTTGCGAGATAGATCCCTTCTTGATCAAGTCGGGTTCGCAGATAACTTGCCCGTTGCCCCGCCGCGAGTTCCAATAATTCATACCAACTTTGATGGCTGGGAGCAACATACGGACAACAAATATGCTCACGAGTGTCTGTCATGCAAGGGTACCCGTAATTGTCCCGCCATGAATGCCGTTAATTGTATGTCCCTCTTTAACCTTCTCTTCCTTTCAAATTTACTTATATTCGAATAACTTTAATTTTATATTTTCTTTCCTTTGCTTCCAGATCATCGAGCCAAATCCATGGAAAGTCGCCAACTTTCCAACCGGGATACAAATAAGCGCAGACAAAGGATAGCTCTTACCCACGATGCTTCTCTCCGTGCTCTTCCTGATGACCTTCCTCTACCAATATCGCTTGATGGCACTGACTCTGAGGAGATTGCTCGGGAAAAATCCCAAGGTCCTTCTAACCCAAAGGCAAGGGCTAAGCCTACCAACCCGGATAGCCGCGCCAAACGTCAAAGAAGACTTGCCTCCGTTCAATCCAATGTCGCATCTTCAGCTCAAGAGATTATCCCGCCCAATCCTGCTATTCTCCCAATTACTCAAGTCCTTCCACCCCCTCAAGGCAATGCCTCGCCAACCTCTATTCCGCCAACTAATGAGAATGTCATCCTGCAAGCTTCTGTCCCGCCAACTACTGATGCCCAAATTAAAGAGAATATTGGAATTCCCCCTTCTGACTCTGTTCGAACCAACTCTCCCACTCCAGAAACTGCTGTCACTGAGCCCACTCAAGATGATGCTCCTTCACCATCCCTCAACGTCGAAATCTGCGACTTAACCAATGTTTCTAACTCGCCCTCAACTCCACGCAACCCATCCATTCCTGCCAGTCTCCCCGTTCCCAGCTGGATCCAAGAAAATTTTATGATGCCTACTGTTTTTGATGGGCTTCATGAACTGAGCCAGGAAGCTGCTAAGGTCCCCCTATTGACGGGATTGATCAATGAAAACCGCAGCGTTGAGGAGAGTTTGATAGGAAGTTCAGCTTTGATTCGCGTCAGCGACCCCATTCAAGTGCGAAATGTGACTGGAATGGATGTGGACCATGCCACCTGCCAAGCCGGCATTCATCTATCATTGGTATGTCACTTTTTCCTTCCTTGCTTACTTTAAACTTTGTTCATGGTTATTTTCAACTTTTCATTTTCCCTTAGGTTGGATCTTCAATTATGGGAATGAGCGAGACAATCGCTCGCCTTAACAAGGACATCAAAGTTTTGGATCTTTCAAATCAATTTCTTAGGAAAGACAAGGAGACCCTTCGTGGTAGGTTGGGAAGGCGGGATGCTACCATTACCACCATGGGAGAAGAGCGAGACAAACTGACGATTGACTTATCCAATTTACCGAATCAACTTGTGACTTATCAAACTGAACTTAATGCCGCCAAAGCTGATCTCGACAAGGCTAATGCTGAACTTCATTCTGCCAAGGAAAATTCAGCCAAACTTTTGGGCGAGAATGAGACTTTGAAGAAGACTCATGCCGCTGATACTCAATTCTTTCAAGGCGAGATAGCCAAACTGCGGGAAGAAATGCCAGGTAAGCTAGCTGAAATCACTTCTCTTAATGTCGATGTCGCCAAGCTTAAAGAAGACCTCCTTGATATTGGCGATCAAACTTCCTTACAAGTCCTGCGAGCGGCTGCTACTGATGCTTCCGAAATTCCCGCCATCACAATTGAGCGGCTTGCCCACTAGGGCTTAGAGCCAATTTTTAGTGAAGTGTGCCGCCGCGGACATCCCATGGTTCCTTTCTCGGCTGATGAACTTAAAGACCTGGCGGAAGAAGATGCCTTGCTTGGAAAAGCGATTTGGAATCCCCCTCCTATCCACATCCCAAATTTCCTTCCTTTATGGAATGCACAATTAGAACAAAAACATAAACTTTTGGATGATGCGAAAGCACTCGCTCTTGCGACCTCAAATTCTCCTCAACCCGCACCATCAGATACACCAAATGTTTAACCTGATTCTGCTTTAGTACTTAGTTTATTTTGAACAACTTTTGTAACTTGCCTTGGTGGCTAAACAATTTGTTTTCTTTTCTTTGGGCCTGTGTGCCTCTGAACAATGTATATTTGCAGCCTACGTGCTTGCCCCTTTCTTCTTCATGCTTTACTTGCTTGCTTTATCATTCATATCTTGCCTTTATTACTTTGTTTTGATAATTCATTAAAATCTTCTTTTTGCATAACAGGTACCCCATACTTGTACTCCCACCGAAAAAGTGAAGTCGTCTTTAGGCGACTTTACTTACAGTGCATACAACGCGACTCATTTTATCACTGATCTTTGTTTCTTCCTTGCTTCTTTCGTGATTTTTACTTAGAATAATTTCCTTCTTTTTGCCTTCATTTCTTTCCTTGAACCACCCCTTTTCATACTATTCAAGCGATATAGATATCTCTTCCCTTTTAGCGACATCTTTTCATGCCATATAAGCGAGATGAGCTTCTTTCTCGTTTATAGTCCATGGACTTTCTCGTTTATAGTCGGTATAGACTTTCTCGTTTATAGTCCTTAGACTATCTTTTCTATAGTCCGTAACTTTTCTCGTTTATAGTCCTTAGACTATCTTTTCTATAGTCCGTAGACTTTTCTTTTTATAGTCCGTAGACTTTCTTATTTATAGTCGCATCCATATACATGCCATACATGCGAGATGGGACTTTCTTTCCTGTTTATAGTCGCATCCATATACATGCCATACAGGCGAGATGGGACTTTCTTTCCTGTTTATAGTCGCATCCATATACATGCCATACAGGCGAGATGGGACTTTCTTTCCTGTTTATAGTCCGGAGACTTTCTTTTTATAGTCCGGAGACTTTCTTTTACATGATACTTTGCGGCTTACCTTTCTTTTCTCAATTTGTTTCAATAATTCACCAAAAATTGTTTTGATAATTCATCAAAAATTCTTTGCCTTCTTTCCTTTGGCGAGATATCATCATATACATATACTCCCATTGAAAAAGTTAAGTTGTCTTTAGGCAACTTTACTTCTAGCGACTTACTTTTCTGTTTTTGACGACATATCACATGCACATTATTGCTAGACAACATTTGATAAAAGCAACATAAACTTAAATCGTAAACTTTCATACTTTCATTTCATTATTTTTATTTCGTTTAGCATTTTCAAGATGTATGCAACTTCCATTCATGATACTTTTCATTTCCTTTAAAGTATTCCAGACATATATAACTTTCATTCATGAATGATAACTTCATATTTTCATCAAAGTTACTATGAAAGAAGATTTAATAAGAAAAATTTTAGATAGATGAATTACCCTTATCTCTTCAATGATAATACCTCTTTAGATGATCTACACTCCATGCATTTGGGACATCTTTGCCGC
Organism: Adenophora triphylla var. japonica; assembly: GCA_022495995.1. NCBI lineage: Eukaryota > Viridiplantae > Streptophyta > Magnoliopsida > Asterales > Campanulaceae > Adenophora > Adenophora triphylla. The sequence goes on from JAFEMH010001083.1 coordinate 445,504, forward strand.
CCTCTTCCTTCAAATGATAAGTTCACTCTCGCACAACCTTGGCGATCTGAAGGGACCCTCCCACTTTGGATCTAACTTTGCAAACCCCGCCGTTGCTCCCTTAACTTCACGGCTCCTCAGCACCCAATCCCCTACACAGAATGATCTTTTGTTCACCCTTTTGTCGTGCTGAGCCTTCATCCTTTGCTTATAATTGATCATCCTCAATCTCGCTCTAAGCCTCTTCTCATCACATAGATCTAACTCGCTGCACCTTCTGTCGCCATTCATCACTTCGTCATAATAGGTCACTCTATGAGTAGGCAAACCCATTTCTGCGGGAGCCATTGCTTCGGAGCCATAAGTCAATGCAAACGCTGTCTCGCCTGTTGATCCCTTCACCGTCGTTCTGACATACCATAGGGCGGTAGACAATTCATCCAACCAAGCTCCTCCCCTTTTATCTATATTCTTGCACAAAATTTCAAGGACTTGTTTGTTGGCTGCTTCCACTTGTCCATTACACTGCAGCCTATAAACTGCGGACTGCCAATGTTTGATATTCAAATTCGAACAAAAACCATGAAACTTCTTCCTGAATTGCGGCCCATGATCCGAAATGAATGCTCGCGGCATTCCATGGCGACATAGGATTTCCTCTGTTACAAATCTAATTATTTGATCCTCAGTTGTAGAAGTTAAGGCTCTGGCCTCCGTCCACTTTGTGAAATAATCAACAACCACCACCACCATTTGAGCTCCTCCTTCGGCTTTGGGGAAAGACCCTATGAGATCAATCCCACACATATCAAAGGGCCAAGCCGCTATAATAGGTGTCTGCTCTGTCCCAGGCTGCCTAGGGATATTTGCATGTCCCTGACATTGATCGCATTTCCTCACGTACTCTTCCGTGTCCTTCTTCAATGTTGGCCAGTAGTACCCATGGAACATAATTTTGTTAGCCAAAGTCCTAGCTCCTGGATGGCCGCCACAAATTCCTTCATGCACTTCAAATAAAACATTATCAACTTTGCTTGGCTCCACACATCTCATCAAAGGTCGCGAGAAAGATTTGCGATACAAAATCCCATCCTGCATAGTGAATCTTGGCGACATTTTCTTAACAATCTTCGCCTTGTCTTCCTCTTGGGGCAGTTCTTCCCTTTCCAGATAATCCTTCATCTCGCTAACCCAATCTTTTTCGCTCACTTCAACCTCCATTATCAACGGCCTATCATATGCCGACTCTTCAACAAACTCCACCACAATCTTTTTGGGCAACTCTTCTATTTTATCGCAGGCGGCTTTGCTCAACATGTCGGCACGTTCATTCTTCTCTCTGTCAATCTGCACTAACTCCCAATAACTGAAATTTTGCAAAATCTGTCTTGCCATATCGCAATATTTTGCCAAGGTTTGATTCACCACCCCATATCTGCCCTTCACCTGGTTAACAATTAATTGGGAATCAGAGTGGGCTATTACTTGCTTAACCCCTATATCCCGGCACAGCTCTAATCCCGCCACTAGTGCTTCATATTCTGCTTGATTGTTTGACATATTAAACTTGAATCTTAAGGCTTTCTCGTATGTACAATCTTTCTCTGGTGAACTCAGCGATATTCCAGCTCCTCCTTTGTCTTTAGCGGAAGACCCGTCGACATACAACTCCCAACAACCCGCTGGTCTTTCCCGCTCTTCTTCAGCTTCAGGATCCTGAGACTTAGCCTTCCTTTTCTTAGCCCTTTGAGTTTCTATTTCCTCCCTCTCATACATAAATGAAGTTTCGAGAATAAAGTCTGCCAGAGCCTGCGCCTTAATAGCTTTTCTCGCTTCATACTGAATGTCGAACTCTGTCAGTTCAATCGACCATTTGAGGAGCCTTCCCGCTGAATCAGGTTGCTGCAAAATCTTCCTCAAAGGGGCATCGGTTAATACCGTGACTGGATGAGACAGAAAATAGGCCCTCAACTTCCGAGTCGCAATCACCAGGGAATAAGCCAGCTTCTCTGCATTAAAATATCTTGCCTCCACTTCACTTAAAGCTTTTGAAACATGGTACACCGGCTTCTGTATGCCGCCATCTTCCTTTATCAATACCGCTGCAACTGCGAGATCGGAGGCCGCAAGATAGACATACAAATGGTCACCTTCCTCAGGGCTGCATAAGATTGGTGGCTTTCCCAAATATTCCTTCATCTTCTGAAACGCTTCTTCGCACTTCTCATCCCAAGAGAATTTCTGGTCCCCTTTCAACACCTTGAAGAATGGCAAACACTTTTCCGCCGACCGCGACACAAATCGCCCCAATGCTATCACCCTACCATTTAACCTTTAAATCTCTTGGATCGTTCTGGGCGACTTCATATCTATTAAAGCTTGGATCTTCTCTGGATTTGCCTCTATGCCGCGGCGGTTTACTAAGAATCCCAAAAACTTTCCCGCTGTAACTCCAAAAGTGCATTTGCTGGGATTTAACTTCATAGAATTTTTTCTTAAATTCTTAAAGGTCTCGGCGAGATCTACCAAATGATCCTCTTCCTTGGTCTTGATCACCATGTTGTCAATGTAGGCTTCTACATTTCTCCCAATTTGCGACTTAAACACCTTATTCACCATCCTCTGATACGTTGCCCCATCATTTTTTAAGCCAAAAGGCATCATCTTATAACAAAAGTTGCCAATGGGGGTTCTAAATGCTGTCTTGGCCTTGTCCTCTTCAAGCATCTTAATTTGATGGTACCCTAAATACGCATCAATAAAACTAAAAACTTTATGTCCCGCAATGGAATCCACCAACCTATCATTTTTTGGCAAAGGATAGCAATCTTTAGGGCAAGCTGTATTCAGGTCTGTGAAATCGATGCACATCCGCCATTTCTTGTTTGCCTTTAACACCATAACTGGGCAAGCTAACCAAACTGGATAAGTAATTTCTTCAATGATTCCCGCCTTTAATAGCTTCTCAACTTCTCCAATTACCGCCTTCTCCTTTTCTGCCGAAAGATATCTCACCTTCTATTTAAAGGGCTCTACATTTGGATCAACGTTCAAACAGTGAAGGGCGACATTCTCATCTATGCCACGCATATCTTCAGGCTTCCAAGCAAACACATCAATATTATTCCGCAAACAATTAACCAACTTATCCCGCTCATTCTTTTCCAACTGTTTCCCAATTTTTATTTTCTGCTCCGGATATTCATCGTTAACAATTATCGCCTCTAATTCCTCTGCCGCCTGAATATCTGGATCATCTCGCATTTGCAACGTATCTACCTCTATCTCTGTCGCCTTCCTCTTAATGACACATCCCTTGCCACCATTGTCGCTGCTCTCCCCCTTATCTCTCCCGACCAACGACACACCTTCAGGTGTTTCTACTATAATCTCTTCATCACACTCCTCACTATCAGAATTCACTATTTCCTCAATAAGGGGTTTCTTCATTTTCACAAATTCCGCAGATCTTGACCAGGCCATCTCGGCTTGCATCACCATTAGCGCCGTCAAATTCCCTTCTGATTTTTCCTCCACCGTTTCCATCTCTGAATCTCGCTCATCATCTCTTTCTCGCAAAACTACATTTTCCGCCTTTTCATCAATAACAATGATCGCCGACTTATTCCTCATGCTTTCTGTTTCCTCCCAGTCATCATTCCCTCCTAAGTCGGTGATCAGGTTGGTTCTCGCATCTCGCTCTCTTTCATCCTGAATAACTGGCTACGAGGTAGCTGTTTCTTTTGATCCGCCAGTTCCCATTTTTTCCAGACCTGAAATAGGCGGGATAAAACTCCTTTCTGCCATTGTCTTTTGCCCCACTATCCCTTTCTCAAGAGTTGCCATTTCTTTTTACTCGTAATCAAAGATGATGAACACAAACTTTGAAACTCTGCAAATCTTATGAAGATTTGAAGATCTAAACCCAGAAACTAAGAGATAACCTTCAATTATTTCAACAATTGCTCAACATCAAATTATCCCTGAAACACCAGACTCCCAGATAATCAGAATCAAATGAACTCCCAAACCCAGAAAACAACAATAAAATCAAACCCCAAAAATCAAACAAACTTCAAATAAATCTTCACAAACACCTCCAAATCCACCTCAACTCAGATAACACTTCTAAATCAAAAATTTGGCACCCAACTAATCAAATAATATCAGAATCACCAATACTTCAACCCACGAAAAATTTATGAACAATGATCACTTTAAACAACAACAACAATCAAAATAAACGAGCTCCGACGAACTAAATCAACCGAAAGCTCAATACACCAAATGAATCTTTCCCAACACGAACCAAACCTCCAAATCTATAAACAACACTCAACACTTACCAATCTACCGCCGGCAAACCTCCAACCGTTGAAGAGAATCAATTCCCGGCAACGGAACCAATTGATGTTGCCAGGAATTTCCTCAGCGGCAACACGACCGTTGTAGTCTGAATAGGACAGCTCCGACTCCTTCTTCCAGCCTGCACAACCACAAACGTCAACTAAGCCGGGGGCGACTCCGACGTAAGCCCCTCCGGCATGAGGATAAGTGTTTATCTGAGGAGATAAATCTGAACAATTGGAAAAGTGTTTGTGGGTGAAAGTGTGTACGTACCTTGCCAATGAAGACTATCCCTCATATATATACTTCTTCCCTCGTGCCTTTCACGTGCTATCCTCACATTCCATGCCTCATTCCACGTGTCAACATTCCATTGGCTAACAAAAAGAATAAACTCACAACACATGATCACTTTTCCCAATGCCCAACCGTTTTATGGGTCCCATTTCGTAGATATTTATATGCTGCCTCTTATGAGTCGCTCCCCTTAGACTTATATCTCGCCGGATAAGGATAACTGAGTACTGTGTCGCCTTAACCTAATATCTCGCCTTCTTATCTCATATCGTTGTCTCGCTGGCTTGTCTCATTTATCTTGCCATTCATTGACTAATATCTCGCATGCACTCTCTTGGGCTTTCCCCTTTTATTGAACTTAGCGGGACATCTCTCGACACAATTTCCCGCGAACCTCAACTGGGCTACCTTTATCCCTATATTCTTCTTGGGCCTTGACTCGCTTTGGGCCTACTTGATCATTTCCCGCTGTTGACCTTGATCCAAGCCCAACCATTATTTTTGGGCAGCATCAGAAGCCCCTAAGTTTGAGGCGAGATTCATTTATGGTCTCGCCAAAAACTTGATGTTTAACGTCCCAAAGCTCTTGCGACATACAGTTCCTTCTACAAGAAACCTGAAAGTTTGTAATCTCTGTTCATACACGTGTCACCTTCCTGGCTAACCCCCAACATTTAATGTGCCATCGTTTGGGAATCGCGCCAAATTGTGAGGGGGAAGTTTTAAATTTTTTACCCCAACCGTCACGTCAATCAGTTTCCCAAATTCCTTTCTCATATAAATACCCATTTTCCTTTCAATTTCTCTTTTTACTCTTAGCTCTCTCTCCCACTGTCCCAAATTTTGGCGAACTCAACCCTTAGATCCTGTCAAACTTTCTTCAATTTCCCCCGTTCCTTTATTGATTCCTTCCATAAAATTGTTTCTTACCCACTATTTCATCCATCTTTTGATTATTTGGAGTTGATTTGAAGCCCCATTCCTCGTTCTTCAGAATTCCGTCCATATCCTCCGGCGATTCTTCGTCTTCTCCGGCCTTTCTTTATTTTTACCAGGTAATTTTTCCGAAACTCTTCATATTCTTTAATCCCTCACATTTTGATCTTTCGTTTTTGCTCAACTGTTTAAGCTTTGTCATTTCCCTTTGTCCGTCTTCTCAATTTTTTCCCAAATTACCCTTCATGGCGAGATACAAAAATTGCGCTAGGCGGGTTAGGTACGGTAGATGTCAAATCTCAGGCGACTTATATAGACGCCTGCGAACTACTTGGGTGAGATTGCCCAAGGCCGACATAGTTAGGTTAATTGTTGAAAATTGGGTAGATCCTTCTGTAATTGACTCTCTCTTCAGCCCTACTGCTATTTCCACGTCAACCCCTTTCAGATTTAAGTTAACTCTCTCGAAAAATAACAATTTCTATCACTCTTCCCTTTTAGCCCTCCCTCCTTATACCTTACCTAGGCATAAAAGTAATTCTACTTTTATACCTTTAGATATAGAAGCGAATTTTATTTTATTTTTTAAAAATGTGAAAAAAATACTATTATATCTAAGTATAAGAGTATTTATAGTCTTATACCTTTAGGTATATGAGCGGATTGTTTAATAAAATATGAGACTTTTTATTATTGTTTTAAAAAGATGAAAAATTGTGAGTAATTTTAGTCTTATAATTATGGGTATAAGAGCAAACGGGAAGAGATAATGTTGAGCGTGAATTTCTGTGGAATTCTGCATCTCGCGTGGGTATGTATACGAAAGAATTGTAGCTAGGAGTGTGAACACTTGTGCGGTGACCTGTGCGTACAGTTGTTCACACAAGTGTCAACACAACTCACTACCAGAAACTGAGTCTTTAGCGACGGAATCAACAGCGACGAAATCATTCCGTCGCTATATAGGGACGGAATAATTTTGGAGTCAACTTTACCGACGGAATTCTGACTTCCGTCGCTAAAAACGAATATTCCTCAAATATTCGTTTCATTACCGCCACTAGATTGGCGCCTGTTTTACCGACAGAATATTCTGTCGCTAGTTCTTTCTCACCGACAGAAATATTCCGTCAGTGATTATAACATTTAATTTTTAATTATTTTTAATTAATCAGCGACGGAATTATTCCGTCGATAGAAATTAATTATTATTTTTTAAATAAACCAGCGATGGAATATTTCTGTCGGTGATAAATTAATTTTTTTTCTTTTTTTATTTATCAGCGACGTAAATATTCCATTGGTGATTATAACATTTTATTTTTAATTATTTTTAATTAATCAGCGACGAAATAATTCCGTCGGTAGAAATTAAATATTTTTTAATTTTTTTAAATAAACCAGCGACGAAATATTTTCATCGGTGATAAATTAATTTTTTTATTTTTTTTAATTTATCAGCGACGGATATATTCCGTCGATGATAAATAATTTTTTTTTATTTATTTTTATTTATCAGCGACGGAAATATTCCGTCGGTGATTATAACGTTTAATTTTTAATTATTTTTAGAACTAATTAACAAAATAGCTAACTGAAACATTAAAAAAATTTAACTGGAAATGTTAGAAAATTGACTGGAATTTCAAAAAACTAACTGAAATTTGGAAAAACTAACTGAAAACGTTAAAAAACTAACTGAAAACGTTAAAAAACTGACTAAAAATCTAAAAAAACTAACTGGAAACGTTAAAAACTGACTGGAATTTCAATAAACTGACTAAAAACGTTAAAAAACTGATTGAAATTCTAAAAAACTAATTGAAAACGTTAAAAAATTGACTGAAATTCTAATAAACTAACTGAAAACGTTAAAAAATCGACTAAAATTCTAAAAAACTAACTGGAAACGTTAAAAAGCTGACTGAAATTTCAAACGGTTAAAAGTATATTAGATTTGAGATTTAGGGTTTAGGGTTTAGGGGTAAGGGTATAAGTATATGAGATTTGAGATTTAGGGTTTAGGATTTTTGATTAGGGTTAGAGTTTAGGGTTTAGGGGTTTAGAGTTTAGGGTTTAGGGGTTAGGGTTTAGGGTTTAAGGTTTATGGTTTAGGGTTTATGATTTAGGGGTTAAGGTTTAGGGTTTAGGGGTTAGGGTTTAGGGGTTAGGGTTTAGGGTTTAAGGTTTAGGGGTTAGAGTTTAGGGTTTAGGGATATGATTTAAGGGTTGGGATATAAGTATATGAGATTTGAGATTTAGGGTTTAAGGTTTACGCTTAGGGTTAGAGTTTAGGGTTTAGGGGTATATGTATATGATTTAGGGTTTAGGGGTTGGGGTAGTATACTAGCGATAGTAGTGGTGGTAGTGGTAGTGTAGCGTTGTGAGAAAGAAATTCTGGTTCTTTTTATTTTTATGAGTCGCCACCTATATTATTTGATTGGAAACATAGAAAAACCATTTGAGAGATTTGGGTTCGGGGCTTAGGTTATGAAATGGGTAGGTTTAGAAGGCATCCATTTCACCCAATCCGGAGATCGGTCTGTCTAAAGAAAAGAGAGGTTTTTCAAAAGAAGAAATAAAAAAACGAATTCAAATACTACAAATAAAGGAAAATTTGACGAGGTCAAACGGAATGTAGGATCGATTGCTTCGAGACCGTCTCCATGATTTGGAGAGGCTCTAGGCCGATCCTAGATTCTATGGACTTATACCACTCTAACAATCAATTAGAAGGAAGATTAGGATTTACCTTGCGTGAGGTGATTTGGGCAGAGTTTCGGCTCAAGTTTAGAGTCGACCCTTCACACGGACAGAGCTTCGCCTTGGTCCTTGGTTTGGAGATTGATGCTTGTTTGTCAACAAGGTTGACAAACAAACTATGAGGTGAGTTTTAGGGTGATTTTGAAGGATTCTTCCAGGGAAAGAAAATGACAAAATGTGTGTGTGTTGTGTAAATTCGCGGTCCGGGACCTTTCGACCTTCGACCTTGGAAGTCACCAAGTATTTATAGAGGTTGGATATGAAGAAGTGGAGAGTTAAAACCCTATCAGATGGTTCTAGACCTCCTCTCCCATTGGTTGGCCGGAGAGATAAAGTTTTATCCCGAAAAGAGGTTGAAATCGACAGAGGGAACGCTGTCGTCTGCAATCGAGAGGGAGATATCTCGCGCGAGACACGCCATCTCGCGGCGAGATATTGATCCTGTGGACAGTTTTGTCCTTTCCTCGTTATCTCGTATGCAGTTTAGTCCCAAACTAACGGTAGTTAGTCAAAACTTTAACGAAACATGACGAAATGGTGGATTTCTACTTCTTGACTCAAAGCGAGACTTAGAGTGGTATAAGTATGATCCGATGTGTTCGGAATGGGGTGTCTACAGAGCCCTCGGCGACAAGTCTTATGAAAGAAGTCATGTCGACGATAGAAAAGACATCATTACGAACATCGGGATGGTCGTGCCGCACGGCCTTCGTATCTCTATCGGAGAATCGAGACCATAACGTAGTTCGACTCCAAAACACGAAAAGGTTGCTTTAGGTATTTTGAAAAACGTTTTTGAAAATCGAGGAGATTTTATTTTTGAAAAGGCAAATTCATGCGAGGAATCAAATCAAGACCCAATTACGAATATACCTATACGTTTGAAGATTCGCTGTCACAGGCTCACGAACTGCGGGAAATATGTTAGAAAAACAAAGGCTTACTGTCCGTTCCTCTGAGTCCTGTTGTTTTTGTGACGATTCGCCGTTACGGGCTTGAATCGGGCTTTTTTGTTGGGGATGACGATTCACCTGTTTGGGCGTTGAATCGGGCTTTTGGTTCGACGATCCACACTGTGCGGGCGTTGGACCGGTCTTTTCGATGACGATTCACTGTTTGGGCGTTGAATCGGGCTTTTGGTTCGACGATCCACATGCAGGCGTTGGACCGGTCTTTTCTTATGACGATCCACTGTTTGGGCGTTGGACCGAGCTTTTGATGATGATCCACACATGTCAGGCGTTGGGCCGGGCTTTTTGATGACGATCCACATGCAGGCGTTGGACCAGGGCTTTTTCTTTGATGATTCACCTTCCTGGGCTCTGAATCATGTGAATTGGGTTGATCTTTGGACCACTCGGTTCTCGGGCGACTGGTGCCGTACCGGGCGATTGTGCGCATGTCACGTTTGACTCATTCCGTGACTTGCGGTACCGGTTTTTCCACGTTTCCTTGCTAGTTTATCATTTCCAAGGGTAAATGTGTCAAAATTTTGAACTTTGACGTTGCGTAGACGCTTATTGTCGAGGACAATTTTGTCCTTTTCCGGAAAGGTTTATCTCGCGGCGGGATAAGATATACCGCGCGAGATATGTACTGTCGGGGCATATAAACAGCAGCTCTAGCTCATTTTGAAAATATCCTTTTCAAAATTTCCCTCCCTAGCTCGAGCCAAGGTCGCCTTTTCTGTGGTTTTTTCGCGGATTTGCTTGGAGATTCTCCCCTCTAATCCATTCTTAATTCCTCCTTCCTCCAAAATCCATGGCCCAAGAACAAGGAAATCCGATTTTGCGAAGCTATTTGCTAGGGAAAGATTATCCTCGCGATGATCTTACTTTTGATAGGAACGCGCATATCTCCACAGTCGTTCGGGAGGGCTTGGTAAGAACTCTATCTTCACCTCTTGTTTCTTGTATTGCATTGATTTGAATCCCCTTTCCCTTGAATTCAAAATTCCCTCAATGGCCTTTGTTCATGTTTGTGCTTAGAACTAGGTTCCCCTTGCATGCTTTGATTTTGTGCATTTTCTTTGGATGTTTGTTGTTGCATCGTGTGCGTATGAGCCTCCTACACATCATGGATTGTAGGAGAGGTTGATTCGGATTATGATTGACATCCTTGGGCAAGCTTTTCTTGTACGCACGCCAAGTGTTCGATGAAATGCCCCAATGAAAAATTTTCTTCTATTTCATTGATTTCTTGACATGGAATGATTTCTAATGTTGCCCTCTCTGTTTTTCCTCTGTTTTGCAGTCGTATAAGCCAATTAAGAAGCGTCGAGGAGTCAGAAGATGGCTAGGGCGGTTTGGGACAAGATCAAGGATCTTGACGGCGTCAGAGCTAGGGTGGCCCAAACGGGTTTGTTGACTTTCATTGACAACCTTCGGGGAATAAGGAGGACTCCCCAAGTTCTTCGGGCTATCCGGGAAAGGTGGTGGGACACTACCCACACGGTCCATTTGCGCTTCGGGAAGCGACTATGACCAGGCCCGACTTTACGGCCATCACGGGACTAGAGTTCATTGGCGATCCCCTATGAAGTTTTTGAATTTCAAGCTGCGGGTCCATCGGCGTGGAGCGATTGATTGGTTTCGTCCCTAACAAGGTTAAGGGATTTCTTCTTGGTGACACCCCTCCGGCGTCGGATTGACGATTATCTTTGAGAAGCCGAACGATCACGGATTGGCGGTGAGGGGGCCCTACAGTACATCCTTTACGAGACCATTTTTGCGAACCATTCCTCTACGGCTCGTCTTTCTTTATTACGTTTGTTGGTTGATCTGGATGAAGTGAGCGGCTATGGCCAGGGCTCGGCGGGGCGGCCTTCTGCTACCACGCCATGGATGAGGCGTGTAGGCACACCAAGGATACTCTGTCGGGGTATTCTTATGCACAGGAGGTATGCTCTTTGATTACATTTTGTTTTACGTACGTATGCTCTATACGTGTTCCCTTCTTGAATACATTACATTTTCTTGTGCGAGATATGGGGCTACTGCTTGTCCTTGGCTGTATAGGTTTGAGTTGGAGAGCCGGGCCCCTTTGTTTCCGGATATCGGGAGGTGGAGCCACCCCAACCGGAGCGTTGATGAGGAGGAGGATCGGGATTGGACCACGACGGTTGCGGAGGCACGGGCCATCTTGGACACCTTTGAGTACGAGAGGCGGGCTGTATCCTTGGACCTGTTAGAGCTGGAGGTGCATCGAGCTTGGGATGCCACCGGGATGCGAGAGGATCTTTGGCATCTTTGGAGGGAGATACCATGTATCTCGGTGAGCGGAGTCTTCCCACGGCATGGCGGGGTAGACTATCATACGAGTGCTTGGCGGATCCGCCGAGGTCGATGTATCCCGCCCCACTCTATTCGGAGGATGATTATGCTAGTCTTTTGGTGGGTGATGCGGCGACGGCTTGCGTGATCCCGGGGCTTCTTATGCGGAGTTTGCCTCGGTTGATGGGTCCCCTCACGGTGGGGGATAGGCGATCACATGCTCGTGGCTCCGCCTCTGCGCACGCTTCGGGTTCATTGACCCTAGCACTTCCTCTCGGGCTACGGTTCTCTGCCTTTTGCCCCGAGACTACGGCCCTTCGAGCTACACGTATATGATGGGGAGCATGCCGATGATGGGGCACATCCGTCTCTGATCGGATTCCCGAGGGTTACCGCCTCCCGGTGATGTCTCTTCGGTATGTTTTGTTTGTATTGTTTCTCGTATTCGTCCATATAAGTGTATATGTCAGACTCCATCGAGCATCTTCTTTTCTTTGATTGTCGAGGTCACCATATCCGCGGCCGATTACAACCGTGGAGCGACCAAGATGGGTGGGTTGATGGCTTTGGTGTCGGACTGTCAGAGAGGCATTCCGAGAAGGCTTCTTCGGCGGCCTCGACGGTGGCCTCGGCTATGACCCCTACTTGCGGAGCCAAGAGGTCGAGGAGGGATGGTAGCCCCCTGGTGGTGATGGCGGAGGTCTTTGGCGGCTCGAGCGACTTGATGGCGTGATCCCTCCCCTTTTTCTTTATCGATTATACGTACATATTGGCCGTGTGGGCCCGGACAATTTTTCTTTCTTTTAAATTTTTGTTAGGAACACATAGGTAGCACAAACAATGGTTTTATTAATCCTAATCCTAGGTCTAATTAGTTAATTAATTAACTTTCTCGACTTTCCATGTTTTTCGGAAATGGAATGGCCGTTAGGCCGCAATTTTGAGCTTGAGTATGGTGTTTTATTGCATGTTATGAGCTGTACACGCGGGTTTTCGAGACTTGCTTTGTCAAGTCGGGGCTAGATTGTTGTTTGAGTAGAACTAGCTGTTGCTTTGCCGTAGGGATATCTCGCGCGAGATAAGGTGTCTCGCACGAGACACGCTACCCAGGCGAGAAATCTCTTCCTTTTCGAACGAGATTTTGACGGTTTTCCCTATAAAATCACCCTGTAGTCCGACCGGATAACTCATTCTAGCCTTTCAAACTCTAGAGATATCTGTTAGGGTGAAACTCTTGTCTTCTTCTTCAACCACTGTGATCCATGGCTTCCAAGGAGATTGCCCCAGCGTCCATGATTGTCGATGATTTTCTTTGTCCTCTGAAGTGATTGCATCTTTCAAGCAAGCATCAAGGGATTTTGTAAGGTCGTTTCGCAACCGGTCTCACAATAAGTTTATCGCGAAATTCGGATTTAGAATTCTTTTCACTTTGAAGAACCTCCAACCGGATTGGAAGTTATTGCGGAGTCTTTGCTCGATTTTGGGATCCCTCTATTCATCTTTTCAATTTTTCTTTGAATGAGATGGTGCCTCTTGTGGAGGAATTCGCCATTATTTTGGATATGCCTTTGGTAGTAAGATTGCTTTGTTCCTAAGTATCATAGGAATCATTCGGAGGCTTTGAACGAATTGTTAGGGATCCCCCTTGATACTTGCTATGGGTTGGTTCACCGCAAGTGGGTTGATTGCTCTTCTTTTCGAGACGCTTCGGCGGTGATTCGATGATGACGCTTTTCATGTCCATAAGCGGAACTTTACGGCTCTTTCTCTTTTCGGAGATGTTTTGTTTTACGTGTAGGGACGGCTTGAGTCGATTCCCAGTGGAGGAAGTTGTTACGCGAGGCTAGGAAACGTTCTAGGAACATTATTCCGCTAATCTTGGGTGAGACCCTTCATGGTCTTGATGAGCTGCATAGGGTGGCGTCATGACTCAAGGGAGTCCCCTCCTGTTGACTATTTGGCTTAGGGAGCATCTCAAGTTGATAGGTCCCCGTTGGAATATTCTCCTTTTACATATCATACGTGAAAGTTGTTGATCAAAGATCTTTCGGCGGATGAATGGGCCGAGTTGATTGCGAAAACCGAAACTGCCGATATTCTCTGGTGTCCACCTTATTGGAGGTTGAACAAGTATGTTGCCAATACCAAGGGTTTTGACGGGGTTGTTCTTAGGGTTTGCGAGATTCCTCCTTTTACTTTCCCAGCGGGTGCTCCGTCGGTTTGGTCGGACGGCGGGACACTTATCTTTTCGAAGGAGCTTCTCGTGAAGTGTCTTATATTGGGGTAGAGTTTGCGCGGTGCTAGCTCAAGCATGGGGTGAAGGAACTAATCGGGACCGTTGGTCGAACCTTCGGACTTTTAATGCAAGCATCTTCTGTCGACAAATATTTGGATTGGTTCCTCCATGCACCGGTCATCCTAGTGCAGAAGATTGATGATTTGCGGCTTTTCTTGCTAAGAGATTCTTTTGTAGCTAGCGGTATCTTGCGAAGGAGCGAGGCTCGGTGCGATCCTGCTAATGTGCGAACTGATCCAACTCGGGATTTTCTTGATGGGGATTGGTATGAGAGGCGAGGCAAGGGAATGCACGGAAAGACGCAAGCTTTGGATAGGCCTCATGTCTTCAAGAGATTGTCGGAATCTGTCTTTGATCGTCTCGACTCTGTTTTTGACCGTCTCGAGGATGTTACGCTTTGAGAGGCTCAAAGCGCAAGGAGGATCACGACGACGGTGGAGACCATGTCCGCCGGCCAACCAAGTCAATGAAAGGCTAGATCTTTTGGAGTACCAAGAGATTGCTTTGATAGATCAATTGTTTACGCTTTATTAGTATTATTTTTTTTTTTTTCAAGTTTGTTAGCTTAGCAAATTAGTCGTTGTGGTTAGGATTTCCCTATTGTCATTAATGAAACGCATTCGATTAATAAAAGGGACAACTTTGATTTATTTATTTGATTAGACCGAACCCGAAGGCTGCCTACGTTCCTCTTTTACAGCAATTAAACAAGAGGCTCGGGTCAACGTAGTTCATTTTTGAGAAAAGGACAAAATATGGCTCCAGGCCGTGGGGTAATCTCGCGCGAGATAAGGCCCCCCCCCCTTTTTTTTTTTTTCATGCACACCCTTTCTTTTGCCTAGACCGCCCCTTCGGGTTTTCAGTCCAGCGGGCTTCTTTTCTTGTGCTAGCTCTAATTTTTGCCTAGGTCGTCCTTTCCGGGATTTTCAACCTAGCGAGCGATTGGTTCTTAGGGGGCCAAGTCACGCGAAGTACTTCCAGAGCTTGTCCATGTTGGCCAGGCTTCGGTAGTTGATCTCCGTCTAAGTCTACCGGTGAAGGGCTCCCCCAGAGAATATCTTCTTCACAATGTAGGGTCCTATCCACCTTGGTCCCCACTTGCCTAACGGGTTGAAAGGTCGGGACGATGCTCACGGAGCACCGGGTCGCCTACTACGATGTTCCTTGTCTTGACCTTTTTGTTGAAAGCTCTTGCCATTCTTCTTTGGTAAGCTTGAGTGTGTTCGGCCGCTTTCAACCTTCTTTCGTCAGCAAGGGCTAGCTCTTCGTATCTTCTTTCTAGCCGATCGACTTCATTCACTTGGTTTTCTAGGAGAACCCTTAGTGATGGTATTTCCAATTCTATCGGTAAGACGGCCTCCATCCCGAATGTGAGAGCGTAGGGAGTTTCTCCTGTAGGCATTCGGACGGAAGTGCGGTACCCCCATAGTGCGAATGGTAGCTTGTCGGGCCGGTCTTTTCCGGTGGCGCCATTTTTCGATGATAGTCTCGATTGTTTTGTTCGCGGCTTCAAGCTGCTCCGTTTGTTTGAGGCCTATAAGGAGATGACTTGTGTCTCGTGATTTTGTACTCGGTCGGTGGCGATCGGTTTCCTTCTCGAAGTGTGACCCATTATCGGATATCATCTCTTGTGGAACCCCATATCGGCGAGATGATGTTGTGCTTGATGAATTACGCAACCTTTACGGCATTGAACTTTGTAGGAGGCGGCCTCGATCCATTTAGTGAAATAGTCGATGGCTACTAGGGACGAAAGCTTGATGCCCGTTGGCTCCTGCGGGTGTGATCTTTCCAATCACGTCTATCCCCCATGTAGAAAACGGCCAAGGTGAAGTCATTGGGTACGACAAGGAAGGCGGTGCATGCTTGAAGATTGGCGTGTCTCGACACTTGTGGCACTTCTTGACCATTTTGGTACGGTCGGCTTCCATGGTCGGCCAAAAGTACCCTTGTCGATGATCTTTTTGGCGAGCATGTTTCCGCTCATGTGGGTTCCACATATGCCTTGATGAACATGGTCCATTATTTCTGGGCCTCTTCCTCGGTGGCGCAAAAGGAGGTTTCCTTGGGAATGTTTCTTGAATAGACGGCCGGCGGTGATGACGTGGTGGCGGCCAACCTTTTAAGGGCGACACGAGTCTTCGGGTCTGTCTCGAGCGGTATGGTTCCACCTAGGATGAAATACCAAATGTCGTGGTACCATGGTTTCCCTTCGGAGTTTTCAACGGCGGCACCTTTGGATAACCATTTGTCTTTGCGATCGTGAAGATCTATAACGGCGCGAGTATGCGGGAGTTGCACGCCGTGTTATTTTGAAGGGTTTAAGCTTGCTTTTCCTTTAGGGATTTCGACCAAAGAAGCAAGTATGGCTAATGCGTCCGCAAACCGATTTTTGTCTCTCGGGGAGATAGTGGAATGAGACATCCTTGAAATTGTTGCGCCAATTCTTGGAGGTGGGCACTATATCTTTGAAGGGTTGGATCTTGGACCCTCCACTTCTTCAATGTCGATTGATGATCAATTGGGAATCCACGAATACCTCGAGTTCGATCACGTTGCGTTCTAGGGCTGCCTCGAGCCCCGCTATGCAAGCCTCGTGATACGCGGTATTGTTGGTGGCGTCAAAGTCAAGACGTGCTTGCTAGTGGAGTGTAGATGTCGTTAGGGTCTACCAATAACATTCCGATGCCAAACCCTCTCTTGTTGGCTGCGCCATCGAAAAATAATTGCCACTTATTTTCTTCTATGCTTAGGATGTCCTCATCGGGGAATCGCGGGTCTTCCCCCTTCACTTCGTCGCAAGGAAATTCGGCCAGCGATCTGCGAATACACTCCCTCGGACGGATTTACGAGTGACGTAAGTGATATCATACCCCGCGAGCATGAAGTACCATTTGGCTAGTCTCGAAGACAAATTTGATTTGTCTAGGATATATTTCGGTGGATCCATCTTTGCGATGAGACGGTGGAAAGGCTTCCATATAGTGCTTTAGCCTTTGTGATACCCAGGACGAGAGCGGCGCATGACTTGTCGAGTGGAGAGTAGTTGATTTCATTGCCTTGGAATCTGCGGGTGACAAAGTAGATGGCATGTTACGTGTGCGAAAGGCTGTTTGTTCTTGAGCAAGCATAGCCCCTAATGCGTTGTCTCTAACTGTGAGGTATAGCTTCAAGGGCTTCTCCTTATGTGGTGGAACCAGGATAGGTGGGGAAGTCAAGTAGTGCTTAACTTCCTCGAATGCTTCTTGACATTCTTCGGTCCACTCTTGAGGTGCGTTTTTCTTAAGCAGCTTAAAGATGGGGTCGCACATTGTAGTCGATTGATTAATGAATCGGCGATATATTGGAGTACGCCCATGAATCCCTTTACTTCTTTACGTGTCTGGGTGGAGGCATGTACGTAATGGCCTTTATCTTGGTGGGATGCTGCTTCTATGCCACGTTACGCGACCATGTATCCCAAGACTTTCCCTTTGACTACTCCGAATGAGCATTTGGCGGGGTTGAGTCTCATTTTGTCTTTGTCTCGGTCGATTGAAGAATTTTACGAGATCTCGAAGTGTTAGCCATCTGTCCCCTTGAGTGGATAATCATGTCGTCCACATACACCTCTATTTCTTTATGGATCATGTCGTGGAATAGTGTTGTGGCCCAACTTTGGTAGGTAGCCCCGGCGTTCTTGAGACCAAACGGCATGACCGTGTAGCGAATGTTCCCGAGGTGTGGTGAATCTTTGTTTTGTCTTTGGTCCTCTTACGCCATGAGGATTTGGTTATACCACTGCGAACCCGTCGACGAATGAGCGGACCTCGTATCTTCTTTGTGGCATCAACCAACATGTCTATGTTTGGTAGCGGGAAGTCATCTTTAGGGGATGCCTTGTTCAAGTCTATGAAATCAACACGAGACTCGTATTTTCCCGTTCAACTTGGCTACTTGCACCGTGTTTGCTAACCATTACGGATATTCAATCACTTTGATGAACCCTACATTCAAGAGTTTCATGATTTCCACTTTCACTTGCATTGACCATTAGGCTTGATTCTGCGTAGTTTTACGCTTGGCGGCTTGGCGTTGGGTAGCGGCGGTATCTTGTGTTCTACAACCGGCGATTCAACCCGGGCATATCTCTGTAGGACCAAGCGAAGACGGCGACATATTCTACGAGGAGGCTGCGTCAAGGTTTCTCTGTCTTCCCCCTTGAAGAAGCTGCCGATCTTTGTTTCTGCAGGGTCTTCCGTTGTCCCAAGATTAGCTTGTTTGCATTTCCTCGTTGTCAACGGGGCCATTCTTCCCACAACGACCTACTTGCTTAGCTAATTCTTTTAAGATTTGTTCGTTTTCTTGATCTATCTCATCGTATGATTCATTATTAACGTGTTCGTTATATTGATTATTATTAGTTAATTCATCATTTACGATGTTAGCAATCTCGGGGTACTCGGAAAGATCAAAGTTTTCATTAAGGAAGTAAGGGAATACATGTTCGGCCACCGCCTCGATTTCCTCTTGAGTGAGTTCATCGAAGGTGGAGCACAGCTTCTAATGTAAAAGTTGCGGGGCCTATCTTCTGCGAGGGTGGGGAGTGCAACCAAGCTCTTTGATCATGAAGTCTTAATCAACAATCATGGTCCCCGGTGACGTGCCGGTTTAGAATTGGCTCATCACATTTACGTATTAGTCTTGTGTAGTCGGTAGTTGGAGCGTCCCCTTGGATATTGCATGGATCATTTGTCTTCTAACCGGCACAGTCTTGGAACTGTCATAGCATGTCTTCTCCCAACACAAAGTCCCATTCACTTGTCATTTACGCCTTCGTGACCCACAAATCATTAGGGATCGGTGGGACGGATTACATTTCATGCGGAGAAGTATCGCGATCGGCGAAGATTTCAAAGCCCGGTTGGCGCTTTCCTTTATCATCGGTCCATGGTTACGAAAAGATAAAGTAGGGAATACTTTCCCCTTCTCGAACAAAGTAGCCATTGAGTGTCTTTCGATATGGTCTGAGGTTGCAATCCTTGGACTTTGGGTCATTGCGGCCTTTGTACGAGGTTCCTTCCCACTTGATTTGAGTGAAGCCCCACTCTTCTATGTCATCTTCATCGTGGATGGAGATGTCGTATCCTAGTCCATGCTTTGTGTGAGGCGGGGGACCGGTGGTGGTTCCGTTATTCCTTGTAAGTGCTTTCCAAGCCCCAATCCAGAAAGTACCCTTTTGCTAGCATCATTCTCCGAGATAGGAAGGCTTCCGGAAAACCTAAGTGCCTTTGAGTAGTCGTTCTCGTTGTAAGTTTCCATGACATTCACGGTGCTTTCTCTTTCAATCTCAAAGTATTAATCGGAATCGAAAAGGGAAATCTTGACTAACTATTATTGAAAAGCAAACTTGGTACTCTTGCCCACAAATGAAGTCTTTAGGCAAGTAGTACCCGACTAAACTAAACTAGGCTACTTAACCGTTTCTTTTGCAACTAAAAGTAAATAAGCTGAAATGAAAAGAGACTCCTCATTTGTTTGAACTCATCCAAACTATTCCACCACTTGGGCAAATTCGATGGCGTCGCTGTCAATCAAGTCTTGGTTGCATTTTTCGGAGTTGAAGCAATCATTGGTGTGATGGCCATTGCATTGATGGTAGTAGCAATAGAAGTGTGGAGATCGACCTTCCCTCTAAGGTTGGTAGCCTTCTATTGGCTTGACTTTCCGTCCTTGTGAAGACTTCGAAGAGATGACCAAGAGTGATGTTTCCGATGTCGGAGAAAATCCTCCCCTTCCTTCGCTTAGCCATTTGGTTATGGAGGTCTCGGATATGGTTCTCGTAGTGTTGCACAAAGACGAGGTGGCGAGCCTGATATTCTTCCTCCATTTGCTCTTTGAGGTCACGGTAGAGGGTATTGAGGAAAAACTTGACCCTCTCATCCCATGTCATCTTCAATGTGGGCTTCAAGGTTGATGCACTTTTGGGTCATAGTTTCGAGTTCGCTCTTGACTTCCTCGAGCTCTTCAATCAACATCTTTGTCTTTTCGGCTTGGATGGATTCTTCCATGTGATGCCACGAGTCATTGTCATTAATTTGCTTTGTGGGGCTTTGGCAAGTTGAGTTTTGATGTCACTTAGCTCCTCTTGCACGGATGATCGCCCATGTCGGAATCACTTTCCATCTTCCGAAAATCCCTAGCAATGCGAGTGGCGGGCAAATCAAAAGCTTCTCTCCAACCTTCCACGTGTTCCATTTCAGCGACAAGAGACTTGGTCAAATCTTGGAGAGTGGGTTGTCCACGGCTTTCATTGGTCATGGCATGCTTTCCGGTAGACATTGTGTTGGGAGTCTTGGAGTTTAGTAGCTTCGGGAAAACTCGAGCGAAGAGATGCGGATATCGTGATCTAGCCCCAACGAGTCGGAAGCAGCTTAAATGGCTCGAGGCTCAAATTCGGCCAAACGAAGCATTATCCCGTGCGAGATAAGTAATCCCGCGCGAGATAATCACACGGAAAGTCGATTTTTATTTAGCCCTAATTTTTGGTCGGAACGGAAAGTCCGTTTTGAGGGGTTTCTAAGGCCTTTATCAGAACCTAACGACTAAGCAATCAATCCGATTTTTGTAAAACAAAACCATGTAAGATCGTTTTTTGTTTTGTTTTTTTTTTTTTGAAGGATTATATGCACATTTTTCTTGAAGGGACATCCGAAAGGGACCTTTTCCGAAGGGACTTTTTTCGAAGGGACTTTTTCCGAAGGGACTTTTTCCGAATCCTTTCTTATTGTCAATTTTACATGGCTTTGTTTTGATAAAAAACAAGAAAAGATCACCGAGTCAAAACCGACCGGTCACGGAGTGATCCTAAAAAGTCAATCTACATGAGAATGTGGCGATGCAGGGCTGGAAGGGTAGGCTCCCCGCGATATGACAATCTAAGTGGATTGAATACGCGGAGTGGGATTGTCCAACTTCGGAGAGACCGGCGACTAGGTGGTTACCGTCATCCGTCCTTAGTGTGGGTCCCGGGTTTATAGAGGGTATGCAGTGCAATGACAGTTATAGCATGATGTGCGTGTGTGTGATAGTCAATCTATGTGATAGAGTAAAATAGAAAGTTTTATTTTTTTGAAAGTCAAAAGAGAAAATAGATAGTGGCCGCACCAAGTGGTTGCCTACGTTTCTCCCAATCTAGGAAGACTCAGGCCGTCGTAGTTCCACATAAAGAGAGATAAAGAGAGATAAATAATTTAATTTACAACTCCCGAATCCCCAATGGACCGGACTTTAATTAAATAAAACCCAATCACACGCAGTTCATAAATAATAATCAATTATTTAAGGAAAATAAAGGTCCGAGTTCTACACCTTAAGGGAGGCCTTAAGATGCAGGAACTCTGCAGATAATGAATTCTGGGATTCCCCTTGCATGTTCGGCTCTCGTCTTGGATTACGAGCGAAACAGGAGAAACCAAAAAACAACCAGACTGGAAGCCTTATCTCGCGCGAGATAATGATATCTCGTGCGAGATATCTCCCATCTGAGAACAGAAAAAATTCAATTTTTACAAAAATAGATTGAAAAACCTCTCTTTTAATTTTGACGCAAGTTTAAGCCTCTTAATTTTCAGTCCCCAGCGGAGTCGCTACTGTAGCGTTGTGAGAAAGAAATTCTGGTTTTTTTTATTTTTATGAGTCGCCACCTATATTATTTGATTGGAAACATAGAAAAACCATTTGAGAGATTTGGGTTCGGGGCTTAGGTTATGAAATGGGTAGGTTTAGAAGGCATCCATTTCACCCAATCCGGAGATCGGTCTTGCTAAAGAAAAGAGAGGTTTTTCAAAAGAAGAAATAAAAAACGAATTCAAATACTACAAATAAAGGTCCATTTGACGAGGTCAAACGGAATGTAGGATCGATTGCTTCGAGACCGTCTCCATGATTTGGAGAGGCTCTAGGCCGATCCTAGATTCTATGGACTTATACCACTCTAACAATCAATTAGAAGGAAGATTAGGATTTACCTTGCGTGAGGTGATTTGGGCAGAGTTTCGGCTCAAGTTTAGAGTCGACCCTTCACACGGACAGAGCTTCGCCTTGGTCCTTGGTTTGGAGATTGATGCTTGTTTGTCAACAAGGTTGACAAACAAACTATGAGGTGAGTTTTAGGGTGATTTTGAAGGATTCTTTCAGGGAAAGAAAATGACAAAATGTGTGTGTGTTGTGTAAATTCGCGGTCCGGGACCTTCCGACCTTCGACCTTGGAAGTCACCAAGTATTTATAGAGGTTGGATATGAAGAAGTGGAGAGTTAAAACCCTATCAGATGGTTCTAGACCTCCTCTCCCATTGGTTGGCCGGAGAGATAAAGTTTTATCCCGAAAAGAGGTTGAAATCGACGAGGGAACCGTCGCCTGCAATCGCGAGAGGGAGATATCTCGCGCGAGACACGCCATCTCGCGGCGAGATATTGATCCGTGGGACAGTTTTGTCCTTTCCTCGTTATCTCGTATGCAGTTTAGTCCCAAACTAACGGTAGTTAGTCAAAACTTTAACGAAACATGACGAAATGGTGGATTTCTACTTCTTGACTCAAAGCGAAACTTAGAGTGGTATAAGTATGATCCGATGTGTTCAGAATGGGGTGTCTACAGGTAGTAGTAGTAGTGGTGGTAGTGTGGTAGTAGTGGTAGTAGTGGTAGTAGTGGTAGTGGTAGTGGTGGTGGTGGTGGCGGTAGTAGTAGTAGTAATAGTAGTGGTAGTAGTGGTGGTAGTAGCGGTAGTAGTGGTAGTAGTGGTGGTGGTAGTGATAGTGGTGGTGGTAGTACATAGTAGTGGTGCGTGGTGTTGGTGGTAGAAGTGGTGGTAGTAGTAATAGTTGTGGTGGTATAGTAATAGTGGTAGTAGTTGTACGTGATAGTAGTGGTGGAGTGGTGGTGGTGGTAGTGGTTGTAGTAGTGATTGTAGTGGTGATAGTGGTGGTGGTGGTGCGTGGTGGTGGTGGTAGTAGTGGTGGTAGTAGTAATAGTTGTGGTGGTATAGTAATGGTGGTAGTGGTTGTGATAGTAGTGGTGGAGTGGTGGTGGTGGTAGTGGTGGTTGTAGTGATTGTTGTGGTGATAGTGGTGGTGGTGGTGCGTGGTGGTGGTGGCAGTAGTGGTGGTAGTAGTAATAGTTGTAGTGGTATAGTAATGGTGGTGGTGGTTGTGATAGTAGTGGTGGAGTGGTGGTGGTGGTAGTGGTGGTTGTAGTGGTGATAGTGGTGGTGGTGGTAGTAGTGGTGGTAGTAGTAATAGTTGTGGTGGTATAGTAATGGTGGTAGTGGTTGTGATAATAGTGGTGGAGTGGTGGTGGTGGTAGTAGTGATTGTAGTGGTGATAGTGGTGGTGGTGGTGCGTGGTGGTGGTGGTAGTAGTAATAGTTGTGGTGGTATAGTAACGGTGGTAGTGGTTGTGATAGTAGTGGTGGAGTGGTGGTGGTGGTAGTGGTGGTTGTAGTGGTGATAGTGGTGGTGGTGGTGCGTGGTGGTGGTGGTAGTAGTAATAGTTGTAGTGGTATAGTAATGGTGGTAGTGGTTGTGATAGTAGTGGTGGAGTGGTGGTGGTGGTAGTGGTGGTTGTAGTGGTGATAGTTGTGGTGGTGGTGTGTGGTGGTGGTGGTAGTAGTGGTGGTAGTAGTAATAGTTGTGGTGGTATAGTAATGGTGGTAGTGGTTGTGATAGTAGTGGTGGAGTGGTGGTGGTGGTAGTGTTGGTAGTAGTGATTGCAGTGGTGGTAGTAGCGGCGGAATAATTATGTCATTGTTAATTAGATTTTTTAAAATTTGTTTAGCTCTATTTTTATTTAATTTTAATTTATGATTTATTTATTTTTCAAAAATAATATTTATTGACTTATATTTATTTTTTTGAGAGTAATTTAAAATAATTTTCATGTTTTATATAAATAAAAATAATGATATTTATTAAATTAAAATTAATCAACATCAGCGACAGAATAATTACGTCGCTAAATATTAATTCTAGCGGCGGAATTATAATTCCGTCGGTAGATTATTTTTTAGCGGCGAAATTATTTCGTCGCTGGTGTTAAATATAAATACACATTTTCCCTCTCTGAAATCGTTTACGCCCTAATTTATTTCTCTTTCTTCCTGCTTTCTCTCTTCCCGACGATCTCATCTCTCTCTCTCTCTTCCCTCGCTCTCACACCGCCGCCGTCCACCCTCTCCACACCGCCTTTAAGCTTCGCCATCCACCCTCTCCACCATCTTCGTCTCGAGTTCTGCCGCCGTCCTCACTTAACGGCTGGAAAAATCACACCGCCGTCCCTCAACTCCACCGCTATCGCCACCGCACCGCCGTGTTACTTCAAGGTATGTAAACCCTCGGTTACATATGTATTTGTTGTATTGGAAATCAATTTGACCTCATTGGTTTATATTTCTTGTTCATTTATTTGATTTTCTAACCTAATTTCTGTGTTCTGTCACTGATAACGTGTTTGATAATTGTTAAGAAATACAGTTTAATTTGTTAACTGACGTTTTTTCCCCTTGTCCGCCTCTCACCTCGCCTTGCCTCTTTCAAAATGACATCCCGCCTCTTGACATTCACCTTAAACAATTATGGCTAGGATTGTGAGATGCTGCTAGGTTTGAGGACTATGAATTATGGACGCTTAAGAATTCGGGGTGATTTCTGTTTACAGGATTCTCTGGAAATTGTTCTGCTGTTGCTGTTGGTCTGAAGTCTGAACTGAGAACCCTTAGTTTAATGCATTGGCATTCTTGGTACTGGAAATTATGGAAAGCGATATAAAATATTAGTGTTAATAGAAGGCCAAAAAGTAGGAAATATATTAATGTTGTTTAGAAACGAATATGATATGCATGCAAAATGGGATTGAATAGAAGTCATTTACTTCCTGATCTATGTTTTAATCAACTTTTGCCGTTTACTTTTCAGTCTTTAACGGATATTTTTTGAAGTTGAAGCCTCCAACTTTCTGCTGTTGTAGAAAAGTATGTAAATGATCTTTTAAGTCTTGTTGACCTTATGTGAAAGTAACGAACTTTGATGAAAACTTCACTTCGGTTACTATGGTGATACAAGGAAGAAATTTTATTACCTTCATCATTTATAAGTGCGGAAGCAGGTGTGCATATGGAAGTCGGATTGTCTTATCTCCAAAACAATGTGGATAAGAGCCCTAATCTTTATTTTATAACCACTCATTTATTTTTACATTTAACGGACCCTTTACTCGGATCCATAAAGCGATGTCACTGGGATAGTTCATCTTCCTAAACATCTACTCTAGGACCGAGAGGTTTCTATGGCTTCTCTTTGGGCCTTAGCTAATGGTGCTTTCCAGGGATTGTCAATAAGTCCTTTGTATATTCTTCCCTTTTAACTAATATACTTCTTTCCTTATCAAAAAAGGAGAGCCATACCAAGTCAAAGTCTGATTCTCACATTAATTTCTACCAACTCACATTAATACAAGGTGAACCTTCAGTGAAACTGAACAAACGATCTATAGAATAGTCAACAGATTCTCAAAACGTTTAACCACCTCCGACGAAAAAAATAATAAAAAATTATCTCCTCTCCATAAATGAAACATGATAACAATGTTCCGACCCATCGAGAATTTGTTCGTAACACCTCTATCTCACACCTAGGTAACAAACTAACAAGTACATTTACAGTAAAGACAAGAGGACTGGAGACAAAGTTCACCCTTTCCCTAGAGCAGTAAGTTAAAGAAGAAAAATTGAAGCCAAAAGAAACAATAGCTAGAGAAATAAACAACCGTACTCATAATCAACACAATTACCACCCATAACATAAATGGAAAAAATGGAAAATGTGATGTATATAAATTAAGTTACTAAATATCTAATTTTAATAATTTCAACACCAATCAATACATTAGATAAGTTACTAAATATCTAATTTTCAAGTCTTTTAAAGTCAAAGGGGGAGGAAGGGGGTGAATGTCTCAATAATGTAACATATTCAACCGCACACTACCTTACTGGTTCTAGATCCCATTTTGGGGCGATTGACGGCATCGCGGACGGTGATGTATGTCGCCTACGTTTGAGCGCCTGATATCAATCCTGGCACCCTAGATGCACCTTAGGTCAGTTCTTGTGTAAAGTCAAAGGGGGAGGGGGGTGAATGTCTAAAATTAGGAAGACTTGGATGGAAGTATTGTTAAGGAATTAGACTCCTAATCATTGTCTAAAATTAGGAAGAAAACTCTTAGTGGCACTGCTTATAGGGTATTTTGGTTGGTGGTTAACATCTTAAATATAAACAAGATGAGAGACTTTCTCATCCACAGCTATAAAAATCCGTCCATCTTTCGTTTCGAAAGACAGAGCAAACAAGTTCTCCACTGTTTGAGCAAATGATTTTCTGTTTAATAAGAGTTTTCCCAGTTTCACTGTCCGTATTGTATCTCAGAATCTCAAACATCACAGCCATGTTTGTGACAGTGTCTGTTTTCTCTTCACTGGTGTTATACTGTTACCTTGTTTTTACTTGTGACCGTATAACACCAGTGAAGAGTAAAACAGACACTGTCACAAACTTGGCTTTGATGTTTGAGATCCTTAGAGAGAAGAGGACAGTGAAACTGGAAAAAATTCTTATTAAACAGAAAATCCTTTGCTCAGACAGTCGAGAACTTGTTTGCTCTGTCTTTCTTGGTCAAAGATGGGATAGGGTTTTGATAGTTGTGGATGAGAAAGACTCTCATCTTGTTTATAAATGTTAATTTAATTCATCATTGTAAAATTATATATTTTACAACAAAGAATTAAATATTAATATTTAAAATTATTTACAATAGTAATAATTTAAAAAATCCAAAAGCCGAAATTTCTTTATTTTCGATTATAAAGCAAGTAGACAAAGTGATATTTGCATTTCATATAATCGTGCATTTCGGGATGGGATATGTTTATCAAACAGGGACTTAAAGAATAGAGTAGGTATTGATTTCAGGTCAACAAGTGTTGAATTTCAACTACCTAACCAACTAAGCTGCCTGAAGCATATATTAATAAAGTGCAAAATAATTATATTGCTATAACAAGAGATAAAAATAAATTAGTAAATGTTCTGGCTTAATTAGGTTTCATGCTGGATTAAAGCTGGTTGGAAGCATATACTGTTTGCTTAATAATTATATTGCTAAAGAATTGTAAAATTTGAAACCTATATGACAATTAATTTGTATAAAGTTATATCTAGGGGCGTAAGTGGTTAGGTAGGGACACCATTATCCTTTAGTTTAGTTTGAACTAGAGCTCAAGATTTGTTGATACTATGAAGCCAACCCCAATTCTAAACCTAATTTTAAATATTAACAATTTACAATTATTCACAATATTAATAGGTAAAAAATCTCAGCAGCCCCAATTTAAGGCAACATGGAGCATTACAATGGAGAAATTGTTTCCCAAGAGTGTCAATTTCAACAAGACATTATTGAACTCTCGCGCTTTCACCAAAAACAACACCGAAAACTTATTGACAAGAGGTATAGCATGCCATGCATCTGGTCTCTAAAAGATTGGAAGATTGATTGGGATCTGCTCCGAGCTGCTTTGTGCTTTTGGGATTCGGAGCGACATGTGTTCACCCTATCATACAACGATCTAATGCCAACGATGGAGGATTTCTGAGCACTGACTGGTGTGGCTGAGTCGAGGACTGTGGCATTTCCGCGAGACAGACGATAAGTTACGGAGCAACTATCTGAATTCTTGTGATTATCAGCAGACTGGGTATCGGACATTGTCGTTAACGATAGATTCATAGACTTGACTCATATAGCCAGACTGAGTCGAACCAGCCCCAGACTGTTTGATCTATCCACTTCCTTAGATATATTCATGTTGCTCATTCTGTCTGCGCACTACTTCTGCGGCTACATCGGAGTGTGTCCGGCTGGCGTTAGAGATCATCGGGCGGTGAGAGGTGATCGAGGAGTTGACATCCGGCATATTCAATCTGGACGGGGAGCGATGGACATCATTCCACTGTTGCTAGCGGAGACATACCACGACATTGATAGATTAGCCGGAGGATCTGAGTACATGGGTTCAGGCAGCCCCAGATTACTATCATTGTGGCTGTATGAGAGATTGCGCTTGATCTCGCTACTGCCATAGGGGCAGACGACATTACCTTGGGCGACTGGACAGCGCAGGATATTGAGGGATGCCGCTACTGACAGTTGGCATAAGTGGTTGGCCTTGGCCCGATATGAGACCGCAAACCTGTGCTATTGGATTTCGGCATGGGGATTGCAGACTATGAGATATATTCAAGATGAGCCAGTGATTGTCCAACTTCCGGGACTACATGTATCATCCTTTTGCATTCCTTCTCTAGTGAGCAGACAGTACGGATACCCGCAGCAGACCATTCGGACTTTGAGAGAGCAGTTGACGACTAATACCATGTCGATGATTATGACTGAGCCTCAGACTACACAGTTCTTTGGCAGAGCATTTCTAGAGGGCTTTCTTTCGATATGACCACTACTCCGTTAGACTAGAGGTATCACATTTCTGACCACCAAGTATCTGATATGGTACGAGGAGCAGCAAGGTCCTGTACAGCTGATGATAGAGGCTCGACGTCGAGAGTATTTTGGGGCAGACTATTCTTCCAGCTGGACATTAAGAGACATAGAGGCCAAGAGCAACCCTGATGAAATCACTGGCGACATTGCAGCAGATTATGAGAGATGGGAGCTTTGGAGAGCTGCTTTGAGAAATGATCCCGAAGTGATAGCTCGCAGAGAGGCCTTGAGGCAGGAAAGAGCAGTACTGAGAGCTATCGGACTGATTGATCCACCGACTCACACGATACCTGAGCCAGGACGAGCTCAGGCTGACTTTTTTGACATACCTAGACCAAAGACCTCCCGAGGACCGTGGCAGAGGAAGAGTAGAGATTCGAGTTCGGGAGCGGGAACGAGTTCCTAGACACTTTAAGAAGATCTGTTAATATATTATTAAATATGAGATAGAAGCTTTAAATTTATTTTAAGAAGATCTGTGTTGCTTTTAAGTTTGTAATTCAAATTTAGGGAATGGTAATACGTTAATTACTTCTAAACTATTAATATATTATGAAATCAAATAATTATTAACATCCCAATTTTGTTTCATCCGTCGATTAAATTGAGTGTACGTATAATATATGGATTGCAATGCAGGAGTGATGTCTGCCAACGATGATCGTAGTTGGATGTACAATCGGAAGTTGCCGAATCAAAGCAGTATCAATCCTGAGTTTATAAGAGGGTTGAAGGGGTTTATTGAATTTGCTAAATCAAATCCCAGTCACATGAATGGTGGTAAGATTAGGTGTCCATGCGCCAAGTGTTGTAATATCAAGTATCTAAGCTTGATCGATACTCAGAAACATCTTTTGCGTAACGGGTTTGATGTTGGGTACAAATGGTGGACTCGTCATGGTGAGCAAAAGATATTGAGCACAAATAATGCGAATAATCCCCCCAGGAATATTCATGTACCTCCCGAACCCGAACCTATTATTCAGGACAATGAAGAACCACCTTTGAATATGGAAGATATAGTTAGAGATGCAGCCGGTCCTGAATTCGATTGGTCAGAGAACCAACAGCAAGAACCAACCCCTGCACCCAAGAAATTTATTGATGCTATGGAATCTGCAAAAGAGAAGGTCTATCCAGGTTGCGAGATCAGTGTATTGGAGGCTATGGCTGAGCTCCTTAACATAAAGGCTGATTGCAATATTAGCCAGTCTGCTTATAATCGTATCATGAAAGCAACTAAGCGGATGTTGCCGAAAGAGAATAATATGGTTACAAACTTTTATGAGACAAAGAAGTTGGTTGGGAAGATTGGGCTATGTTATGAAAAGATTGATGCGTGTAAGAATGACTGCATGCTATTCTACAAGGAAGATTCACAGAAGATAGAGTGTTCAATTTGTGGAGAAAGTAGATATAAGCCAAATAGGAGGGGTAGTTCAAAACACAAGAAAAAAAACCACATAAGCAGTTGCGTTACATGACGTTGATTCCAAGACTGCAACGCCTCTACGCATCTAAATCTACTGCAGAAGCAATGCGTTGGCATAAGGAAAGTTTGCATGAAGAGGGTGTGTTGATTCATCCCAGTAATGGGGAGGCATGGAAACACTTTGATAAGACTTATCCTGACTTTGCGTCTGAAGCAAGAAATATACGGTTATGCATCTGCTCTGATAGTTTCAATCCGTTTAGTCCTGGGGCAAAATCTTACTCTTGTTGGCCGGTTATAGCCACTATCTACAATCTTCCCCCCAGGTTATGTATGAGTGATCCCTACATGTTCTTGTCGTTATTCATCCCCGGACCAAACAACCCTGGGAGGAACATTGACTTCTATCTCCGACCTTTGATGGACGAATTGAAACAGCTTTGGGAGGATGGGGTCGAAACGTGGGATGCTTTCAAGCGAGAGAATTTCAGCATGAAGGCTGCATTGATGTGGAAAATTAATGACTTCCTTGCATATGGGATGTTATCGGGTTGGAGCACCAACGGGAAGTTGGCCTGTCCGTATTGTATGAGTGACACAAAGTCTTTCATGCTCAAGCACTCTAGAAAACCATGTTGGTTTGATTTCCATAGACAATTTCTTTCGGAGGACCACCCATTCAGGACCCAAAAGAATGCGTTTAAAAAGAACAAGATTGACCATGATGAGGCCCCGATTCGTTTCAGTGGTGACATGGTCTATGGGGAGGTATCTAGATTGCCCGATCCTCGGTGGGGGAAAAAGTTTTCGAAGACCAAAATACAAGGGTTTGGGACATCCCATAACTGGACCAAGAGGAGTATATTTTGGGAGCTGCCATACTGGAAAACAAATCTCATTCGACATAACCTTGACGTGATGCACATTGAGAAGAATGTATTCGATAATGTTTTTAACACGTTGATGGATTTCAAGGCAACAACTAAAGACACAGAAAAAGGTCGAATGGACCTTAAGGAAATTTGTAAGCGGCCGGCCTTAGAGATGGCATACGTCAATGGTAAACCAGTTAGACTGGTGGCTCAATACGTGCTTACAAAGGAAAACAAACTCCTCCTCCTAAAATGGCTCAAGGATTTAAAGCTTCCAGATGGTTATGCGTCTAACATTGGTAACTGTGTCAATGTAGAGGAGGGGAAAGTGCAGGGTTTGAAGAGTCATGATTGCCACATTTTGCTGGATAGACTACTTCAGATTGCTCTCTAGGGTCTCTTGCCTGACAATATCTGGGTGGCATTAACAGAGTTAAGTAAGTTTTTCCAAGCGTTAACATCGACCACACTGCGTGTTGATCACATGAAAAAGCTTGAGGAGAGCATCGTAGTGACTTTGTGCAAACTTAAGAAGATATTTCCCTTCATTCTTTGATTCTATGGAGCATTTATCGGTCCACTTGGCATACGAAGCTAGAGTCGGTGGTCCAGTTCAATACAGATGGATGTATCCATTTGTAAGGTAATTGAATTTATTCTATTTCTAAATAATTTGAGCGTTAACAATACTAGTTTAATTCCCGTGCGATGCACGGACAGTTAATAACGAATAACTGATCGAAATCCAAACGAATACAAAAGAAAATAGAGATGTTTGTATGCATTGTAAAAATATAATTTGAAACATATATTGTGAGTAAAAATATCAGATTGAAGGTAACTAAAATAAATATAGTGTTACATCCGTGCAATGCACGGGTAGTTATTGATGCTTAAAAAGACGAAAATTAAATAAAATGACTAAATGAGACAAACATCTTGATACATTGTGAAACACATCTTTAAAAGACAATTTTATTGGTACAACTATCGAAAGAAGAAGGAATATCATCATTACATATCAATATCTTCGGACCAACGGGATTGTGAACTCTCGATAATGCACAATATAATTGAGAATGTCAAAATACATAGTATCTATTTGGAAAAAAAAAACCAACAAAGGATAAATATCTACCTTGACTTTTATTAATAGGCATAATATAAGAGGAAAACAATAATACAAATATCGTGGAATAAAAAATAAATTATCGTACAATTTAAAATATTTATTACAAAAAATTATGAGACATTAAATAATGAATAAGTGATTCACCCAATAAATAAATAGAAACTCAAATCCAAATTCATCATCCCCTATATGAACAATCCATAAATTCTCTCTTCTATCAATTATTTTAATTCATCTTCATTTTTTAAAAAAATTATTAGACATACATACACATAAACAAATTAAAGTAATACATAATAAAACCGAAAATTTTATAGATAACGAAAATTAACAAATAAATTAAAAAATTGATTATTGTTATTGTGTATTAGTTTTGTAAAATAAATATAAATTTATAAATAAACATTGTAAATATATATATATATATATATATATATATATATATATATATATATATATATATATATATATATATATATATATATATATATATATATATATATATATATATATATATATATATATATATATATATATATATATATATATATATATATATATATATATATATATACACAAGGGGGTAAATTGACCCTCCTCCCCCATAAAACTCTACATATATCCCATTATTTTTTATTAATATTTGAACCGATATCCCATTTTTTTAATGTTTACAACAAATAATACTTTGAGAATATTCTTCTGAGTTACCCAAACTGTATGCTCAAATGACGACAATTAAAATAAAACAAAAAGAAAAGCGAGTTGTTTTATATATTGTGAAAACTTTCTTGAATACTACATTGTTAGTAGAAACATTAAAGTGGTAGGTACAATCATCATTACATATCAATATTTAAAATAATTAACCTATTAACTCTGGAGGTAGCGACATATAATTTTTCATGGCAAAATTTTGATTTTTTCAAAATAAAAACTAATTATTTATAAAAAAAATATAACTCATTCTAAGATGAAGGGAGCTATAAAATTATTTAAATTGCGAAGTAGATGAAACATTGATTAGTATAAAGAGCAACTATAGAGACAATAGTTACAACTCAATATATCTTAAAATGAACAAATGACTCATTTTAAATATATAGATGAAGACTTAAAAAATTGAGACAAAGATTTTAGTAAAATGAGTACATACATCATTTCCTACCCACATTAAAAAAAATCAAAAAATAAAATAAATTGAAATAATAATTTCTTTATATAAAAATATTATTTATTTTCTTCACTATATTTTTCTTTTTTCAATCAAATTAATTACTATATTATAAATACACACTTGTTTTAGATGAATAGAAATATCGAAAAATTTATATACTTTATAAATACTTTTGTTTAAAAAAAATTCAACACCATCCCAAATCATCATCCTATACCCCACCACTCTTACTTTATTTTATATTCTTTATTTTTATGATTAGTAAAATTATTATTATTATTATTATTATTATTATTATTATTATTATTATTATTATTATTATTATTATTATTATTATTATTATTATTATTATTATTATTATTATTATTTATAATTAAAAATAAATACTTTACAATTAATTAATTTTCACTAAAAATATATTAAAATAAAAGAAAACTTACAAAGAATAATCAAGAAATTTATATTTAAAAAAGAGAATTTTTTTTCTTCAAAAATAATTTTGACTAAAAACATATTGAAAAATTAAAAAGAAAAATTAACAAAGGATAATTAAGAAATTTATATTTAAAAATAAATGTTTTTTTTCTGTGTCCAAATCAAATGAAAATAGTCTCTGTTTAAAGAGAAAAAAAATTATGAATTTTGGTGTAAATTTTTTTTTTTAAAATTAATTTATTATAAATAATTTAGGTAAAAGAAATGGGTGAAAAATAAAAAATCGAAATCCAACCAACCAATAGGAGGATGCCAAGTGTCCCAACCAAAAAAAAAACAATTGTGCTGCCTTCATAGTTCATGGCCTTCACGCACCATTGTCGGAGCTTCCCACTCACGCGCCAAGGAAATGACCAAAACGCCCTTTAGCAAAATGGCGACACTTGTCCACATTTCCAAAAAATAATTTAAAAAAAAATTAAAGCCCAATCACAACTTGACACTTGTCCTTTAAGGCGAATTTTTTGCCATTTTGCCACCCGGTGAAATGACGAAAATGCCCCTCATACTCCCTTTAATTACCAAAACCTTGTTATTATATATATATAGATACCTTCTTTAACATTATTTATGTTTTAATCTACGAATGAATTTTAGGTATCTAGGCCAATTGAAAAGGAAGATGAGCAATAGGGCCATGGTCGAGGCCTCAATTTCAGAGGCTGTTATTATAGATGAGATTGTTGCGTTTGTCGGAACATATTTTCCTCCTGATGTTGATACGAGATTGACTAGGGTTGGCCGCAATTACGATGGTGGTTGTCCGTCTAATGGAAACATCTCTGTATTTTCATCCCCTAGTCGGTTCCTCGGCAAACGGGTTGGTACGCGTACGTTAACCGCTAAAGAGTTTGCCGCGGTCTCACTCTATGTTCTTCTTAACTGTGACGAGGTTGAGGAATATATCAAGTAAGTCATTGATGTTATGTTTATGCCTCGTCGATTAAATTATGCATGTTTAATTACCTGCATATGAAATGCCTTGTTTAACCCTATTGCAGAATGTTTGAGGATTTAGCTCAGGATTTATCTCCAGAACTCATCGCAACTAGGACAGACAGAGAATTTCCAAACTGGCTAAGGAAATATGTAAATATTTCGTTTCATTCAAATTTATTCTATACACTTTTTTAAACATTCAATCTTAAAATTGTATTAAATTTGTTACATATTGTCTTATAGATAGCTGAACATCCGGGTGATGCAAAAGCTGCGAGGTTAAGACATTTAGCAGGAACTCCGTACTTGAACGTTAATTTATACAACAATTATTTTGTGAATGGCTATGTGTTTCATACCAAAGCTTATGGGGGCTCTAAATTAACGTGGAATAGCGGTGTGAAGCTTAAAGGAAACCTTGATTATTATGGCGTCCTGAAAGAAGTAAACGAGGTGGAGTATTTGGGTGGAAACAATGTTGTCTTGTTCAATTGTGATTGGCGAGATACTGTGCGAGGTGTTAAGAAGCACGCCATATTTGACCTCGTCGATGTAATGGACTCGTCCAGACATAATGGCGACGACGTCTTCATCTTAGCATCTCAAGCACAACAGGTATACATGACTCCCTACCCTCGTCGGCGACCTGACGGACGGTGGGCTATCTGGAAGACCAAGATTAGGAGCATGATTGACAACCTACCCTCGTCGACAACTACAGAGTCGTCATTAAAAACACCCTATCAAGAGGATGAAATGCCAGTGCCACATAATGTTTCATCAGCTAATCATCCATTAGATGATGTCACTCATATTCCTCAAAATGTTGATGAACCCGAGGAGGATTTCTTACCAGTGAATTTGCCACCTCCTCCGCCTCATTCAGGTCAT
This sequence comes from Adenophora triphylla var. japonica, assembly GCA_022495995.1. Classification (NCBI taxonomy): domain Eukaryota; kingdom Viridiplantae; phylum Streptophyta; class Magnoliopsida; order Asterales; family Campanulaceae; genus Adenophora; species Adenophora triphylla. The sequence continues at coordinate 480,921 of JAFEMH010001083.1, forward strand.
CTCGCGCACATTGAAATTGATGAATTAGAAGAAGAGGAAGAGGAAGAGGACGTCGAACCCGAGTTTGATTCATCAGAGTCCGAAGACGAAGATGAAAAACTTGAGTTTTGTAGTGTTAGGTCCCAAATGGTAGGATTCAGGCTAGAGGGGGGAGGGTGAATAGCCTGTTAAAAACTTTTTGCCAAAATGCTCATTTGATCTTTGTAAATATTAACCGGTGATGAAAGATTTGCACAGCGGAATATAGGTTAGGAGGGTGTATCAAACGTTAAGTTAAAATCTCATGCAACAAGGACAAATTTCATTTCCAAGTAAGTCAAACAAGTAACCAGTAGTAAGATTCAACAGGTTGTGACTGGTCAAGAGATTATTAACCAGTTACAACTACACAAAAATAAACAAACACACAGAAGAATGACACGTTGTTTGAAGAGGTTCACAGTGTTAAATAACTGCTACGTCCTCTACCAAGTTTGGTCAGAACTTGGATTTGTGAAAGTGCACTGCTATTAATGGATCCTACCTATTACAAGTTGCAAGCCAATGATTGAAGGCTGCTAAACTAAAGGTGACCACTAACTGATCGTGCTACAATAAAGACCTAGTGTTTTCTAGAGATGTGCTCACAAGTTGAGCTGATTTCTCTCGGGTGTTGTGTGTGAATCAATCAATGTGTTCCATAAGTAGTCTAATGGAGGAACACAACAGTATTAATTGAGGTGCTCAGTGTATAAGTCCTACAGAGATGTCTAGTGAAAGAGGGGACTTGTAATGAATGCCTTGAACTAGGGAATTTGCAGGTTGGTAGTTCAAAGCAGCTCACTCTCAAGGATCTTTAAATGCACCAACCTTCTTCAATGCTCCAGGGAAGCTATTTATAGTGAACTTCAAATGAAGGAGCCGTTGTCTTTGAAGAGGTTGTAATGATGACTTGGACAGGCACGCCTTTGAATGGGAGTATCTTTGCATTTAATGCATGAGATTGGAGAGAGAAGATTTCCATTGAGTGGTTGAAGGGATGTGAGTACTGGTTACACTGACAATCCATTTTGAGCTTCTGACAGCCGCAGGAATGTCACTTCAGCGTCAATTCAGCATGCTGCTTTATCCACTTTAGCTAAAGTAGATGGCTGGGTAGTTGGGAGCAATAAATGCTTCGGTTAGGTTGGCTGAAAGGAAGCTTGATGGAGAAGCTTGACTGGTTGGACAGGCTAAGGACCAGAACCGGTTGAGAATTAAATCAGTAAGGCAAGGGCTCTGGCTGATCGGTTAAGGGCTGCCTGACCGGTCAAGAACCTCTGACCGGTTGAGGGGTCAACCGGTTAAGGGAAGCTCCCATAATAAGTAACTCACAAACTCATGGGGAAAATCTTCAGGTCTTCAAGTCTTCATGTCTTGAGAAAATTACATATTAAAACACTGGCACTAGCACTAAGGGATCCTATCATACATAGAAAAATTCTATTTGATCTAATTAATTTTAGGGGTCCACATTAATGCTTGTTGTGATTGGAATTAAGCAATTCTTAATCTAAACATATATTTGACTAACAATCTCCTCCTAATTGCTTAAGTCCAATCATCCTAGGCTAGTATCATCTTGACTCAGTAAAAGAATGACTAAGTATTTATCTTTTAATTATGTCATTCTCTAAGCCAAGTGACAACTTGATGGAACCTAAGTAAGCTTACAAACAGAGTGAAAGCTTGAAATAAAAACAAAGTAAAATGAAAGGAATTTTGAATGAGTAGACCTGCAAAATGGAACGGTTAGTAGCAATTGGATCATTCAAAAATAATTTAAAGGAAGTTCAGAAAGCAAATCATTCAATGCAATTAAAAATTAGAGTTCAAGGAAATCTCATTGATAAGGCTGCAACCGGTTAGGGAAAGTTTTGAAAGACACAATCATCATCGGTTACATTCTCAAACTGGGGCAGCAGGATCATCGGTCGGAGGTTTGTCATGGGGATCTGCTGGTGTAGCCGATGAAATAACCGGTTCGGGCCTTGATTTCTTTGCAGATGCTCTCTTTTCTTCCTTCTCTTCTCTCTTCCTTTTCTTCCTAGCTGACCTCTCAGATACGATCGGCAAGCATTTTCTTGAGCACTTCATTTTCAGACTTTAGCTTAATCCTTTCGGTGTTGGTCTTTCTGAACCAAGGTTCTAAAAATCGCTAGGCGGCTCCTAGGCGGCGAGGCTGGGCCTAGCGCCTAGAGCGCCTAGGCGGGGCCTAGGCGGGGTCGCGAATTTACACACATTTTTATACATATTTCATAGTTTCTGTCCATACATAACACATAGTGACAAATTCAAATATATATTCCATAGGCGGGGCCGAGAATTTTGACACAAGGTTATAGAGCATATGAAAATTATAAATGTATTCCATCATCCACAACATAAACTAAGGTTAAGTCAAATTCAACCATGTGTTATTTGTTTTCATTTTCAATCCTTATAAAACGACGTCATTTAAGGGTAATAAAATTAAAAAAAAATTAAAAAAATTAAAAATCAAAAATAAAAAAATATTACTTAGACCGCCTAGGCCCGCCTAAATCCGCCCAGACTGCCTGGTCCGCCTAGACCGCCTAGGACCGCCCAGGACCGCCTAGACCGCCTAACGCCTAATTGACCGCCTAAAGAAAAGTCGCGGCGCCTGGGCCCCGCCTAGGCGGCCGCCTAGCCCGATTTTTAGAACACTGTTCTGAACAATGAGGCTTGATCGGTTAGCTTTTGCTCAGCCTCCTTAAGCTTGTGATTTAGCTTCTTGATCTCATCGGTTGCAATCTTAAGATCGGCTTGAGAGGCTTGTGCAAGATTGAGAAGTTCTTGCTGAGACTGGTTTGCTGCACTGAGCTGGGAGGCAAGGTTAGTGATCTTGGCATCCTTGTCTTGAAGATCAGCAACATAATTAGCCAAATCCTTTGCATATCCATGCTCTATTCAGTCTAACCTCTTTTCCTCCTCCTCCTCCTGATTGGACTTAACCATGCTAGCAACTAAGACATCATGCAATTCACAGAGGTCTCTTACAACCACTGGACGGTTAAGCTCATCCTCTGAGATCGGTTGAGGATTATCTGGAGAAGGATCAGTATCGGCAATAGCATCGCTTTCGGTTGAGGAGTCAACGGTGGAGGTGCTGACAGAGATGGCTGGAGGATCGGTTGAAGGAACAGCAGCAACAGATGAGACTTGGTCGGTTGAAGGGGCCGGTTGAGAGGCTGGTAAGATTGCATCGGTTGGAAGACGAAGAGGAGTAAACACTTGAATAGCAAGGGTTGAATCGGTTGGAGGAGTAGATGGACCGGTAGATAGATCGGTAAGAGGAGTAAGATGAAGCTGACCGGTTCGAGAGACTTGACCGGTTGGGGATATGGTTCTCTCTTCATCTACAGACTCCGAGGAAGCTTGTGAAGGAATGATCGGTTCGATAAATTCATTTGGCCCCAGACTCATCATTTCTGCAAATGAGAGTTCCAATAACTCAGCAGCAGCTGGGGCCATCGGTAAGGCAGCTTGCCTTAGCCGAATCAATGGGATCATCCTTAGAGCAAGAAGAAGCAAAGAGGCCTGCCTGATATTGCTCCATGGTTGAGCATTGCCATTCCTCATTATAGAGAGCCTAGTCACATTAGGCATTAACCCAACTCTATAAGTGACATCAGAAGTCCATCTCAATATCCTTAAATCCAAAACCTGAGAAATTCGATTGTTGATAGAGAGGAAACACATGTATAGGTTGGCAGTTGAAAAAGTGCACTCAACCGGTCTGGAGGCTGTCTGAACATGTTCACCTTGAATTCGAATGTAAGGAAGCCGTTGAGTGACAGAGGGAGAGTATACCAATTTCTGCTTGGTGGGAAAATTGGTGACTAGCTATTGATCAGCTTTGTGAGGCTTGATTTCTTGGCCTTTGGGAGGTGCAAGCCGTTTGCGAAGTCTAAGCACATGAAGCTTCTGACCTTTATAGCTGGTTTCCCTAGGGCCAAATGTTCTGGTAAGATGAGGAGGAGAGTCACATGGAGCAGAACCGACACCGGTGGCTTTGACTTTATCAACAAAGTCCTTCATTCTTTCTTCTCTTCTTTTCTTTTGAGTCTCATCAACGAACGGTGGAGGAATGGGAATAGACTTGATATCAGCATGGCTTGAAATCCTCTCATGAATGTCAAAGAGGGGAATCCCATGATCTGACCGTGGGATAGAAGTCTTTGTGGTATAATAATTCAAGGATGAATACAAATCCTTCTAATAAAGGCAAGGGTCAAGATAGAGCGGTGGAACAGCAGGGTCCAAATGGTCATAAGCAATATCTTCATCAAAAATTTCTTTTTCTTCAAAGAAGTCAGACTCAGCATCATTATCAATGGAAGGTTGAGTTGGAATCTCCTCCTCAACTCTTGGTGGACTGGAGAGTAAAGTTTGAATTTCCTTGACACGACTGTCCAGAATTGAGGCTTGAATGGCTTGAGCAGTAGCCATTGCTTCAGCTCTTGTTAGCAACCGGTTTTGTTTAATGTCAAATAAGCTAGCAGCCATAGCCTGTTGCATTTCAATGTCTTCGACAGCAGTCGGTTGAGGCTCTCTAACCGGTTCAGCAGATACATCGGTTAGAGGGGTAGTGACCGGTAAGGAGACCATCGGTTGAGTAGCAACCGGTTGGGCAGCAATGCCTCCTCCCAAGATGGTAACCGGTGACCTGTCGGTAAGGCCTCCTCCAATATTTCTAACCGTTGCCATCGGTTCAGGAGTAGTAAAAATATGCTCAACACTCTCCATTCGGCTTGGTTGATCACCACCATCTGAACTAGAACTGGAGCTGGAGCTAGACTTAGCAAAGTCATCAGATTGCTCATCAACATCCTCTTTCCCATCACCTTCAAACATTTCATCAATCTCAGCATCAGTAACTGTTGGCCATTTGGTTGTGTTGGACTGAACCGCAGAAAAGAAATCGGCTAGAGATATGTTTCCAGCTGCCTTAAGCTCAGCATCCATGTCCAAGAGATTATCCAGCACATCCATTACATTCCTAATCAACTGATTTTTCCTGGGGCCAAGACAAACAGGCTCAGAATCAAAGTTGGGTAGAGAGTCAAACTCCATCTCATACCTCCCATACTGAAAGAGGTCAGTCTCAATCAAAGTATCTATGGCTTCATATAGAATGGAAAAATCTGTCCAAACTAATTGGACCATCATGTCCTGTCTCAATCTATCCTGAGCCAAATATACAACATTCCATTTGAGAGGAAGCTGATCAAAGAATTTGTTGTAAACTTTGATTAGACTGAGCCGAGAAGAAGTAAGGTCATAATCTCTGAGTCTGCACGGTCGGCTGAAGTAAACTCCCTTCTCCTCATGTCGATTGCCAAAATCAATGTAGTCTTGGAGATTACCAACCGGTACGGATGACTTGTTGATCTCATGGAACTGAAGAAGCTTCCGAATGAACGGTGGCAAATGATCAATGGGATATACCCAATTTGGTGAGGGAGCAGACTGAGGGACGGTTGAAGGACCAAGGGTTATTGTGGAAAATATGGAATGTGGGATCTCTAATTGGTTGGCATCGTCGATAAGAAGGGTTGGAGGCATGACCGGTAATGGGAACATCATCGGTTAGGATATCATGACTGAGTAGCCAGTTTGGAATGAACGGTATGAATGAAGTGATAACTGCCTCAATCCTCTTTCTTCTTTCAGTATTTTCCTTGGCAATTTGGAAAGGGGTTTTTGGGATTGGTTTTGATTTTTAGGAGGTTGGAGGAGATGGAGGTTTGGCTGATTTTCTGGCAGTCTTCTTAGATCGGAAAATGGTTAAGATAGGTTCATCATCATGGTCAGGGGTTTTTCTTTTGGCCGGTGAGGGGATCGGTTGAGCAGGCTTGGATTGTTCAGTTACCAGTTTGGGGGCATCGGTTGCTGATGGAGGAAAACTCCCTCTTGTAATAAAAACCGAGCAAGTGTACTCACTACCGGTGTAGCAATATGCAAATGCAGGGGTCGAATCCACAGAGACTCGTTGGTAAACAAGTAAAGTAAAAGCAGTGAATTGAGTAACCAAAGTTTATAATTTTTATTTGATTTAAGACTAAAAGCATAAACTAAATAACAGAAACTAACTAAGCAAGAAAACAGATTATGAGCAGAGATTCGTAGATTGGATTTCACTATACCATCATTCTATGCAGAATTTTACTTAAGAAACATTAACTCAACTTCTAGGGTTCATTCACTTTAGCTAGGATCGACACGGTTAGGTGGCCGGATTACAATCCTAAATACTCTCTCAATATTGTAGTGTCTATTACGGTTCCACAATATGCCAAGAATACATTAAGCACGAAAGAATAAAAGAACCTAATATTGATCCGCTTCTATTACGGCACAGACCAAATTATTCAATCAATAGTGGTCAATGTATAAATCGCCCAAATTAATGGCTCGATAAATACCCAATTATTCAAAGATGAGTTCGTATCTTAACATACGTCTCAAATCCAAGAACATGGAATTAAAATCTATTGTTGAACTAGAAGGAATTAAATAGAAAGAATTAAAAATATTATTGCATAGAAATCCGGTAAAGATCAAACCAATCTACAAATCTAATAAATTTAGCTACTCATAATTTACAAATAATAAAAACCTGAATTGATGAATAATTCTTCTTCTTCAATTGATCCAAGAATTGTTCCAAAAGAAAAATAAAAACTATAAAATATGATGTATATCTCTTCTGTACCGTGGCTGTGATGAATATATAGGAAATAGGGCAACACTGTAGATCAAGGCAGAGAAATGACAAAACTGCCCATGAAAAATACGTGAAAACAGGTGCTGACGTCGGAAGAAGCGCGTCCGCTCAAGTGGCCTGGCGCGGCCGCCCTTGTTGGCCGAGAGGTTGGCCTCATTTCTTTTGTTGTAGCGCGGCCGCTCAAGCAGGATAGCGCGGTCGCCCTAGATTGCAGTAAGTTTGTGCGTCCAAAAATTGCCTTTACCCATCAGCAACCCTCCTGGCCGGCCCTTGGCCCCAAATGGCCCCAAGCAGCAAGCCTTTCCTCGGCCATGGAATTGGTTTGGCCAGCCATGAATTGTTTTGTTTTATATAATTAGTATACTCGTTTCGTCCCGCTATCTTGCAGTCGCACTTTGACCACTTTAACGACTTTTTCTGCGCTTCGCTCTTTGGACTTTTATTTTTCATTTTATCCCAGGAATTTTTATAAATTAAATTCGTCCGAAAATTCCATATTCCCAGTTCAGTCCCTGAATTTTCCAATATTTCCAATTTAGTCCAAAAGCTTCCAAATGCCAGTTTAGTCCTTGAGCTCGTAATTTCAATTTTTTTTCCTTCTCTGCTCCGCTCCACTTTATTCCTTTTGCACTTTTTAGCCATAAAATGCACCTTTAATCAGCTCTATACCCTGTACTCATAAAATACTCACAAACCACATCAAATATACATAAAACTCGGGAATCGAACGCAAAGAAAGCCTAAAAGTGCATCATTTGGATGGGTAAATACACATCCATCAGTTTCCTTCTTTGTCTTCGGTTGGGAAGGTTTCTTCTTGGCCGGTTGAGCTTCGGTTAAGGGAGCAATAGCAGCCATAGGTTTGGCTTCCTGAAGAATCCTGGCAGAATCAGCTTTGTCAAATGCTTTGACAAAAGATTTAGGAACAGAGGGATGATTGCCTGAAATTGCAAACATGGAAGGGATTCTCATAAGGATCCGGCTGAGGAGAAGATAGTGACATGGCTTGGCTTTGTTCGTCCTAGTCAGATGCTTCTCCTTCTAGAACTTCTTGAATGCAATCAAGATTACTCTGTAAATTAAGGAACACCAATTGAAGTTCCTTTGAAGAATCACAGCTGCAATGGCTTCCCAATGTATCATAGTAATACAGTGATGGGAACCAGACCGGCATATAACGCATCGGTCAATTACCTTAGCCAAGGCATAATGAACAGCGTCAAGATCGGCCTTATTGTTTCCTTCACCAGTCACGAAGGGATCTGTACCTCGAACACTTGACCAGGCCAACTCCATGTCTTTGGAAGTAATAATGGAAGATGAACCGGTTAAGGGAACGGTAGGGAAGGCATCGGCAATGGAGGAAGGGGAGAGAATAACAGGAACACCACCAACGGTTGAGGAAATGTGGGATAGATCACCAAGTTTCAAACTCTCATCCAGCTCTCCATTATTGAAAAGCTCATTCACTAGCTTGAACATAATATCATCATTTCCTTCAGGCATCAGAAATGGGAGAAGACCAGCAGCAGTCAACATGGTTTGCAGAAGCTTTCCCTCTTCAGATTCGAAGAAGCTTGGGAGAATGTAACCTCCGAAAATGTCTTTCTTGGTTGGTTTGGGAGCCATCTGTTAAAGAAGCAAAGATCAAAACATTCTAAGTTAGAACAAATTTCAAAGATAGAAAAAAATATAAGTTAGTTCATAACTTGAGAAGTGTTCGTGTTCTTCGCATTAAGAGTATTAAAGGCTTTAGAAAAACTTTACCAGAAAAGCTTTAAGAATGAAAAACTGAGAAAGAACGAAGATGATTTGTTTGCTTTGAAGGCTCGAAACTTTTGCAGAGAGAGAGAGAGAGAGAGAGAGAGAGAGCGAGAGAGAGAGAGAGAGAGAGAGAGAGATCTAGAGATTTCAGAAAGTTTGAATGAAGGTTTTGATTTTCCTTTTATAGTGGAGAGAGAAAGAAGATGGAGGGGTTTTTAAACTTGAAAGGACAAAAAAAATGTTTCAACTGACTTGCACGGATATTTAAAAATATTGAACACGATTTTAAATATGGAGGCATAAAAATAGATACGTGTGTGCAGCAGTTAAACAATAATGCAATAATGAACAAAAAGATAACCTTTTGATAAATTGGAATGATACAGAAGTTACCTTTTTGATCAAAAATTTTAAAAATTTGATCAACAAATAGGACAGAAAGGACGGTAGTGGGAGGAGTAGGCGGCAGCTTTTCTGATGTGTAAGGATAGGGTGAAGCGGCTGAAGCGGTTGACGTGACTGATGTGACCGATCGATAAGAACGAGCCGGTTAAAACGGATTGGAAAAAGTAATCCGGCCGCAGTTCGTTGGTTATGTAAGTGAAACGATCGGTTAGGCTAGCTATCGGTTGACGTCACTGCTATAGGCTTGACCGGTCACGGAAGTAACTAGTTAGACTATGATCGGTCAGGAATGAAAGTAATGACCGGTTAGAAGAAAAATTTACACCGGTTATGGGCCATCGGTTAAGGACATTTTCTACCGGTTAGGAGTATCAGTTAGGGTTACCGGTTAGAGATGTCGGTTGAGGAATTTTTGCATGCCGGTTATATGAACCGGTCAAGGGCACCAGTTAGCACAAGTATTTGAAGGACCACCATGATCAATTGAGAGATTACACAGGCAACAAAGTTAGAACAATAAATTAATGAATATCAATCATGCCTAGTTCTCCTCTAAGGAATTTAAATCTTTTAATGTCCAAGGGTTTTGTCAAAATATCAGCTAATTGATAATCAGTATGGACTTTTAAAAGAACGATGTTACCCTTTTCAATGTGATCCTTGAGGAAGTGGTATTTGATGTCTATGTGCTTAGTCTTTGAATGCATCACAGGATTGTTGGAGACTGAAATGGCTGAGGTGTTATCACAATAGATAGGACACACTTCTTGGGGGATTTCATAGTCCACTAGTTGTTGCTTCATCCATAGTATTTGTGAACAGCAACTCCCAGCAGCTATGCACTCAGCTTCAGTCGTAGAAGTGGAAATTGATGCTTGTTTCTTGCACAAACAGGAGACCAACCGGTTACCTAGAAATTGACAAGTTCCACTGGTACTTTTCCTGGTGACCCTACAAGCTGCAAAATTAGCATCTGAATAGCCAATTAGTGTAAATGATGAGTCTTTTGGATACCACAAACCTAAGTTAGCAGTTCCCACAAGATATCTAATGATTCTTTTAACAGCTTATAAATGAGATTCTCTAGGGCTTGAAATCTAGCACACACACATACGGCAAACATGATATCTGGCCTACTGGCGGTTAAGTAAAGTAGAGATCCTATTATATCTCAGTAGAGTGTCATATCTACTTTCTTACCGGACTCATCTTTGTCTAGGTGTACATTGGTGGCCATTGGAGTGCTTTGAGGATGAGCAGAATCAAGACCAAATTTCTTGATTAGATCTTTGGTATATTTGACTTGATTGATGAAGATACCTTCTTGGGTTTGCTTGACTTGAAGTCCAAGGAAAAATGTTAGCTCACCCATCATGCTCATCTCAAATTTGCTCTGCATAAGTTTTTCAAATTCTCTTGCATAATTTTTCGTTAGTAGATCCAAAAATAATGTCATCAACATATATTTGAACTAACAATGAATGACTATTATGCTTTGCAATAAATAAAGTGGAATCGATTTAACCTCGTTCGAACTTCTCACTTAGTAGGAATTTGGAGAGAGTTTCATACCATGCTCGAGGTGCTTGCTTGAGGCCATACAAAGCTTGATTAAATTTGTAGACATGATTAGGCTTCTTGGAATCTTCAAATCCTAGAGGTTGTTCTACATATACAAGCTCTTGATGTTCCCCCTTGAGAAATGCACTTTTCACGTCCATTTGATATAACTTAAACTCTTTGTAGGCTGCATAGGCAAGAAATAACCTAATGGCTTCTAGTCTAGCTACGGGGGCAAAGGTCTCATCATAATCTATGCCTTCTTCTTGTCTATATCCTTTTGCCACTAATCTAGCCTTGTTTCTTATTATCTTTCCAGACTCATCTAATTTATTTCTATAAACCCATTTCGTTCCAATCACTGTTTGATCACTAGGTCTAGGCACTAATTCCCATACTTTGCATCTATCAAACTGGTTAAGCTCTTCTTGCATAGCTTCTACCCAGCTGGGGTCATCAAGTGCTTCTTCAGTCTTCTTTGGTTCTATATTTGAGACCGTAGTAGAGGAAAATAATCCATGTTGATCCTCCATGCTTCTTAACTGGCCTCTAGTCATTCTTGGACCAAAGACATCACCAATCACATTTTCTAAAGGATGATCTCTAACTGTTCTCACTTCCCTAGGAAGGTCTTGCCTTACTGATTCTTGTCTTAAGGTTTCTATTGGAGGAGTAGAATCGGCTAAGGGAGGAGTAGAATCGGCTAAGGGAGGTGTGATCGGTTGGGGAGATCGGTTAGGAGAAGGTGATGCTGACTGATGGTGATCGGTTAGTGGAGAGAGAAACGGAAAGTTGATGTTTAAAATTGGTTCAGCTTTAGGTGGTGAATTAGGAATGGTAACATGAGGACTAGCTGGTAATGGATCGGTTAAAGGAGTTTGTCTACTGGGTTGTCTAACCGATTGAGGAAAGAAGGAGTCATCAACTAGGTCTCTACAGGTTACACCACTAGAGGCTGAAGGCTGACCTGGAGGTTGATTTGCATTGATACTGATGGATTGATTGGAATATTTATTGCTGGATTCACCTGTCTCAAACACACCAGAATTATCAATACTATTTGAAGCCTTATCAGACTCTAGCAAATCAAATTCGTCAAAAGTAACATGAACAAATTCAATAATTTTCAACAATCATTTATTAAAAACTCTAAATGCCTTACTGTGTTTGGCGTAGCCAACAAAGATACCTTCATCAGCTTTTTCATCAAATTTACCTCGGTGCTCTTTACAGTTGTAAAGTACATAGTATTTGCAGCCAAAAATCTTGAAGAAACCAATGTTGGGAATTCTGCCACGCCACAGCTCATAAAGGTGTAAGTACGCCAATCCAATTCGCGACCCTTTTTAGGTGCATTTTAATATGATAAAATTGCACTAGGGGCGTTTTGGTAAATTCCCGGTCCATTCCGAAACTTTCGGGAACTTTTTATAAGTTTCTCGCTAAGAAAGGACCTACAAGGAATTATTGGCTTTGGACCTTTAAGGAATTAGCCCGGAATGTTCTAGAACCAGTTGCTGGCGCCAGAAACGGTTATTGACACGTTATGTCACGCGACAACTTGAGCCATGGAAAAGCGGAGCAGGAGGTCATGCGACATATTAAAGCATTTCCCAAATCAGTGTTAAATACCAAAATCTCTCATTTGTAAAAGGAGGACGGCACATACTCTCTCTCTCGCTACTCTCTCTCTAGACGCAAACATCAATCTCCTCTCTCTCTCACTAGACGCAAACACCCATTGCTCCCTCCCTGGATCGTCTTCTTCACCATTCCTCTCTCTAATCTCCTCCCTCACCAGCTCTCTTCCATTAATCCACCGGAGCAACATCCTTCTCACCGACGACAACCCAATTTCCTCTCAATCCACTCTTCACCGCTCGCTGTCTCCCCTGTTCTAAACCCATTGGCCGGCGACCCACACCCCTTGATCTCTCAATTGCTCCTCAACCAAGCAATCGCCTACCATCGTTCCCTCTATACCTAACACCGATCTACTCTCTCTCACTCTCCCTCTCTCCAAATCAACCGGCGATATCTCCCATCGTTCCCCTTCTCCGGCGACAACCTTACTCCTCAACAACAACCACTACATCACCGGTGTCTCTCTCGCCCTCTAATCGCCTCCTCAGCAAAGCTCTTCCTCTCTCAATCTCCTTCCTCACCGAATGCAATCCCTGCTCTCCCCAAAATGCCGCTCTCTCTCTCTCAACCCCAGGTGATCTGAGACACCACCGAAGGCCTCGCCCAATTCTCTCTAATTCCCTGTCTTACCTGGTTCCACCTCTCTTTATACCCAAAACCGATTGCCGTCTCCTTCCCCTGTTTCCAGAGCCCTAGTCTGTTCCACACACAGGCACTTGAAACTGCCGAGCTACCAAATCTGGGAGTTCGAATCATTTTCTGGAGCTGATTGAAGACTCTCTATACCGACATGGTATAGAGAGCGTGGACACTACAACAGTAACGAAGCCTAACCTTCTTTCTCTCTGTTTCTGCATAGTGCAATTGCTGTGATTCAATAATGCTTGCAGTGTAGAACTGAGTATACCGGCTTCGTTACAATATCAGTTAGCATGTAGTATGCTATGGTTTGTTTAGATATTCTGATCATTGAAGTTATCGTGGTGATGATACTTGTTTTGTTCATGTGATTGTGTGCGTTGTTGAAATTACCCGGATCCGAGAGGCAGCGCGATCGCGCCCCGGCATCTGGCATCTTTCGCGTTGGAGCGGTGTCTCGCCATTTGTTTTCGCATTTGTAGAGTCGCCACGCCGTTTTTATTAAGCCCAAAACATTGAAAAAGGGCATCAGTTTAAAGATAATTTTAAACTGTTTTTGTGTGATGAGATTTTGAGTTCGGAGGTCAGATGACTCCTCGGGAAGAGAATATTAGAATATTAGAGCTCACCCGAGTCGCCTCGTAAAACGAGTCTTTCGGATACCCCTAATATCCTTTAAATATTGTGTGTGTGTGTGTGCTTTTAAAAATGCATGCTGTATCGGATGTCTACATTGTATGCTATGTATTGAAATGTATTGAAATAGTAATGGCAGGAAGCCTTACCAATGTTGGTTCGTGTCTGTCTTCCGCTGGGGAATAGTGTTTGAGGTCGGAGTAGCGTTCCGGTACGGATCGGGATTGCTTCGGGAGGGGCCGGTTGTCTGCGGACAGAGTTTCGGCGTGAGTTGATGTTGCAGGCTGCGTTCGGGCAGAGGTTCGGCGTGCGTGGGGATCGTCGGGATCACTTGGGCAGAGGTTCGGCGTGCGTTGGGGTGGCCGGAGTCACTTGGGCAGAGTTTCGGCGTGGTTTGGGATCGCCGGTTTGACTCGGAAAGAGCCGGGACACCGTGGAAAGACCAGGCAAGGCCTCGGAGTACCACGAGGGGCCTTAGAGTACCTCGAGAGTGCCTCGGGGCAGCGCGGGAGCATCTCGGGAGCGCTCGGGGAGGCTTTGGAGCACCACGAGGGGGCTCGGAAGGCCTCGGAAGGATCCAAAAGGGGTCGGGAATGCCTCGGAAGGACTTAGAGGGGAAGCCAGAAGGCCTAGGGAGGAAGAGAGAAGTGGGAGGTGTGTGAAAATGAGGAGGGGGGTCCTCTATTTATAGTGCCAGATTTGGTGCAAAGAGGTCCGTACGGACCTCCCTGGTAATCCAGACTTTTGGTTTTCCTCGATTTGAGGGAATCTGTGATGATGGGGGAATATTTGCAATTATGATGTTCCCTGTGCAATAAGGTCCGTACGGACCAAGTTGACATGCAAAGAGGTCCGTACGGACCAACTCTGCAGGGGGGTAATCATTTTCCCCGGGATTTGAGGGAATATTGTGGACTTTAAGAGGATTCAGTAATTATTAGAGCAAAGAGGTCCGTACGGACCATTATTGCTTTTCCAATTTCCTGAAAATTCCCTAAAGGTCCTTTGTCCCTTTTTATCCCAGAAAGGCTCCTCCCTTGGTTTGGCTGGGGGTTTTGAGTGCCAGGGGTCATCGAGACTGCGTTGATGAGTCTGCGGTGTTTCCCGTGTGTTTGAAAGGGGGTGATCCAGATTGGGGTACTTACAGAAGCCCCTCGACGACGTCACTTATGGAAGAAGTGGGGTCGCCGATAAGATAAGGGTCCTAATCTGGATCGCGTGCATGGGAGATAAAGTGACCGGGGAGGTCAGTGTGAGGACGTGGTGGTGTCCTGGGTGACCGTATAGGTCAGTAGGCTGGACCCTGTGATAGGATTCCTACGTATCCCTAGCGGGAATCAAGCCTGGTCGTAGTTCAGAGGTGGGGTGAGTGTTTTGTGAATGCGGGCGTGGTGGTGCCCTGAAGTGTCGTGTGACCGCCGAGGTCAGTGGTAAGGACGTGGTGGTGTCCTGGGTGACCGCATGGGTCGATGGCTGGACCCTGTGATAGGATTTCTACGTATCCCTGGCGGGAATCAAGCCTGGTCGTAGTTCAGAGATTGTGTAATCGTGAGTGTATGCGGGCGTGGTGGTGCCCTGAAGTATCGTGTGACCGCCGAGGTCAACTGTGAGGACGTGGTGGTGTCCTGGGTGACCGCATAGGTCGATGGCTGGACCCTGTGATAGGATTCCTACGTATCCCTAGCGGGAATCAAGCCTGGTCGTAGTTCAGAGATTGTGTAATCGTGAGTGTATGCGGGCGTGGTGGTGCCCTGAAGTATCGTGTGACCGCCGAGGTCAACTGTGAGGACGTGGTGGTGTCCTGGGTGACCGCATAGGTCGATGGCTGGACCCTGTGATAGGATTCCTACGTATCCCTAGCGGGAATCAAGCCTGGTCGTAGTTCAGAGGTCGTGAAATTGTGAGTGCGGGCGTGGTGGTGCCCTGAAGTGTTATGTGACCGCCGAGGTCAGTTGTGAGGACGTGGTGCTGTCCTGGGATGGAAATTTTACGATTTTCCTAATCGGGTGGTTTAAGGCCTTCCGGGCCGGAGATAGTGATTTGGGAGGTTTATACGGTCTTCCGGACCGAGTGGTTTAAAGCCTTCCGGGCTGGGGATAGCGTGAGGACTTGAATCGTCTTCTGAATGTGGTTGCGCCACGCGTGAGGACTTTGAATCGTCTTCTGGCGGCGGTTTCGATGCCACGCGGGAGGACTTTGAATCGTCTTCTGGCGGCGGTTGGTGCCACGCGGGAGGACTTTGAATCGTCTTCTGGCGGCGGTTGGTGCCACGCTGGAGGACTTTGAATCGTCTTCTGGCGGCGGTTAGTGCCACGCGGAGGACTTTGAATCGTCTTCGGCGGCGGTTGGTGCCACGCGGGAGGACTTTGAATCGTCTTCGCGGCGGTTGGTGCCACGCGGGAGGACTTTGAATCGTCTTCTGGCGGCGGTTGGTGCCACGCGGGAGGACTTTGAATCGTCTTCTGGCGGCGGTTGGTGCCACGCGGGAGGACTTTGAATCGTCTTCTGGCGGCGGTTGTGGAGGCATGGCTGCCTTGAGCTTCGAGAGGTTTAGATGTCTCGTGCTTTGTCAGTTGGGGAGAAGGTTGGACTTACAATGGCTGCCGGTGTTCATCCGTTGGGGATTTATTGTGGCCTTGTAGGGGCTTGCAAGGATTCCCTTTTTGACTTGCTGGGGAAGGAGCTCGGGCTTACTTTGATGGCCGGTGATTGCTTCACCATTTGGCATTTTGGAGGCGTTTCGTGCCTTGGGATTTGTATTCGGAGGTGTTGGCTCCTTCTTGCGCTTGTTTTGCCGTTGAGTGGGCAAAGTTCGGGCTTACATTGACGGCCGATGCTGGGGATAAGTAGTCTTGTATGACTTCCCTTTGACTTGTTGGGGAGGAGCTCGGGCTTACTTTGATGGCCGGTGCTTGAGTTGCCGTTGAGCGTTTTGGAGGCATCTCGTGCCTTGATATTCGTGCTGGGAGGTTTTGGCTCCTTCTTGAATTGCCGTTGAGTGGGCGAGGACCGGTCTTACATTGACGGCCGGGGGTTGAATTGCCGTTGAAGTGGGCGAGGACCGGTCTTACATTGACGGCCGGGGGTTGAATTGCCGTTGAAGTGGGCGAGGACCGGTCTTACATTGACGGCCGGGAATTGAATTGCCGTTGAAGTGGGCGAGGACCGGTCTTACATTGACGGCCGGGGGTTGAATTGCCGTTGAAGTGGGCGAGGACCGGTCTTACATTGACGGCCGGGAATTGAATTGCCGTTGAAGTGGGCGAGGACCGGTCTTACACTGACTGCCGGGGGTTGAATTGCCGTTGAAGTGGGCGAAGATCGGTCTTACACTGACTGCCGGGAATTGAATTGCCGTTGAAGTGGGCGAGGACCGGTCTTACATTGACGGCCGGGGGTTGAATTGCCGTTGAAGTGGGCGAGGACCGGTCTTACATTGACGGCCGGGGGTTGAATTGAAGGGTTAGGGACCATTCTGCACTTGGATTTGCTGAAAAAGGCCTTAGGACAGCCAGGGGCAAAGATTATAAGGGCAGGAAAGTAATTTGGCCCTCCCTTGCAAGAAGGTCCGTACGGACCAACCTGGATGCAAAGAGGTCCGTACGGACCACTTTGGTTTTTTACAGTTCCCAGGTTTTGACCGGGTTAAAAAACCGAGGCCCCCTTCACTTCTTCTTCTCCAGTTCGTGCATCCGAGAGAGAGAGAGAGAGAAAACCTCCATTTTTACCAAAATCCTCCATTTTTTCGCTTGAATCGCTTGCAATGGCGGAAGGATCTCGAAGGAGTCGTCGTCAACGCAGTCAAGAAGTGGTCGAGCAACGGATGGAGCTCCAAAGAAATTGGATTTCGTTTGTTCCATCTTCGAAGAACCCGGATGTCTTGTATCCAAATCCGGAGGTGCACAATCGTCGTTCTAGGAACGTCGGGGAGGTAAGAAATCCGTTCCGTTTTGATTCCCTGCTCGAATTTTTGAATGCTAGAACTAGGTTTTAGTTTTTCGCATTTTTGAATTTTTGTTATTTTTTTTATGCCTTTTGTGAAATTCTTGATGAATTGTTGAAAATGGACATGTAAAAATTGTGGGTATGTGTATTTTGTGCAGAAATGTGTAGATTAGTTTTTATTTGTGAAAATAAAGTGCTTCTCTAATGAAATGCATGCTTTGGTGTTTTGTACCGTATGCTATTTATGTATGTACATTATGAGAAAAGTTTGTCGTGTAGTGACAAATTTTGTGAAAAAATGTGACATGTGCCGTGTGTTGTGACGGGTTTTGTCTGAAAGTGTGTGCCGTGTAGGGACGGATTTTTGAAAAATGTGTTATGCAGATGTGTCATGCCGTGTGTGCCATGTTTTTGGGTGACGGACTTTGTGGGGAAAATATGTGCAATATGTGCCGTGTTTTGTGACGGGTTACATGTGCCTTTGCCGTGTTGGGACGGACTTTTTTGAAAATGTGTCGTGTAGGGCTTAATCCCTCTTTTGAGAAAATGTGTACAGTGTGTGCCGTGTTTTTGTGACGGACTGCATGGGAAAAATTATATGTATAATGTATGTGAAAATTATGTGCAACATGTGCCGTGTTTTGTGACGGGTTATATGTGAAAAATATGTGCAATGTGTGCCGTGTTTTGTGACGGGTTATTTTCATGGCTTTTCGTGTTGGGACGGACTTTTGTGCCTTTTGTTTTATATTAAGTAATCGTGATTGACGTACCTTTGCCGTGTTTACCCGCAGGATGCGGGGCTTATGGCCGGGAAGGCCAAGAGGATGAAGACTCGGGATCGCTCGAGGATGTTGTTGAGTTGTGGCAATGGGATGCCCGATATTTCGTGGATGGTAGGCCGAGTCCCGTGAGGCCGGTCTACGCTTCGGCTTGGGTGTGTTCGTAGAGAACCCGGCCGGGTTTTCGACATGAGGAAGAACAAGAGCGTCTTCCTTGGCCTTTCCGAGTATTGGTGGGATACCACCCACACCTTCCATCCGAGCCGGGGAGAGGTGACGGTGACGCCTACCGACTTTGCTGCGATTACACGGCTTTCCTTAAAGGAGGGCCTACGGTGGCGAGATATGATATCCGATGCCGTGTTGACCGAGCTGCCGGGCTTTGAGCCTCGTCCTCGCGAGGGCCCGGGGATGCTGTATAGCGATGTGGAGCCGAGGATCACGGCCAAGATTGGGGCCTATGTCCGGGGACCGGCCAGTGGACGGCGGAGCACCTGGCGCGCTCCTTTTTGTGGTATGCACCGTCCGAGACTTTATTCTCGAACCACGCGATCGCGGCTCCCTTTGCTCGTTGGAGAGCTTGATTGATCTGGATAGAGTTTGTGACATTGCTTGGGGCGAGGCGGGCTTCGCCGAGCTCTACTTTTCTTTGGACCGGTTTAGCCTGGGAGCGGCGCGATTCTTTGGCCCGTTTTGACTTTGCTTGAGGTATGAGTTTATTGTCGTTTTTTGATTTAGCAACTTGTCGCTTCTCCGTTTTCTTTTGCACCGAGCCTTTTCTCGTTTTTGTCACATGTGTGGTTTTATGAGGTTTTTCGGTGTTTCCCGTGGGATAGAGATCCTGGGCCGATTCTTTGCGTACCCGCTATCTTTGAGGTCAGGGCTCGTACGGCGAGGAAGAGGAGGACCAGCAGGGGGAAGCTCACCATAGCCTACGGGGATGTGCAGGAGCGTCTGGAGAGGGGTAGCCCTGAGGGGTTTATTTTGTTCCCGTGGGCTCCGGTATGAGGGTGATGAGTTCGAGGGCTCCCGAGGTGACAGCCGCAGCCGGAAGATGCCGCGGGCCCGACCTGCGACGTCATGTACCCGGGAGCGGGTCTTCGGGCAAAGATGGCCTGTGTGTGCGTCCCGTGGCTCCGAGGGACCCTCCTTTTGGGATGCTTGATTCCCGGGATATGGATGTGCTTGATTTTGAGAGGTACCTTGGCGGTGTGGGCGCCGAAGAGTTCATTTTGTATGGAGAGGATTACGGGGCCTTTGTGAGGAGGAAGCTGAGGACGCCGCAGGTACTGGCGAGGGAGAGAGAGGCTGGCCCGCAGGCTCCCCAGAGGTTTCGATGCCGGGGCCGGATTTCACGTATGTCCGTGGGGACGGGTCGAGGCGGAGGGTGTCCGTACCCGCTTTCGAGCAGTTCCCGCCGCATACGAGCGGATCCCGATAGATCGATGAGTGTGCCGACTCTTTTCCATCTTGGCATCTTTTTCCGTATTTTTCTCTTTTTGTTGTTGAGTATAACCGTATTGCCGAGCGTTTCCTTGGCCGCTTGCTTGTGCAGTCCCGGGAGAGCCTATGATATGCCGACTCGCCGTTACGTGGCGATGAGGTCGTTTGCGAAGAAGATGGCGTCGAAGCTGTCTTGCCGGTCTTCCCGACGCGTGCCGGCGTACCAGCCTATGCCTTTGAGGCATTCTGTTGACGTTCCTCCACCGAGAGCCGAGCCGGAGCCGCAGCAGGAGGGACCTTCGAGGGGGCGACATAGTTTGGATGCCGGGACATCTTCGGGAGCTCCGGGGCAGCAGCCCTTTATCGCTTCTTCCCTCCTCAGATGCACAGGCGAGGGTCCGTCGAGCCTTCCTTCTTTGATCCTTTCGCCGGATTTGATCCTTCGAGTACTTTGAGTACCAGCCTCGGAGGGGCTCGGTATTACGATGACGAGGACGTGACGGGCGAGTTCACAGGATGCCCGACTTCTCTCCTCGGGAGGACCTCGGCGAGGATGATGATGATGCCGAAGAGTCGGATTAGGGTCCATTTGCTTTCCCTCTTTCCATATCTTCTCTTTTTTTGTTTAGCAAATGAGACATTTGATGTACCCGTAATAAAACACTCGTATTTGCACGGCAAACAACATTTTATTTTAAGATGTAATGTCATTTTTGGGATTCCCGGGAATTGTCCTAGAAATTGTTGCTAGTATTTTTTTATTTTCAGTGCATGCCACGTGAGCCGAGAGTGCGTTTGTGGGTAGTGTATGTTTGCAGGGAATGGCTTTGGCCGTTGTTTGGGCGCTTTGGAGCAAGGTCCCGCCGAGGACAAATGGTTGTTGTACTGTTTGGCCGGGAAAATGGGTCATGGTTGCAAGGAGGTCCGTACGGACATACTTAGCATGCAAAGAGGTCCGTACGGACCAACCTTGCTTTTGGGAAGGAGATAAATGCTTTCCAAATGTCCGGTTCTTCCCCATTTCCCCATTTGCGGCCATTTTCGAGCTTTCTTCCCCATTTTCTCTAGGAACCTCCATTTTTGCCATGGATTCTTCGTACGTCCCTAGAATTTTGCCGAGGCTTTCGCAGAGAGGCAAGCACCCTTCCTTGAGCAGCTGAAAACGTGGATGCGGCGCCGTATGAGGCATCAGAGATGGGCTTTCGAGGTAAGGTTTCGTCTTTGCTCGATTTGGTCTTTTAAGGAGTTGGTTCCTGATTGGGATTTGTTGCGGGCTGCCGCGAAGTTCTGGGATGTTAGGAGGCATGTGTATTGTTTCTCCTACAATGAAATGGTGCCCACTTTTGAGGATTTTCGGGCTTTGATTGGAGGACCGGAGGTGGAGGCCATCTCGCTTCCTTTGATTGGTGGTGCTGCCGTGAGCGTGAAGCTGGCAGGCTTTCTGCGGATTTCGTTGGGAGAAGTGCAGGGCATGATCCTTGATTCGGGTCATATCGACATTTCTGAGTTGCCGGAGCGGTTCATGGCTGATGATGAGAGTGGTGTCTCTTGGGACGCATTTGCCTTGTGCGTGATGGCGACGCTTTTCCTGGTCAACTCCCTTGGTATTTGCGATGGCGCTTTGCTAGATGTGGTAGGGCACTGCAGGGCTGGAGAGGATATTGTCCCGTTGGTGCTGGGGGAGACTCTTCATGGTATCGACCGTCTGGCGACTGCGGATCGTTTTATGAGAGGGGGAAGCCCCGCTTTGCTCACCTTGTGGCTGCGAGAGAGACTTCAGGCCATGCCCGAGGCTCCGACGTCATTTAGCCCGTGGTCATTTGCTCAGCGACCTCTTGTGTTGGATATGGATCACCCGCCCGGGAGAGATGGATGGCACAACTTGGTACGCATCGATCCGCCGATGGGTTCCACACCGAGGATTGAGACTAGGAGGATCTTGCAGAAGGGTCCTATGTTGTCGAGTTCCGTGTTTGTCTTGGTCCTCCTTCTATATTTCGTCGCTTGTTTCCTGGCAGTTTGGGATGAAGCAGAGCCTTTGTTGGGCCGGGATGACCTTGCTATCCGCGGAGGTAGTTCCTCTTTGTATGGCAGCTTCGTGTGCCTTCTTGTATTTTCCTCGAGGGTATGGAAGTATTCCGCTTTCCCTCCCGTGGTACTCCTTAGACGTCTGGGAGTATCGTATCGATGACTCGCACTCGGCCCGGTATGAGCAGCGGTGTCAAGGGCTCCCAAGTGGTCTTGGAGAGCGTGCGTGTAGCGATTCTGGGACCCGGTTGCCGTAGTATCTATTGCCTTAGGAGTTCCGAAGCCTGGTCCGACCCTTTCGATGTGACGGGAGACACTTTGTTTGACTACGAGACTAGAGTTGACCGACCGAGAGGGAGAGGTCCTCTTTCGTGCACTCGCAGGAGGAGATCCGAGCCGAAGCACGGGCGAATGAAGCCCTTAGAGCTACCGGATTGTTTGACTCTACTGGGAGGACCCCGGCATCTCGGACCGAGAGACGCAGAGTTGGTTCACGTGGAGCGAAAGAAGACTCACCGGGACGAGGGAAGAAAGGAAAGAATGGCGAGGGACAAGCGCGAGATGGCGCGGAATGACCTCCTAAGTATCCATTCATTGCATTTGCAAACACATTATTTGTTAAATGTATTAAAGCTTTGTCTTTTAGCATGTTGTGAACTTGAGAGTAGACCGTGCTTGAACTCATCAAGAAATGTTGTAAACCGTTAGTGATTTGTGATTTACTTTTAAAGCTTTGTCGAGACGCAAGATCTCTTGTTTGCCTTTGTTTCTTTTGTGCACCTTGTCGGCGTCCGTCCTTGGACTTTTCTGTTGCATTTGCAGACTGAAGGCTCTGGCCATGACGGCAATCCCTTTTGCTTAGGCTTTGTGCTTGGCCGAGAGGTTGAGTGATCTCCCGACAAGTTGTTTTGACGGTCTTTTCCGCAGCCTTCCTCGCCTCTTGTTGGCGTCGGGCTCTTGACCTCTTTTTGCCTTCTTGCTCGAGCTTCTTTTATTTATTGTTTTTTTTGTGAGCCCTTGCTCGAGCTCTCTTTTTTTTTTTTTTTTTTGAAGCGCGTGAGGGCGAAGATAAGCCCCCGGGCTCGGGAAGGCATACATGAGTCCGCCGTTTGATGCCGGGAGTGACCCTCGGATGTCCTTTGATGTTGCCACCGTCGTTTGACTTGGTCAAGGTGACTGTTGGGGCGTGTTTTTGAAAAGTGCGTAGCTTGATGGAGGTCTTGATTGACATTCAAACTTTTGACTTTTTGTGTATTTTTAGACCGGACCAATTAAGGTTGCCTACATTCCCCTGACTAGAGGGCTCAGTTCCGCGTAGTTCGACACTACATGGAGTGCCAAGAGATGCACGCTTGTTCTTCTTTAGGCGAAGTATCTCGCGAAGTTTGCTTCCGTTGACTGGATTCATGAAGGGATTGCCTTCTAGGTCCTGTCGCCTTCATGGCACCTCCGAGAAGATCTTTTGAACCACGAAAGGGCCGATCCATGTTGGTTCCCATTTTCCCAGCTGGTTAGTTCGGAGTGGGAGGCTTTTCTTTGAGTACAAGGTCGCCTTCCCCGATGTCTCGGGATTTGACTTTCTTGTCGAAAGCTCTAGCCATCCCGCTTTGATAGGCTCCTGACGTGTTCCATAGCCTTTAGTCGTCGCTCGTCTAGTAGAGCCAATTCGTCGTGTCGGCTTCGGAGCCATTCAACTTCGTTGATGTCATTTTCCAACAAAGACTCTGAGTGAGGGAATTTCCAGCTCGATGGGAAGGACTGCCTTCCATCCCGTATGTCGTGGCAAATGGGGTTTCTCCCGTGGTCGTTCGACCGATGTGCGGTAGCCCCAAAGTGCAAGGTGCGGCTTCTCTGGCCAATCTCGTCCTCGGGTGGTCATTTTTCTGATGATCCGTTCGAGGGTTTTGTTTGTCGCTTCCACGGTGCCGTTTGTTTGTGGCCGGTAGGAGAAGATTTGTGGCGTGTGATCTTGAATTCAGCCGCCAGCCTGTCGAATTCCCTTCGAAGTGTGAACCATTGTCTCGATATGACCTCATTTGGTATGCCGTATTGGCGCATGATGTTTTCCTTGAGGAAATGCGCGACCTTCTTGGAGGTGAGTACCTTGTAGGACTTGGCTTCGACCCATTTGGTGAAGTAGTCGATGGCTACTAAGATGAACTCGCGACCGTTGCCGTCGGAGCGATTTTCCCGATGACGTCAATTCCCCAAGTGGCAAATGGCCGTGGTGTAGTCATGCGGTAGAGATCGTGGGGCGGCAGATGATTGAGGTTGGAGAACCGTTGGCACTTGTCGCAGCTTCGGACAAAGTGGATGCAATCCTGCCTCCATGGAGATCCAAGTAGTAGCCCATCCCGAGAACGATTTGCATCGTGGCTCGCGTTCATGTGGGGACCGCAAGCCCCATTGTGGACTTCGTTCATGAACTTGTTTGCTTCTTCTTGGCTGATGCAGCGTAGGAGTGGCCCATGGTAGCGTTTCTTGTATAGCATGTCCCCGAGGATGACGAAGTGAGAGGCAAGGCGTTTTAGGGCCATGATGCTCTTTGTTTTGACCCCTTCTGTGTGTGGGTCTTCCTTGTTCATGAAGGTGGTTTCCCCGTTCTTGAGGTATTGGAAGATCTGGTTTGTGCTGGAAATGGCGTCGGACTTGCGTCTCTTTGGCTCTTCAGCAATTCCCAAATTCACTTTGGTTAAAACCTCCTCGGCAGCTTGGGCCCGGTTTTTCTCTCGTTTGACAACATGCTTAAAGATGTGCTTAATGCATTTATTTAATTAATGTGTTTGCCTTTTGTATAGATGAATTGTTATTAACTGTTTTGATTAGTTAATATCATCATTTGTTAAAGATGCAATGAAATGATTTTTTAGGAAGGTCGGACCTTTTATTGAAAGCGTGAAGACTGTACATCGTTGATCAAAGATTCACAATCGTCGGGCGTAAAGCCGTCAAAAGACTCAAAAGATGTGAATTCACAGACAACAAGACTCGAAGCTAGACTATAGGCGACGAGGGATTGGACCAGGCTTCATTACTCTCGGATGGCTGGAGCTCTAGAGGGAGTGGTGCTGGTTCAGGTGGCCAATCTTCCCTTGGCATGAGTCCCGGAAAGTAGCTTGCATGCGGTTCGATTTCAAACCAGATCGCGGAGGTTTTTGGCTGCTCCCGATGATGTCCCTCCATTAGTGTTGCCACCGACCTTGGGGTTTTTGATGATAGAAGTCGCCGAGGGCTACTTCTAGGAGGGCGAAGCATTCGGCGGTCTGAGTTGATTCTTGCCGATGTTGATCACTTTCATAGAATCTGCCTCTTTATCTGGATCTTTGCTTGGACGACATTTACAATGTCCGATTCGAGCGGGCATGCTATATCTCCTTCCCCCGATTAAGCCTTGGAGGAAGTTGCGCCTGTTCATCCAGGTCTGGACAGGAATGTTGAATTGAACTAAAGCGTGATGGATGTCCCCATAAGATCCGAGTGTCTGGCTAGAGGGTTCTCTTGTACGGGGATCGGTGATGAGCCGCTTTTCCAGAGGGTTTTCGGGAAGTAAGGGTCTACTCCTCGATCAATCTCCATTAGGGCATCCATCTCTTGATCCTCTCTCAAGCATTCTTCACGGCCGCATATATCGAGTTGTCATCCCGACCCATGAGTTCTTCGATTTCCGGCTCGTCGCGGCTTAGAGCGTGGATGTAAGGATCCACTTCGTAGCGGGACGGGGTAGGAGAATTATTCGGGGAAGAGTATTCGGTCATGCTCTGACCTTCTTAAGGTCATAGCTTGGCGGCCAAGCACTTGCCATTACTGTTGCTTCCGCGGATCACTTCGATCGCTCCATTGGCATTGATGAATTTCACGCATTGGTGAAGAGTAGATGATATCGCTTTCATCGATGTATCCAAGGTCGTCCCAACAAAGCAGAGAAGGTTGGTTTGATTTCCACGACTTGGAACTCTACCGACTCCGGTTGTACGTCGAATTGGATCCTCGGATTGATGACTCCTACGATTGGTCGTGCGGTGGAATCGTAGGCTTGGATTACCCGAGGTGAAGGCCTTATCGAGAGAACGGTCGATGCGGAGTCGTTTCGGTGTGCTCAAAGTGATGATGTTGACTGCGGAGCCATTATCAATCAAGATGTTCGGGAGGAAGAACATCTCTATTTTTATGAGGATGAGGAGGGCTTCGTTGTGCCGATTCTCACATATCGGCAAGTCATCGTCCGTGAAGGCTAAACCGCTTCCCGTGCTACCGTTTGACTCGATCTCTTCGGGAACGTTCGATCCATCCATTTGTATGCCTTGGCCGGGGCAAAGATCGTAGGGGAGACAGCTTGCCCTTGGGCGTTCTTGTCGGAATTCCCGGTCACGAGACCTTTTGACTCGTTTCACGCTCCCAGTCATAGCGGGACAAAGATGCGACGGTTTCGGAAATTACGAGTGCGCTCTCGCTTGGAGTTTCGTCAAAGGCTATTGAGTTTACCACTGTCGTTCCGAGGAATGGATTTCCGATGGTATTGGGACCACGAGGGCGTTCCAATTTTCCTCCTCAATGAGCCCCTGGACCAACCGCTTGAGCACGAAGCAATTGTCGGTGGTGTGGCCGGGGTAGTTGTGGAAGGCGCGGTGCTTGCTCATATCCATGTTGGGTTTGGGAGTCTTTGGTTGGAAATTCTCGAGCGGCTTGAGAAGATTTCGTTTCACCAAAGCTTCAAATACTTGACCCAAGGGCATTTCAAGGTTGTCTAAATGCTGGAACTGTGGGAAGCGAGGGGGATTGTTATTCTTTGGGGCTGCTTGATCGCGGTTTACTTGAGCTCCATTATGAATGTAGTGTCTTGTTCCTTTGCTTCTTTTCCTTTGGTCGGGCGGGAGTTGAAGTTGCCAGTGTTTGTTCGATAGCGGTAAGATGAGGCGGGGGTTGCTTTGTTGCCTTTTGAAGACTCGGAGTCTTTTCAAACTTAGTCCCGGCGTTGACCATGGCACGGAGATCCGGATAGAAATGGTGGCTGATCAAGGTCCTCAAAGATGGCTTGAGGCAGGAATGGAAGATGTCCATCTGCTCTTCTTTGGAAAGTGGATCCATTATCTCGCTTAGCTTCCCGGTTCCATCTTTTGTAGAACTCGCCCTTTGGTTCGTCATCCTTTGTTCGGTGGCTTGCGGTCATGGCGGTTTGTCTCCCATTCAAGGTTGGCACGGTACTTCTCCAGGAAGATTTCACCGATTCGATCCCACGTGGAGCGGTTTTACGCCTTCACATTGAGGAACCACCTTAGTGCCGTGGATTTGAGGGAATGCCGAAAGTGATTTGCCATCTGTTGAGGGGTTGCCCCTTTGGCTCTCATACCCGGGACGTAGGTGTCGATGTGGGTTTTGGGCATTCTGTCCCGTCAAACTTTTCCATTTCCGGCATCCCGAACTTTGGAGGGAGAGGGACCACTTTGTTCGGATCGGTAGGCGGGGAGGGAGTCCTTCTCGAGAACTAGCTAGCTTGCCTTGCATGTCTTTCATTTGTTCGATCGGCCACGCCATGTGAGGATCGGTATGCGAGGTGGGTTACCATTTTCGGGGACGGAAACCGAAGATGGGGGTGGATCGGCGATGGGATCGCCATTCGGGAGTCTTGGGGAGGTAGTTGAGTGTATACCAACCCATACCCCAGGGTGTTGAAGTTGAGGGCGTGATTGCCGGGTCCGCTAAGGGTTGTGTTTGGGAGGCTGGGGAAATGATTCGTTAGCCCCAATTAGCGTACTAGCGGGTGGCAAACTTGAGATGTCGGGATATCCGCTCGGGATGCCCGTCCTCGGTAAGCATGGGGACTTTTGATTGTGGTTGTGAGGCTCGCACAGAGGCAAAGGATTGAATCCCAGGGGATACCGAGATGCATTGGGATCGGCGGAGCGAGCACATATGTGTGCTTTGTTGGTGCGAGCTTGATGTGCAGAGCCGGAAACCGATTGTGCCGAGGCGGGCATGTCTGGGCTGCTTGGCCGACGCCTGAGGGGAGCTTTAAGCGAGAGCCGCTGCGTTCTTTGGGATCTCGTAGCTTGGCGGAGGTGGAACTTGGCCATAGCTTTGAGAGACCTGGGAGCTGGTGATGTCTTCGTCCTTCTATGAGAACAAAGGTTCCATCGGGTTGGGAACTGCGATCGTTCCTCGAAGACGCAAGGTGTCTACGATCCAGCCTTGCTTTGCTCTTCTTGGCGCTTCTTGATGGTTTCGAAGGCTCGCAGCACCTCCTCCATTGTCTCGGAGGTTCCTTAGTGGCGGGGTTCCGTTTCCCTCACCGTTATCTCGTTGATCCCGTCATGGGAGAGTAGCGGACGGTGCGGGCCGTTGAAGCTGGAAGGGCTATCGGACCTTGTGACCTCGATACTGAAAAGGCGGCTTCCGTGTATACTCAACCACTCTCGGTTATTTGGAGGGGGTGATGGGCAAGGTTTAGACACGAGGAATGGCCTCACGGGATAAAAGGGGAAAGCTCACGTGGCATGCGGTTTCCGTTTCTTTTATTTTTATGATTTTTTTGTTGTTTTAATTTACTTAAAACATGTTTTCTCGTAATCCTAGGTAGGCCGGAAAAGATTGCTCTTCTTTTTCGCAACTATGCTAGATCCTGGGTCGCCGGAGACCATCTCGTGCGGCTATAAGCCCCTCGTTTTGCACTGTATTTCGACATCCCGGGGTGGACGGCCCCTGTGCGAGGGTCCTATAGTGCAAGCGGTTTCCACCGGCCTAAAAGAAAAATCGAACCTAAGGACCGAGCCTTTGTCATGTTCGTTTTGATGCGTTAGCCATGTGAATAGTGAACCGAGCCGGCCACTAAGTCAAGATCAGTCAAGAGTTCGGCATGACCTCTCTTTACCTTGCTTGCGCAAGGGATCTATGACGTTAGGCGTTGGCTGGGTCATATTGTCATGGCTGACGTATTAAAGGCTTGATGACATGGTGTCATGTGAGCATGGATGTATATCCGGGACGGAACATTGTGCAGGTGTAGCTTCTCGGAAATCAAGATCGAGTCAAGATTTTAGCATGACCTCTCATCGCTTTGCTTGCGCAAGGGATCTTGAGTTCCGAGCCTTGACTCAGAAGATGGTCGGCATGGTATATGTATCAGCCGTATGACACCTGACCGGGTAAAAACCAACCGAGTCTGGACAGAGTGTGACTCAAGACTCAAACGTGCAGGGCTGACGCTTGGCTAGGATGGGATGTTTGGAATGATCCCGTGCGCATCCGAGAGGCCTAGGAAAACCAAACGGACTGCAACTGAGACCACTCCGGGTTGAGGGTTGTAGTGTGCAGTGTATCCGAGGCAGCAGTGCGCGTAGCGTGCGGTGTAACCGAGGCAGCAGTGCGAGTAGTTTGCGGTCTCTAAAATTCTTTTTCTGAGTAAAACAGAAGTTTTTGAAGAATTTTAAATGTATGCACAGATGTATATTGATGCATTTTTTTTTGTATTTTTATTTTTTTTTGTAAAATAAAAACGAAGCACGTGCACACACACAACAGTTAAAGAAGGGGGTAAAAATGAAAGTTTGACCCTCATCATCGTTTTAAAAATCTTTTGTTTTGTTTAAAAGTTTTTAAAACAAAAAATCCCCAGCGGAGTCGCCAACTGAAATTACCCGGATCCGAGAGGCAGCGCGATCGCGCCCCGGCATCTGGCATCTTTCGCGTTGGAGCGGTGTCTCGCCGTTTGTTTTCGCATTTGTAGAGTCGCCACGCCGTTTTTATTAAGCCCAAAACATTGAAAAAGGGCATCAGTTTAAAGATAATTTTAAACTGTTTTTGTGTGATGATATTTTGAGTTCGGAGGTCAGATGACTCCTCGGGAAGAGAATATTAGAATATTAGAGCTCACCCGAGTCGCCTCGTAAAACGAGTCTTTCGGATACCCCTAATATCCTTTAAATGTTGTGTGTGTGTGTGTGTGCTTTTAAAAATGCATGCTGTATCGGATGTCTACATTGTATGCTATGTATTGAAATGTATTGAAATAGTAATGGCAGGAAGCCTTACCAATGTTGGTTCGTGTCTGTCTTCCGCTGGGGAATAGTGTTTGAGGTCGGAGTAGCGTTCCGGTACGGATCGGGATTACTTCGGGAGGGGCCGGTTGTCTGCGGAAAGAGTTTCGGCCTGAGTTGATGTTGCAGGTTGCGTTCGGGCAGAGGTTCGGCGTGCGTTGGGGTGGCCGGGGTCACTTGGGCAGAGTTTCGGCGTGGTTTGGGATCGCCGGTTTGACTCGGAAAGAGCCGGGACACCGTGGAAAGACCAGGCAAGGCCTCGGAGTACCACGAGGGGCCTCAGAGTACCTCGAGAGTGCCTCGGGGCAGCGCGGGAGCGTCTCGGGAGCGCTCGCGGAGGCTTCGGAGCACCACGAGGGGGCTCGGAAGGCCTCGGAAGGATCCGAAAGGGGCCGGGAATGCCTCGGAAGGACTTAGAGGGGAAGCCAGAAGGCCTAGGGAGGAAGAGAGAAGTGGGAGGTGTGTGAAAATAAGGAGGGGGAGTCCTCTATTTATAGTGCCAGATTTGGTGCAAAGAGGTCTGTACGGACCTCCCTGGTAATCCAGACTTTTGGTTTTCCTCGATTTGAGGGAATCTGTGATGATGGGGGAATATTTGCAATTATGATGTTCCCTGTGCAATAAGGTCCGTACGGACCAAGTTGACATGCAAAGAGGTCCGTACGGACCAACTCTGTAGGGGGGTAATCATTTTCCCCGGGATTTGAGGGAATACTGTGGACTTTAAGAGGATTCAGTAATTATTAGAGCAAAGAGGTCCGTACGGACCATTATTGCTTTTCCAATTTCCTGAAAATTCCCAAAAGGTCCTTTTGTCCCTTTTTATCCCAGAAAGGCTCCTCCCTTGGTTTGGCTGGGGGTTTTGAGTGCCAGGGGTCATCGAGACTGCGTTGATGAGTCTGCGGTGTTTCCCGTGTGTTTGAAAGGGGGTGATCCAGATTGGGGTACTTACAGTTGTGCATGAATCGCGCTAAGGTGAGCGTGGATCATCTCATATCCACGTTCATCTAAGCTTGGATCTCTTTGAGGTCGTTGGGACCTGTTTTGTACATTTATCGTAGTGATTATGGATGCTCTTGTATTGATGTCGTGCGTTGGGCATGAATTGGTAAGGTGAGTGTGGATTATTCCATATCCACACTCATCTGCAAATTGGTTCTCTCTGAGGTCGTTGGGATCTGGTTTCTATATTCGTTACTCTCGGATTGTCTTTTATTATCTCTGAAATTCATTGATTGTAAAATCTCTGCAGATGGCGGAGTATGTCCCGCGACACAACTGGCCATTCATGGTCCTGCGTCGTGCGACGTACTTGGCCTATCTGCAGCTGGTTATTTTTCAGTTGTAAGTTGTTTCATTCCTATGTAATCAGGTGGTGGTCTCCTGAATTAAATGACTCACAAGATGTAATTCCTTGTTTTTGATCAATAAAACAAAGCATTAAAATGCATTTTATACATATTCTTGTCATACACACTTCACACATACATTTGGATGTTTTGAATGTTGAACATAGAAAGACTCGTCTACGGACGAGGCGTGTTGGGTGAACTCTCGGTTCTTCCCAACACGTAACCTGACCCCCGAACCCATTTTCTCTTTTCAAAAAGGTTTTCAATGTTTCCTTAAAAACGGCGTGGCGACTCCTATTTTTTATTTTTCGGCGAGCGTTCATTCAGTGGCGACTCCGCTAGGGACTTGAAACTTGTTTTTCAAAAAGTGGGTCAAACTTTCGTCCTTGTTCAACATTCACTTCATTCATATATGTGTGCATTGTTGGTGACTTTATATGTGCATAAATGCATGTTAGTGCTTTGCTTTATCCCTTCCCCTTCCTGGCTTCCTGCTTTGTTACATTGGTGCTTGGGGCTGAGATTTTGTGTTATGCTGGGAGGCTGGGGCTGGCTCTGGTTATTGATTCAGATTCTGGTAATGTGACTCCTTCTGTCACGCGACAGAGAGTGCCTTGGTTATCCTGTGTCAAGCGACAGAAGGTGGTCACTCTGCAGGATTTGATTTCCTTGATACAGGTTGTGGTTGTGGGCAATCCCCACGATCAATTTTATTGATCCTTGATTATTGTGCTCTGTGGGGGCGTGTGTGTGTTGTTTTTTCCTTTTATCACCCCTTTTCACGTAAAAAAATAATAACCTAAAAAAAAAATCATTTTTCGCAAATTAAGAAATTTAGTCATCCGCACACTACATCACATAGATCTAGAACCCTCGGGTACGATTGATGGCATCGCGGAAGGTGATAATATTCGCCTACGCTTGAGCGCCTGATATCAAACCTATCCCCCTAGCGCGTTATAGGTGGCGCCACACTTTTAACCTTACCCAAAACGGTTGGTTTTGACACACCATTTTTAAATCCACTAAAATGAATTTTTTCAAAATTCTTAATAGACTTTCGTACCTATCCTAAAACCTAGCACGTGTGGGCGTGTTGCCATCGCAACATGGTTTCACGAAAGGACATGTCGTTTCCACGGCATGTTCTAACAAGAGATCATGCCGCTTTGTCAACGTGCACCGACAAGAGGTCATGCCGGATTTTTCCTTGAATTTCTTCGGGAATACCCGTTATGCTGCCCAAATTTCTCCAGAAATTGGGGCTACTCGTCTGTCCCATAAATGCTTCGGTTTTATTTAGGTATTATTGCCTATTATTAATTTTTAATCAATACATTTGGTGTATTTTTGGATGATGTGTCCTAGGTTCCCCCGAGGTCTAGATTGTGTGAAATAAAGGATTAGCCTTTCCCAACTGTTCATAGGACTTAAAAGACACCGATTTTTACTTGCACACTAATAAGATGTTGCATGAGTCCATCTCCTTCCGTACTCCTCCCTCTCCCATACCATCTCAAAGTTCTCTATTCTCCTCCTTATACACGCTCTCACCTCTTCACCTCCGCAAGGCTACGGCAAGTTGGGTGTGCTCTCGTTCCCGGCGCTCATTGGTCCATATTCCCGAGGTGGAAGCAGTTCAAGTGCCCGAGTGGTCGTCCATCTGATTCAGAATCCAAAATGCTCGGTGCAGAGAAGATTATGGCCCACTAGTCTGGAGGTTCGTAGCCCATGGGTCAGCAAAGTGCAAAGGGTATGTCCATCAAAAAGTTGCGAGCTACCCTTGAAGCCGTTTTTCCTCGCGAGCGGGAGGCCTAGTTTCCTGTTCAGATTGCTAAAGCTAAGGAGGATGACTTATGAAGGATAGAAAGATTGAGAAGGGTTCTCGCCCCATTGCTGTCAATAATGCTCTTTCTCGTCCATCCGAAGTTGATGCAGTCAATCAGTCTTCGTAGGCTCTAGAATGTCTCTTTCGGGTATCGAGTTTGTCGAGTCCAAGTTGGACCAATTTTTGCATTGCAGTAATAAAAGTTTTGTTTCTCTTCTTGCTAGACTCGAGACATTGCTAGCACACCCACGTTACACTCGATTGAAATGGTTTTATTCTAAATGATCACTTGTGCTGCTCAATCACTAATGCTTTGAAATGACTAATATTTAAATTGATCGGAGCGAGAAAATCGACTGATATCCTTCTCAAATTGGGGCTTACCAACTCCCCACCTCGTATCTCATATGCTCACATATCTTCCTTCGTCCTCACCATCTCGTTGCTCGATGAATTTGCATGAATCTTCCTCAAGTAAGCCTAAAGAAGCAATGAAGACCCAATCTTGTTCGGATCATCCGGTAGGGACTGCGGTTGAAACCTTTCACCCCTAGGGAAGCCATTACCTCACCCTCACTAACAATATCCCTTCATTTCAAGATCGGCACGTTTTTGAAACCCGTCTAGCCATCTCCAGAAGAAGAGGGACTATCCTTGAGGCTCCCATGATTCAAAAGAAGATCGACCATTTCCAAGCTCAAGAATGACGGAAAGCAATGATCCATCTTGGGGACTAGCTGAAATTCTCCTCTCAAAAAGAAAAAAAAGAAAAAAAAGAGAAAAAAAATACAAAAAAAAAAAAGATAGAATAAAAAAAAAAGAAAGAAAGGAAAAAGAGTCTAGTCCCTAGCGATCCTCTCAGAAGCTAAAGTCAAAGGATTCGGTCGTTACTCAAGAGGAGTCTCAGAGTGAATAAAGAGACAGCACGGATGTCCCTCACCATTACCTCTAACCAATTCCGGCCATCCTCTCGATTTTAGAGGATATTCCCACTACCTTGACCAATTCCAAGCCGTCCTCTCAATTTTAGAGGATATTCCCATTACCGTTACCCTTGCCTTTGGCCAAAGCCAAGATTGACCTCTCATTCTTAGAGGCAATGAAGATGCAATCATGGATTCCCTCGCCATAAAAATCCCAAACACATCCCCAAAAGCCAACCTCTCATCTTTAGAGGTTCAACTAGCAATAGGCCTAGCTGACCTCTCATTTTAAGAGGTCATGATATCCCGAATCACCCAAGGGCCGATCGTAACCCTGAAACCCAGCCGCAGTTCCTACCGGATAACAGTTTCAGACCATCAAGCGAAGATTGTGCAAATTCCATCTGTTCATTCGACGTTTCATGTGAGCATATTTCATTCCTCCTCCGCAAACACTTGCCGTGGACGTCCCACTGGGGCTTCACATCCGTGTCTCCCATCGACACTCCAAGAGGACATGTTTTGCAATTCTCAAAATCCTCAGAGATCCTCAGATCCTCGAATTCCAACATTCATTCTCTTCATTTGGGATAAGCCCGAACTACGGCGACCTGAGCTCCTCCCAAGGAGGAGAACGTAGGCAACCATAACTGGTCCGGTCGAAATCACAAAAAAATCTCAGAAAATCTGGTCTCCTCAAGGGCCGTACCTATATACAGATCCTTCGTTCCGTCTTTTCGAGTTTGATTCTCGATATCAGTGGGCTTTCTCCTCAGGATTGATAAAAACATTTGTTCATATCAGCTTTGGTGGTTGACTAACCCGAACATCAATAAAGGGATTTAAGCAGCTTTGTGATCATCACGAATAAGACAAGTTTTCAAGTGTCTCGACAAGTCTTCTCTTTATACATCATAAGAAGATAGAGCCAAACAATGTTTCGGTCAGCAGGGGCTTTCATACACTTTTCCACACCTTATAATACTTATACTCTCCCAAAAGAGTCAAACTCAAAAGCGAGAGTGTCATACACAAATTCGGGATCCATTCCCACCCTCGAAGGATGTGCCCCTGCACATAAACATTTCCAAGTCTTGTCCAACGACTGATTGACTGCGGTTTGAAATGATGAGTTGCCTCTTTGGCCATAAGATGACTCTGTCTGCGATAAAGCTGCATGGAATTTCCTCAAGCTGGGGCTTTGGTTTAGGTATCCCTCAGGCTCTCCTTACTAGATTTCCCTCCAAGATTGCTTTGCATTATTAACTGGGGCTTCGCCAAGCCGGGATCGTTCTCTGCACATTCTCTGCTACTTGCTGTCTCAGATGCGCGATATACTTTGTCCTCACCAGCAATGGACCGACTGCAACCAGTACCCCCCGGAGCATTCCCTGACTTGCCCAGGCTGCACCTTGCCATCCATACACCATCACTCATACATTTTCCCACCTCATGGGAGAGGGTCCACCCCATCATAAACACGTTCATTCCATACACAATCCATCATAGCATAATGGCTACATACATATCTGCTCGTCAAGCCGTGCAAAATCCTCACTCCATTTCCATCCCTAGCTGAGATGGACTTGTGCAACAAAAGATTAATAATGCATAAGCAAAAGGTTAAATAAAATGCAATTTTCCTAGAGTGTTGTGTTTTCCCCCCGCAGGGTACAATAATCAAAGTGATCGTAATCTGATTGTGGGAGTTGTTCCTCAAATCACAACTTGGACAAGGATTCCAAATCCTGCAGGTGGCCTATCCCGCCTTTATCATCGTCATCAGGCCCGCCATCTTCAGATTCATCAGCATCGTCGAAAAGAGCCTCAACTGCCCCAGTCTCCAAGCATTGCTCGTCAAAAGGAGCTTCAGGTGCCTCAATCTTCAAGCAATAATGCCCATCAACTTCGGCAAGTTATAATCCATAGCCCGTGTTGGACGGAGGATTAGCATTGCCCGTGTTGGACGGAGGATTAGCATTGTTCGTGTTGGACGGACGATTATTATCAGTTCCCTTGTCGGACGGATCGGTTGATGTTTATAATTGGTTCAGCTTCAGGTGGTGAATTAGGAATGGTAACATGAGGACTAGCTGGTAATGGATCGGTTAAAGGAGTTTGTCTACTGGGTTGTCTAACCGATTGAGGAAAGGAGTCATCAACTAGGTCTCTACAGGTTACACCTCTAGAGGCTGAAGGCTGAGCTGGAGGTTGATTTGCATTGATACTGGTGGATTGATTGGAATTTTGATTGCTGGATTCACCTGTCTCAAACACACCAGAATTATCAGTACTATTTGGAGCCTTATCAGACTCTAGCAAATCAAATTCGTCAAAAGTAACATGAACAGATTCAACAATTTTCAACAATCGTTTATTAAAAACTCTAAATGCCTTACTCTGTTTGGCGTAGCCAACAAAGATACCTTCATCAGCTTTTTCATCAAATATACCTCGGCGCTCTTTACCGTTGTAAAGTACATAGCATTTACAGCCAAAAGTCTTGAAGAAACCAATGTTGGGAATTCTGCCACGCCACAGCTCATAAGGGTGTAAGTACGCCAATCCAATTCGCGACCCTTTTTAGGTGCATTTTAATATGATAAAATTGCACTAGGGGCATTTTGGTAAATTCCCGGTCCATTCCGAAACTTTCGGGAACTTTTTATAAGTTTCTCGCTAAGAAAGGACCTACAAGGAATTATTGGCTTTGGACCTTTAAGGATTTAGCCCGGAATGTTCCAGAACCAGTTGCTGGCGCCAAAAACGGTTATTGACACGTTAGGTCACGCGACAACTTAAGCCATGGAAAAGCGGAGCAGGAGGTCCTGCGACATATTAAAGCATTTCCCAAATCAGTGTTAAATACCAAAATCTCTCATTTGTAAAAGGAGGACGGCACATACTCTCTCTCTCACTACTCTCACTTTAGACGCAAACACCATTCTCCTCTATCTCTCTCTCACTAGACGCAAACACCCATTGCTCCCTCCCTGGATCGTCTTCTTCACCGTTCCTCTCTCTAATCTCCTCCCTCACTAGCTCTCTTCCATTAATCCACCGGAGCAACACCCTTCTCACCGACGATAACCCAATTTCCTCTCAATCCACTCTTCACCGCTCGCTGTCTCCCCTGTTCTAAACCCATTGGCCGGCGACCCACACCCCTTGATCTCTCAATCGCTCCTCAACCAAGCAATCGCCTACCATTGTTCCCTCTATACCTAACACCGATCTACTCTCTCTCAGTCTCCCTCTCTCCAAATCAATCGACGACATCTCCCACTGTTCCCCTTCTCCGGCGACAACCTTACTCCTTAACAACAACCACTACATCACCGGTGTCTCCCTCGCTCTCGAATCGCCCCCTCAGCAAAGCTCTTCCTCTCTCAATCCCCTTCCTCACCGAACGCAATCTCCGTTCTCCCTAAAACGCCGCTCTCTCTCTCTCAAACCCAGGTGAACTGAGACACCACCGGAGGTCTCACCCAATTCTCTCTAATTCCCTGCCTTACTTGGTTCCACCTCTCTCTATACCCAAAACCGATCGCTGTCTCCTTCCCCTATTTCCAGAGCCCTAGTCCGTTCCACACAAGGGCGCTTGAAACTGCCGAGCTACCAAATTTGGGAGTTCGAATCCTGTTCTGGAGCTGATTGAAGACTCTCTATACCGACGTGGTATAGAGAGCGTGGATACTACGAGGGTAACGAAGCCTAACCTTCTTTCTCTCTGTTTCTGCGTAGTGCAATTGCTCTGATTCAATAATGCTTACGATGTAGAACTGAGTATACTGGCTTTGTTACAATATCAGTTAGCATGTAGTATGCTATGGTTTGTTTAGATATTCTGATCATTGAAGTTATCGTGGTGATGATACTTGTTTTGTTCATGTGATTGTGTGCGTTGTGCATGAATCCCGCTAAGGTGAGCGTGGATCGTCTCATATCCACGTTCATCTAAGCTTGGATCTCTTTGAGGTCGTTGGGACCTGTTTCGCACATTTATCGTAGTGATTATGGATGCTATTGTATTGATGTCGTGCGTTGGGCATGAATTGGTAAGGTGAGTGTGGATTATTCCATATCCACACTCATCTGCAAATTGGTTCTCTCTGAGGTCGTTGGGATCTGGTTTCTATATTCGATAATCTCGGATTGTCTTTTATTATCTCTGTAATTCATTGATTGTAAAATCTCTGCAGATGGCGGAGTATGTCCCGCGACACAACTGGCCATTCATGGTCCTGCGTCGTGCGACATACTTGGCCTATCTGCAGCTGGTTATTTTTCAGTTGTAAGTTGTTTCATTCCTATGTAATCAGGTGGTGGTCTCCTGAATGAAATGACTCACAAGATGTAATTCCTTCTTTTTGATCAATAAAACAAAGCATTAAAATGAATTTTATACATATTCTTGTCATACATACTTTGCACATACATTTGGATGTTTTAAATGTTGAACATAGAAAGACTCGTCTACAGACGAGGCGTGTTGGGTGAACTCTCGATTCTTCCCAACACGTAACCTGACCCCCGAACCCATTTTCTCTTTTCAAAAAGGTTTTCAATGTTTCCTTAAAAACGGCGTGGCGACTCCTATTTTTTTCGGCGAGCGTTCATTCAAAGGGGCCTTGTTGTGAAACTTGTTGACCAAAGATCGGTTCTGGGTGAAGCATGCTGTATGGATAGCTTTGGCCCAAAAATACTTGGGAAGCCTAGCTTCGGATATATTTGTTTTTCCAGCTTCGATCAAGGTTCTGTTCTTTCTCTCAACTACACCATTTTGTTGCGGTGTTCCAGCAGCTGAGAAATTATGATCTATTCCGTGATCATCACAGTACTGAGCGATTCGATTATTTTTGAACTCCGTTCCATTATCTGATCTCATACTGATGATGTCACATTCCTTTTGCGTTTGAAGTAGACGAAATAATCTGGTGGCAACTTCATAGGTATCATCTTTTGAAGCAAAGGTCTCCACCCAGGTATATCTTGAGAAATCGTCTACAACAACCAAAGCATATCTGCTACCCCCTAAACTGGCAGTTGTTGTGGGGCCAAACAGATCCATATGTAGCAACTGGAGGCACCTAGAGGTGGACATGCAGGGCTTGCTATGGAATGATTCTTTATGTTGCTTTCCTAACTGACAGGCTCTGCATTTCCTTCCATGATCAGCCGACACTTGAGGTAAGCTGGCAACTAGATTTTTATTAGCCAGCTTGGATAGGTATTTGAAATTCAAGTGACTGAGTCTCTTGTGCCATAGCCAGGAATTCTCATTGATGTTCTTAGCTACAAAACAAACATTAGTAACATTCGAGACATTATTTAAATCTATAGCATAAACGTTACCTTTTCGATATCCAGTGAGAAGTGTTTCACCTGTAGCAATGTTTTTCACATAACAGTTGGAAGAATTGAAAATACAATTGAAATTACCCGGATCCGGCTCGCGCGCGGGCCCCGGCATCTCGCTTTTCGTCGCGTAGCGTTCAGGAAAGTCGCCCGGATTCGAGAGGCACCGCGTTCGCGCCCCGGCATCTGGCTTATTCTGTTTTGCGGTTGGAGGTGTCTCGCTGTATTTTTGCTTGTAGAGTCGCCACACCATTTTTATTAAGCCCAAAACATTGAAAAATGGCATCAGTTTAAAAATAAACTGTTTTTGAGTGATGATATTTTGAGTTCGGAGGTCAGATGACTCCTCGGGAAGAGAATATTAGAATATTAGAGATCACTCGAGTCGCCTCGTAAAAATGAGTCTTTCGGTACCCCTTATATTCTTTAACTGTTGTGTGTGTGTATGTGCTTTTAAAAATGCATGTTGTATCGGATGTCTACATTGTACACTGATTTATTGAAATGTATTGAAATAGTGTGGGAAGGAAGCCTTACCAATGTTGGTTCGTGTCTGTCTTCCGCAGGGGAATAGTGTTTGAGGATGAAATAGTGTTTCGGTACGGACCGGGGTAACTTCGGGATGAGCCGGTTGTCTGCGGACAGAGTTTCGGCATGCGTTGGGATCGCAGGGATCACTCGGGCAGAGGTTCGGCATGCATTGGGATCGCAGGGATCACTCGGGCAGAGGTTCGACGTGCGTTGAGATGGCAGGGGTTATTTGGGCAGAGGTTCGGCGTGGGTCGGAATCGCCGGTTTGACTCGGAAAGAGCCGGGACGCCTCGGGAAAGACCAGGCAAGGCCTCGGAGTACCACGAGGGACCTCAGAGTACCTCGAGAGTGCCTCGGGGCAGCACGAGAGCATCGCGGGAGCGTTCGGAGAGGCTTCAGAGCACCACAAGGGAGCTCAAAAGGCCACGAAAGGATCCGAAAGGGGCCGAGAGTGCCTCGAGAGGACTTAGAGGGGTGCCAGAAGACTGGGGGGAGAGGAGAGAAGAGGGAGATGTGTGAAATGAGGGAGGGGGAGCCCTCTATTTATAGTGCCAGGATTTGTGCAAGAAGATCCGTACGGACCTTTTAGGTAATCCAGAATTTTGGTTTTCCTCGATTTGAGGGAATATGTGGACTTTAAGAAGATTCAGCCATGATGGTGTCTGGTAGCAAGAAGGTCCGTACGGACCAACCTTGCATGCAATAAGGTCCGTACGGACCAACTATGTAGGTGAGTGATTATTACTTCCGGGATTTGAGGGAATATCTTGGACTTTAAGGGATTCAGTAATCATTGCAACAAAGAGGTCTGTACGGACCATGTTTGCTTTTCCAATTTCTGAAAAATTCCTAAAAAGTCCTTTTGTCCCTTTTTGTCCCAGAAAGGTCCCTCCCTTGATTTGGTTGGGGGTTTTGAGGTTTTTGCGTGTCACGGGTCTTCGAGACTGCATTTGTGTGAGTCTGCGGTGTTTCCCGTGTGTTCAGAAGAGGGTGATCCAGATTGGGGTACTTACAGAAGCCCCTCGACGACGTCACTTACGGAGGAAGTGGGGTCGTCGATAAGATAAGGGTCCTAATCTGGATTGCGTGCTGGGAGAGGAAATGACCGCGTAGGTCGGTTTGTGAGGACATGGCAGTGTCCTGTTGTGTGACCGTTTAGGTCAGATGGCTGGACCCTGTGATAGGATTCCTACGTATCCCTAGCGAGAATCAAGCCTGATCGTAGTTCGTGTGTGGGGTG
Organism: Adenophora triphylla var. japonica; assembly: GCA_022495995.1. Classification (NCBI taxonomy): domain Eukaryota; kingdom Viridiplantae; phylum Streptophyta; class Magnoliopsida; order Asterales; family Campanulaceae; genus Adenophora; species Adenophora triphylla. The sequence continues at coordinate 521,798 of JAFEMH010001083.1, forward strand.
AGTGTTGTTGTGTACGAGGACGTGAGATGTCCTGTGACTGGAACTCTGTGTGTGGGTGCGGTGGCATCCTGTGGGTGACCATATAGGTCGGTGATAAGGACGTGGAGGCATCCTGGTTGACTGCATAGGTCGATGGTAAGGACGTGGAGGCATCCTGGGTGACCGCATAGGTCGATGGTAAGGACGTGGAGGCATCCTGGGTGACCGCATAGGTCGATGGTAAGGACGTGGAGGCGTCCTAGGTGACCGTATAGGTCGATGGTAAGGATGTGGAGGCGTCCTGGGTGACCATATAGGTCGATGGTAAGGACGTGGAGGCATCCTGAGTGATCGTATAGGTCGATGGTAAGGACGTGGAGGCATCCTGGGTGACCGTATAGGTCGATGGTAAGGACGTGGAGGCATCCTGGGTGACCGTATAGGTCGATGGTAAGGACGTGGAGGCGTCCTGGGTGACTATATAGGTCGATGGTAAGGACGTGGAGGCATCCTGGGTGACCGTATAGGTCGATGGTAAGGACGTGCAGGCATCCTGGGTGACCGCATAGGTCGATAGTAAGGACGTGGAGGCGTCCTGGGTGACCGCATAGGTCAATGGTAAGGACGTGGAGGCATCCTGGGTGACCGTATAGGTCGATGGTAAGGATGTGGAGGCATCCTGGATGACCGTATAGGTCGATGGTAAGGACGTGGTGGCGTCCTGGGTGACCGCATAGGTCGATGGCTGGACCTTGTGCTAAGATTCCTACGTATCCCTAGCGGGAATCAAGCCTGGTCGTAGTTCAGAGGTCGTGAAATTGTGAGTGTATGCGGGCGTGATGGTGCCTTGAAGTGTCGTGTGATCGCCGAGGTCGACTGTGAGGACGTGGTGGCGTCCTGAGATGGAAATTTTACGATTTTCCAAATCGGGTGGTTTAAAGTCTTTCGGGCTGTGGATAATGATTTGGGAGGTTTATACGGTCTTCCGGACCGAGTGGTTTAAAGCCTTCCGGGCTGTAGATATTGACTTGTCTTCTGGCTGCGGTTGCGTCGTGCATGAGGACTTGATTCGTCTTCTGACTGCGGTTGTGTCATGCGTGAGGACTTGATTCATCTTCTGACTGTGATTGTGTCATGCGTGAGGACTTGATTCGTCTTCTGACTGTGGTTTGCGGAGGCGTGGCTGCCTTGTGCTTTGATTGCGAGAGGTGTGAATGCCTCGCCTTTTGTCCGCTGGGGAAAGGTTAGACTTACGCTGACTGCCAGTGTTTATCTGTTGGGGATATGTGGCCTTGTAGGGGCTTTTTCCGCTGAGAAGGTGACTTCGGGCTTACTTTGATGGCCGGTGGTTGATTCACCATTTGGCGTTTTGGAGACGTTTTGTGCCTTGAGATACATTTGATATTCTTTTTCTTATACTTAGTGCTTGGAGGTGCTGGCTCCTTTTGCGCTTGCTTTACCGTTTAGTGGGCGAGGTTCGGGCTTACGATGACGGCCGTTGGTTGAGTTGCCATTTAGTGGGCGAAATCCGGGCTTACGATGACGGCCGTTGGTTGGTTTTGTTGGGTTGAGGACCAAACTGCATTGAATCTGCTGAAATAGGCCTTTGGACAGTCAGGGGCAAAGATTATAAGGGCAAAGAAGTAATTTGTCCTCATGTTGCAAGAAGGTCCGTATGGATATTCTCTCTCTTCAAAGAGGTCCGTACGGACCAATGCTGATTTTTAAAGTTCCCAGGCTTTGACCAGCTTCAGCACCGAGGCAACCCTTCATTTTCCTCTTCCAGTTTTCGTGAGCAGCCGAGAGAGAGAAGGAGAAAACTCCATTTTTGTTCCAAAATCCTTAGAAAATCCTCCACATTTAGCTTGAATTGCTTGTCGATAGCGGAAGGATCAAGGAGAGGTCGTCGTCAACGGAGCCAAGAGGCGATCGAGCAAAGGACGGAACTTCAAAGGAATTGCACTTCCTTCGTGCCTTCGTCGAGAAACCCGGATGTGTTGTATCCGAATCCGGAGGTGCACACTAGGGGAGCTAGAAAAGTCGGGTAGGTAAGAAATCAATTTCGTCTTGATTCCTTGCTTGAATTGTTGAATGCTAGAACTAGGTTTTAGTTTTTCGCATATTTGGGGCTTTTGTTGTTTGCCATGCTTTTTGTGAAATTCGCGATGAATTGTTGAAATTGGGCATGTAAAAATTGTGGGTATGTGAATTTTGTGCAAAAATGTGTAGATTAGCTCTTATTTGTAAAAATAAAGTGCCTCTCTTTGAAATGCATGCTTTGGTGTTTTGTACCTTATGCTATTTCTGTGTGTACATTGTGAGAAAAATTGCGATGTAGGGACAAATTTTGTGAAAAATGTGACATGTGCCGTGTTTTGTGACGGGTATTGTCTGAAAGTAGGTGCCGTGTAGGGACGGACTTTTCTGAAAATGTGTAATGTAGTGTGGGCGGTGTTTTTGGTGACGGACTTTGTGGGGAGTTTATGTGCAATATGTGCCATGTTTTGTGACGGGTCTTTTGAAAATGTGTCGTGTAGGGCTTAATCCCTCTGTTGAGAAAATTTGTACAGTGTGTGCCGCGTTTTGTGACGGACTGGATGGGCAAAATTATGTGCAATGTATGCCGTGTTTTGTGACGGGTTACATGTGAAAAGTATGTGTAATGTGTGCCATGTTTTTTGACGGACTTTTTTTTATGCTTTGGTATTAAATACTGTGACTGACGTACCTTTGCTGTGTTTACCTGCAGGATGAGGGGCTTTTGTCTGGGAAAGCCAAAAAGATGAAGACTCGGGGGTCGCTCGAGGCCGTAGTGGAGTTGGCGGCCAGCTCACTGGGACATCTCTAGGGAGGGCGGTGCCGAGCCCTGTGAGGCCGGTCTATGCTTACGGCTTCGGGCGTGTTCGTGGAGAACTTAGCCGGGATTTCTGACACGAGGAAGAACAAGAGTATCTTCCTGGGCTTGTCTGAGTATTGGTGGGATACCACCCACACCTTCCATTTGAGCTGGGGCGAGGTGACGGTGACTCCCACCGATTTTGCTGCTATCACCGGGCTTTCCTTCAAAGGAGGGCCAGTGCGGTGGAGGGACAGGATATTCGAGGGGGTGTTGGCTGAGCTGCTGGGCTTTGCGCCTCTTCCTCGCAGGGGCCTGGGCATGCTGTACAGCGATGTAGAGATGCGGATTTCGGCCAACATTGGGGCCTATTGCCGTGGTACCGAATTGGTGACGGCGGAGCAGCTGGCACGCTCCTTCATGTGGTTTGCCCTTTCCGAGACTCTGTTCTCGAATCACGCGACTGCGGCTCCTTTTGCTCTGCTGGAGAGTCTGATTTATTTGGAGAGGATTTGTGATATAGCTTGGGGCGAGGCGGGCCTGGCCGAGCTTTATTTCTCTTTGGACCGGTTTAGCCGAGGCGTGGCTAGCTCTTTGGGCTGCTTTGATTTTGCTTTAGAGGCATGAGTTTATTGCTGTTTTTGATTTAGCAATTTGTCATTTCTTCGTTTTCTTTTGCACTGAGCCTTTTCTGCTTTTGTCGCAGGTGTGGTTCTATGAGATCTTCCGGTGCTTCCCGTGGGATCGAGAGGCTGAGGCCATAGCGGCCTATCCTGCTATGTTGGGCTGGGCCCGTCCGGCGAGGAGGAGGAGGATGAGTAGGGGGAAGCTCACCATTGCCTACGGGGATGTGCAGGAGCATCTGAGGAGAGATAGCCCGGCGGAGTTTGATCTGTACCCCTAGGCTCGGTATGGGGCTGACGAGTTTGAGGGTGCTCCCGTGGTGACGGCGCAGGGGAAGATGCTGCGGGGCCTGACCTGCGATGCCATGTACGTGGGAGAGAGGGTCTTCTGTCAGCATGGCCCGGGTATGCTCCCCCTAGCTCCGAGGGACCCGCCTTTTGGGATGATGGATTCCCGGGATATGGACGTGCTGGAGTTTGAGAGATATCTGTGCGGCGTGAGTGCCGATGAGTTTGTTTTGTTTGGAGAGGAGTATGGGTCCTTCGTTAGGAGGAAGCTGAGGATGCCACAGGTGTTGGCGAGGGAGAGGGAGGATGGCCCGCTAGGTCCCCCCAGAGGTTTCGGTGCCTGGGCCGGATTTCACTTATGTTCGTGGGGATTCATCGAGGCGGAGGGTGTCGGTACCCGTCCTTGAACAGGCTCCAGCTGCCTACCGGGTTGACCCTGATATGTCGGTGAGTGTGCTTACTCTTTTTTGTCTTGGCATCTTTTCTGTCTTTTTGTCTTTTTGTATGCCTGTATCTCTTTAGCTAAGCGTTTCTTTGGCTATTTGCTTGTGCAGGTCCCAGGGAGAGCCTTCGACACGTTGATCCGCCATTATGTGGCGCTGCGGTCCTTTCCGAAGAAGTTGGCGGGGAAGCTGTCTTGCCGGTCTTCGAGGCATGTGCCGGCGTACGAGCCGATGCCTTCGAGGCATTCTGTGGACGTTCCTCCGCCGAGGGTTGAGCCGGGCAGCAGTTGGAGGGACCCTCTAGGGGGCGGCATAGCATGGATGCCGGGATGTCTTCGGGAGTCCAGAGGCCACCGGTCTTTCACCAGTTCTGGCCTTTGCATGAGGCACAGGGAGAGAGTTCGTCAGAGCCTTCCTTCTTCGATCCTTTTGCCTGGCTTGACCCTTCAGAGTATTTTGAGTACCCACCCCAGGAGGGGGTTCAGTATTCTGATGACGAGGGTGTGGCTGGCGAGTTTGCCGAGGTGCCCAATTTCTCGCTTGAGGATGTTGATGATGATGATGAAGAGTCAGATTAGGGCTCATTTGCTTTCCCTCTTTCCATATCTTCTTTTTTTTGTTTAGCAACAGACATTATGTGTACCTGTAATAAAACATTCGCATTTGCACCGCAAAGTATTTTATTTTAAGATGTAATGCCGTATTTTGTGGTTCCAGGGAATTTTCCAAGGAATTGTTGCTATTTTATTATTTGTGCATGCCACGTGAGCTGGGAGTGCGTTTGTGGGTAGTGTATGCTTGCCGAAAATGGCTTTGGCCAGAGTTTGGGCAGTTTGGAGCAAGGTCCTACTGGGAACAGTGGTTGTTGTACTGTTTGCTGGGATAGTGGGGCCATGATGCAACAAGGTCCGCACGGACCAACTTGGGATGCAAAGAGGTCCGTATGGATCACCTTTGCTTTTGGGAAGAGATAAGTATTTTCCGGATGTCTGGACTTTCCCCACTTCCCATTTGCAGCCATTTTCGAGCTTTCTTCCCCATTTTCTCTAGGAACCTCCATTTTTGCCATGGATTCTTCGTATGTTCCAAGAATTTTGCCAAGGCTTTCGCAGGAGCGGCAAGCATACTTCCTTGAGCGGCTGAAAATGTGGATGCGACACCGTATGATGCATCAGAGGCGGGCTTTCGAGGTAAGGTTTCGACTTTGCTCGGTTTGGTCCCTTAAGGAGTTGGTTCCTGATTGGGAATTGTTGCGGGCTGCCGCGAAGTTCTGGGATGTTAGGAGGCATGTGTATTGCTTCTTCTACAATGAGATGGTGCCCACCTTCGAGGATTTTCGGGCTTTGATTGGAGGACCGGAGGTGGAGGCCATCTCGCTTCCTTTGATCGGCAGTGCTGCCGTGAGCGTGAAGCTTGCATACTTTCTTCGGACTTCGTTGGGAGAAGTGCAGGGCATGATCCTTGATTCGGGTCATATTGACATTTCTGCGCTGCCGGAGCGGTTTATGATTGATGATGAGAGTGATGTCTCATGGGATGCGTTTGCCTTGTGCGTGATAGCGACGCTTTTCATGGTCAACTCCCTTGGGGTTTGCGATGGCGCTTTGCTAGATGTGGTTGGGCACTGCACAACTGGAGAGGATATTGTCCCATTGGTGCTGGGGGAGACTCTTCATGGTATTGACCGTCTGGCGACTGGGGATCGGTTCATGAGAGGGGGAAGCCCCGCTTTGCTCACCTTGTGGCTGCGAGAGAGACTTCAGGCCATGCCCGAGGCTCCGACGTCGTTTAGCCCGTGGTCATTTGCTCGGTGACCTCTTGTGTTGAATATGGATCAGTCTGCCTGGGAGAGATGGATGGCACGGCTTGGTACACATCAGATCCGTTGGTGGGTTTCGCACTGGGGGATTGAGACTAGGAGGGCCTTTCAGGAAGGGTCCTATGTTGTCAGAGTTCCAGGTTTGTCTTGGTCCTCCTTCTATATTCCGTCGCTTGTTTCCCGGCAGTTCGGGATGAAGCAGGAGCCTTTGTTGGGCTGGGATGACCTTGCTACTGCGGAGGTAGCTCCTCTTTGTATGGCAGCTCCAGGTGCTCTTTTGTATTTTCTGAGGGTATGAAAGTATTCCTCTTTCCCTCCTATGGTGCTCCTTAGACGTCGGGAGAGTGTCGTATTGACGACCCAGTACCTGGCCTGGTATGAGCAGCGTGTTGGGCAGTCCCAAGTGGCTTTGGGGAGCAGGCGTGGAGCGATTCTGGGGCCCGATTGCCGTAGTAGCTATTGCCTTAGGAGTGCCGAAGCCCGGGTCGACCCTCGTGGATGTTACGGGAGACACTTTGTTTGACTATAAGACTAGAGTTGACCAGGCGACGGGAGAGGTCCCCTTTTGCAGACTCGCAGGGAGGAGATCCGAGCCGAAGCACAGGCGAATGAAGCCCTGAGAGCTGCTGGATTGTTTGACTCTACGGGGAGGACCCCTAATCTCGGACTGAGAGACGCAGAGCTGGCTCGCGTGGAGCCAAAGAAGACTCGCCGGGGATGAGGGAAGAAAGGGAAGAATGGCGAGGGGACAAGCGCAGATGGCACGGAATGACCTCCTAGGTATCCATTCATTGCATTGCAAACACATTATTTGTTAAATGTATTAAGATGTCTTTTAGCATGTTGTGAACTTGAGAGTAAACCGTGCTTGAACTCATCAAGAAATGTTGTAATCGTTAGTGATTTGTGATTTACTTTTAAAGCTTTGTCGAGACGCAGGATCTCTTGTTCGCTTTTGTTTCTTTTGTGAACCTTGGCGGCGTCCATCTTTGGACTTTTCTGTTGCATTTGCGGTATGAAGCAGCCTGGGCCTTGACGGCAATCCCCTTTGCTTGGGCTTTGTGTTTTGCTGAGAGGTTGGATGATCCCCTGACAAGTCGTTTTGACGGTCTTTTCCGTAGCTTCCTTGCCTCTTGTTTGTTGGCGTCGGGCTCTTGACCTCTTTTTTTGTAGCTTCTGCTTGAGCTTATTTTTTTTTGAGAGCCCTTGCTCGAGCTCTTTTTTTTTTTTGAAGCACGTGAGGGCGAAGACAAGCCCTTGGCTTGGAAGCAGACATGGGTCAGTCGTTGGACGCTGAGTGACCTTCGGATGTCCTTTGATGTTGCCGCCGTCGTTTGACTTGGTCAAGGTGATGTTGGGGGCATGCTCTTGGAAAGTGTGTAGCTTGATGGAGGTCTTGGTTGACATTCAAACTTTTCACTTTTTTGTGTGTTTTTAGATCGGACCAATTAAGGTTGCCTACGTTCCCCCGGACTAGAGGGCTCAGGTCTGCGTAGTTTGACACTATATGGAGTACCAAGAGATGCACAGTTGTTCTTCTTTAGGCGAAGTATCTGCGAATTTTGCTTCCGTTGACTGGATTCATGAAGGGATTGCCGTCTAGGTCTGTCAGCTTCATGGCACCTCCGGAGAAGATCTTTTGACCCACGAAAGGGCCGATCCAGGTTGGTTCCCATTTTCCCATTGGGTTGGTTCGAGTGGGAGGCTTTTCCTTGAGTACTAGGTCGCCTTCCCTGATGTCTCGGGACTTGACTTTCTTGTCGAAAGCTCTAGCCATCCTGCTTTGGTAGGCTTGGACGTGTTCCATGGCCTTTAGTCGTCGCTCATCTAGTAGAGCCAATTCGTCGTGTCGGCTTCGGAGCCATTCGAATTCGTTGATTTCATTTTCCAGCAGCACTCGGAGTGAGGGAATTTCCAATTCAATAGGAAGGACTGCTTCCATCCCGTATGTAAGGGCGAATGGGGTTTCTCCCGTGGCTGTTCTGACTGATGTTTGGTAGCCCCAAAGTGCAAGGTGCATCTTCTCGGGCCAATCTCATCCTCGGGTGGTAATTTTTCGGATGATCCGTTCGAGGGTCTTATTTTCTGCTTCCACGGCACCGTTCGTTTGTGGCCGGTAGGGAGAAGACTTGTGGCGCGTGATCTTGAATTCGGCCAGCAGTCTGTCGCATTCTCCCTCGAAGTGGGAGCCGTTGTCTGATATGACTTCGTTCGGGATGCCGTATCGGCAAATGATGTTTTCCCTGAGGAAATGTGCGACTTTATTGGAGGTGAGCACCTTGTAGGACTTGGCTTCGACCCATTTGGTGAAGTAGTCGATGGCTACCAAGATGAACTCGTGGCCGTTGCTGCCTGGAGGAGCGATTTTCCCGATGACGTCAATTCCCCAAGTGGCGAAGGGCCATGGCGTAGTCATGCAGTAGAGATCGTGAGGAGGTAGATGATTGAGGTTGGAGAACCGTTGACACTTGTCGCAGCTTCGGACAAAGTGGATGCAGTCTGCCTCCATGGAGATCCAGTAGTAGCCCATCCGGAGAATGATTTGCATCAGGGCTCTGGCGTTCATGTGGGGACCGCAAGCCCCATTTTGGGCTTCGTTCATGAGCTCGTTTGCTTCTTCCTGGCTGATGCAGCGTAGGAGTGGTCCTTGGTAGCGTTTCTTGTACAACATGTCCCCAAGGATGACAAAGTGAGAGGCGAGGCATTTTAGGGCCATGATGCTCTTGGCTTTGACTCCTTCCCTGCGTTGACCTTCCTCGTCCATGAAGGCGGTTTCCCCATTTTTGAGGTATTGGAAGATCTGAACTGTGCTGGTGAGGAGGCTTCCGACTTGTGTCTTTGGCTCTTCAGCAGTTTCCCTAATCGCTGTGATTAAAACCTTCTCGGCAGCTTGGGCCCGGTTTTTCTTTCGTTTGACAACATGCTTAAATGTTTGCTTGATGCATTTATTCAATTAATGTGCTTGCTTCTTTGTTTAGATGAATTCTGATTAACGGTTGCGTGTTAGTTAATTCATCATTTGTTAAAGATGCAATGAAAGGATATTTTAGAAAGGTCAGACCTTTTATTGAAAGCGCAAAGACTGTACATTGTTGATTATGGACTCACGATCTTCCGACGTAGAGCCAACAGATGACTCGAAAGACATGAATTCACAGACAACACAACTCGAAGCTAGACTATAGGCGATGAGGGATTGGACCAGGCTTCATTACTCTTGGCGGGCTGTAGCTCTAGAGGGAGTGGCGATGGCTTTGGTGGCCAATCTTCAGTTGGCACGGATCCCGAAGGATAGCTTGCATGTGGTTTGACTTCAAACCAGATTGCGGAGGTTTTTGGTTGCTCCTCTGATGATGTCCCTCCATTAGTGTTGTAACCATTCCTTGGGGGTCCTTGATGATAGAATTCGTTGAGAGCTACTTCCAGGAGGGCGAAGCATTCGCTGATTCGGAGTTGATTCTTGCTGATGTTGATCATTTTCATAGAATCCGCCTCTTTATCTGGGATCTTTGCTTGGACGACATTTACAATGTCTGACTCGAGGGGAAATGCTATCTCTCCTTCCCTGATTAGGCTTTGGAGGAGGTTGCGCCAATATTCATCTAGGTCAGACACTGGGATGTTGAATTGGACTATGCTGTGATGGCTGTCCCCGTGAGATCCGAGAGTGTCGGCCAGAGGGTTGTCCTGTACTAGTGGGTCGATGATGAGCCAGTTTGCAAGAGGGTTTTCGGCGAAGTAGGGGTCTACTCCTCGGTCAATCTCCATCTGGACGTCCATCTCTTGATCCTCTCTTAAGCATTCTTCGCAGTCGCATATGTCGGAGTTGTCGTCTTGAGCCACGAGCTCTTCGATTTCTAGCTCGTCGCGGCTTAGAGCGTGGATGTAGGGATCCACTTTGTAGCGGGACAGGACTGGAGACTCATCTGCAGAAGAGTATTCGGTCATGTCGGGACCTTCTTCTGGGTCGTAGCTTGCTGGCCAAGCGCTTGTCATTGTGCTGCTTCCGCGGATTACCTCGAGTATTCCCTTGGCGTTGATGAATTTCACGCATTGGTGAAGAGTAGATGACACTGCCTTCATCTGATGTATCCAAGGTCATCCCAACAGGGCAGAGAAGGTTGGTTTGATTTCCACGACTTGGAACTCTACCGACTCCAGTTGTGCATCGAATTGGATCCTCAGATTGATGACTCCTACGATTGGTCGTGGAGTGGAGTCGTAGGCTCGGATTATCCGGGGCGAAGGTCTTATCAGGGAGCGGTCGATACGGAGTCGTTTCAATGTGCTCAGGGCGATGATGTTGACTGCGGAGCCGTTATCGATCAAGACGTTCGGGAGGAAGAACATCTCTATCTTTATGAGGATGAGGAGAGCCTCATTGTGTCTGTTTTCACACATCGGCAAGTCATCGTCTGTGAAGGCTAAACCGCTTCCCGTGCTGCCATTTGACTCAGTCTCCTCTGAGGAGCGTTCGATCCATCCATTGGTGTGCCTTGGTCGGGGCAAAGATCGTAGGGAGACAGTTGCCCTTGGGCATTCTTGTCTTGATTCTCGGTCACGAGACCGTTTGACTCTGGTTTCACGTTCCCAGTCATAGCGGGATAGCATGCTGACGGTTTCAGAAATTGCAGGGGGCCTGCTCTCGCTTGGAGTCTCGTCGAAGGCTATCGCGTTCACCTAGTCGTTTCGGGGGAATGGATTTCCAATGGTATTGGGGCCACGAGGGCGTTCCAACTTTCCCTCTTCGATTAGCCCCTGGACCACCTGCTTTAGCACAAAGCAATTGTCGGTGGTGTGGCCGGGGTAGTTGTGGAAGGCGCAGTGCTTGCTCATATCCATGTTGGGCTTGGGAGTCTTTGGTTGGAAATTCTCGAGAGGCTTGAGGAGATTTCGCTTTGCACAATGCTTGAAATATACTTGGCCCGAGGCATTTCAAGATTATCGAAATCTTTGGAATTGTGGGAAGCGAGGGGATTGTTGTTCCTCGGGGCTACCTGATCGCGGTTTACTTGAGCTCCGTTTTGGATGTAGTGTACCGTTCAGTAGCTTCTTTTCCTTTGTTCGGGACGGAGTCTTTGAAGTTGGAGGAGTTTGTCCAGATAGCGGTAAGACGAGAGCGGGGTTGCGGTTGTCTTCTGATGGTTCAGAGTCTTTTCAAACTTTGTTCCGGCGTTGACCATGGCACGGAGATCTGGATAGAAGTGGTGGCTGATCAAGGTCCTCAGAGATGGCTTGAGACAGGAATGGAAGATGTCTATTTGCTCTTCTTTGGAAAGCGAATCCATTATCTCGCTAAGCTTCCAGTTCCATCTTTTGTAGAACTCGCCCTCTTTGGATCGTCATCCTTTTGTTGGTGGCTTGCGGATCGTGGCGGTTTGTCTCCAACTCAAGGTTGGCGCGGTACTTCTCCCGGGAAGATCTCGGCGATTTGGTCCCATGTGGAGCGGTTTTACGCCTTTTACATTGAGGAACCACCTTAGCGTTGTGGATTTGAGAGAATCTTTGAAAGTGATCCGCCATCTGTTGAGGGTTGCCTCCTTGGCTCTCATTCCCAAGACGTAGGTGTCGATGTGGGTTTTGGGCATTACGTAATCGTCAAACTTTTCCATTTCCAGGCATCCACGAATTTCGGAGGAAGCGGCACCACTTTGTTTGGATCGGTAGGGCGGGGAGGAGTCCTTCCGAGGCGCTAGCTTGCCTTGCATGTCCTTCATTTGCTCGATCGGCCAAGCCGTGTGGGGATCGAGGCGGGTTGAGGCGGAGTTGTTGTTTCGGGATGGAAAGCGAAGATGGAGGTGGATTGGGTGATGGGATCGCCATTCGGGAGTCTTGGGAGGTAATTGAGTGTATACCATCCCGTATCCGGTTGTTGTAATTGAGGGCGTGGTTGCCCGGGCCGCTAAGGGGTTGTGTTTGGGAATTGGGAAATGTTTCATTAGCCCCAAGTGGCGTACTAGCGGGTGGCGAGCTTGAGATGTCGGGATATCCGCTTGGGATGCCCGTCCCGTGTAAGCATGGGGATTTTGGTTATGTTTGCGAGGCTCGTATAGAGCGAGAGGATTGAATCACTGGGGATACCGAGATGCATTAGGATGCATCGGGCGAGCACATATGTGTCTTTGTTGATCTTGGAAAGCTTAGTGTGCGAGGCCGGGAAGCCATTGTCTTGAGGCGGGCATGTCGGGCCCTTGGCCCAGCGCTGAAGTGGAGCTTTGAGCGAGAGGCGCTCTGCGTTCTTTGGGATCTCGTAGCTTGGCGGAGCGGGACTGCGATAGCTTTGAAAGGGAGCCGGTATTTCTTAAATCTTCTATGAGAACGAAGGTTCCATCGGGTTGGGAATCTGCAACAGTTTCCTCGAAGATGTAGGGTGTCTACGATCCGAGCTTCTTTGCGCTCTTCTTGGCGCTTCTTGATAGTTTCGAAGGCTCGCAGCACCTCCTCCATTGTCTGAAGGTTCCTTAGTGGCGGGGTTCCGTTTCCCTTACTGTTATACGGTGATCCCGTCATGGGGATAGCGGGCGGTGCGAGACCATTGAGCTGGAAGGGCATCGGACCTTGTGACCTCGATGCGAAAAGGCAGCTCCCGGGTATTCTGAACCACTCTCGATTCGCTGGAGGGGGTGATGGGTAAGGTTTAGACACGGGAAGGCCTTTTGGATAAAAGGGGGAAAGCTCACGTGACATGAGGTTTCCGCTTTTTTATTTTTTATTTTTTCTTTTTATTTTTTTGTTGTTTTAATTTACTTAAAATGTGTTTTCTTAGAGTCCTAGGTAGGTTGGAAAAGATTGCTCTTCTTTTTCGCAACTATGCTAGATCCTGGGTCAGTGGAGACCATCTGTGCGGCTATAAGCCCCTCGTTTTACACCTGTATTTCGACATCCCAGGGTGGACAGTCCCGGGCGAGGGTCCTATAGGGCAAGCGGTTTTCACTGGCCTAAAAGAAAAATTGAACCTAAGGACCGAGCCTGTCATGTTTGTTTTAATGCGTTAGCCATGTGACTAGTGAGCCGAGCCAGCACCTAAGTCAAGATCGGGTCAAGAGTTCGGCATGACCTCTCTTTACCTTGCTTGCGCAAGGGATCTGTGACGTTAGGTGTTGGCTGGGTCAAATCGTCATGGCTGACGTATTAAAGGCTTGATGACATGGTGTCATGTGGGCATGGATGTATGTCCGGGACGGAACATCGTCTGGGTGTAGCTTCGGAAATCAAGATCAGGTCGAGATTTTAGCATGACCTTTCATCGCTTTGCTTGCGCAAGGGATCTTGAGTTCCGAGCTTCGACTCAAAAAATGGCCGTCATGGGACATGTATCCAGGCTTGTATGACACGGAGGCGGGTAAAACCAACCTAGAGTTACGGGACAGAGTGTGACTCAAGACTCAAACGTGCAGGGTTGACGCTTGGCTAGGATGGGATGTTTGGAATGATCCGTGCGCGTTCGAGAGGCGTAGGAAGACGAAACAGGCAATGCGGCTAAGACCACCGGGTTAAGGGTTGTAGTGTGCGGTGTATCCAGAAGCCGGCCTGATGCGAGTAGCGTGCGGTTAACCGAGGCAACAGTGCGAGTAGCGTGCGGTGTAACCGAGGCAGCAATGCGAGTAGTGTGCGGTCTCTAAAATTCTTTTTCTGAGTAAAACAAAAGTTTTTGAAGAATTTTACATATATGTACACAGATGTATATTGATTCATTTTTTTTTTGTATTTTTGTATTTTTTTTTTTTGTAAAATAAAAGTAAAGCACATGCATACACACACAACAGTTAAAGAAAGGGGTAAAATGAAAGTTTGACCCTCATCATCGTTTTAAAAATCTTTTGTTTTATTTAAAAGTTTTTAAAACAAAATATTCCCAGCGGAGTCGCCAACTGAAATTACCTGGATACGGCTCGCGCGCGGGCCCCGACATCTCGCTTTTCGTCGCGTCGCGTTCAGGAAAGTCGCCCGGATCCGAGAGGCAGCGCGTTCGCGACCCGGCATCTGGCTTATTCCGTTTTGCGGTTGGAGGTGTCTCGCTGTGTTTTTGCTTGTAGAGTCGCCACGCCGTTTTTATTAAGCCCAAAGCATTTAAAAAGGGCATTAGTTTAAAAATAAACTGTTTTTGTGTGATGAGATTTTGAGTTTGGAGGTCAGATGACTCCTCGGGAAGAGAATATTAGAATATTAGAGCTCACCTGAGTCGCCTCGTAAAAACGAGTCTTTCGGTACCCCTTTATATTCTTTAACTGTTGTGTGTGCATCCCTGTGGGTCTTTTGAGCTTGGTTTTTGTCCCAGAGACGGTTCTCTTGAGCGGCTAGTTCCATGAGGGCTTTCCTTGCGAGAGCTAAACATTCTCCATAGGTCCGCGCCGTCTGACTAGTGTCTAGAACTTTGATCACATCCAAATCGCCGAATGGCGGAAACACTTGGATTATGTTGACGAAGGAAGTCGGGCTGGGACATTCCATGCGGCCCTTATGTTGACGAAGGAAGTCAGGCTGGGACATTCCATGCGGCCCTCCTTGATCTCGATTACCAAGAAGTTTGCCCATATCTGCTTGATTGAACCCACGGGGGTGTTGAATTCTGCGATGTTGATAGTCTTGTGATCTCGCTGGATCGCCAAGTCTACGAGCTAAGAGCGAGCGGGATGTACGAATCCGTGGCGGTGGCCTCTTGGGAGCGCGAATCGGGTGAGCATGTTGAGCATCTTTGAGGTGGTCATTCCCTTCGGCGGAAGGCGGCTGCGTCTGGGAAGACTCTCACGGATGTTTTCGGGGTGGCTACCGGAAGGCGTTCCTAGGGGTTGATACGATTTGTAGCACGAGGAGCTTTGTCTCCTTCGCCGCTGCCTTTAGCCGGCGCCGCTAGCGGCCTTGCTTGTTTGCACCGAGAAGCTATGGGGCGGTATGGTCACGCCGGGCCGGTAGTCGGAAGTGATGATGAGCTCCTCGGGCTCGATCAGGCAGACGGGCCTCATTTACCGTGAAGCGGGCGATCGTCGAGGGTAACTTTGGCGATGCGAGTCTGCGATAATGAGGACCGGATCCTTGGTATCATCGGGATATCCGGAATAGATGATGTTGACGAAGTCTTAAATCGATCACTTGATCAAGGGGTTCTTTGTCGTGTCAACCAGATTGTTTCCAATTGTCGGATAAGCAGCCCGTACTAGACGTTGAGGCTTGGACAATCTCCATGGTATTGGGCCCTTGTCGTAGGTGACCTGATCGAACGGGTGCCATCCTGGCCAGGCATGTGAATGTAGGAAATGCACGCGGATCCGCGTCGTCCTCGACTCCGGAGGAGTCACGATTCGTCCCACCGGACTCCAATCCCGAGACGTGGGACGCGCCGTCTAGCTGCTACTTGTGACTATTTGGAGGAAAACATGTATGCCCTTGCCCATTTGGAGAAAAGGGGCTCGTCGACGATTCCTCGTGGAGGACATCCCATACGATCTTGCGCCATATAAGCTCCGCGAGTGTGACGATGCTTGTTGACCTTTATCAAGAAGACTTCCTCGCATTGGCGGGGCAGTAAGATTGAAGGATGCTTGACAAATCTCCGATCGGAGATAGGGGTTTATGTGCCCAGCGTCACGGCGATGCTCGGTGGTTCATTCCGGTCGCCTCGAATGTTGGAAACGGCAATTGAACTTGATGATATGTCGGTTGCTTGACCGGTGCACTTTGCTCGGCGTTGGCGCTGACATAGTTAGCATCTCGGACTCGCGGTGGGATTCGATGAGATTTTGCCCCGATAGTCCCTTGATCGATTTGAAGGAGGTAGCCACAGTGCCACATTTTGGCGCGGCATGCTTAGGCATTGTCTCGGCTCGTTCCCTATGAGGAAGCATCCCTGCGATGACTTGAGATCTCCCCGACGGTTAATGAACTTGGCCTTGAGTAGCACGGATGGAGAGTGAAAGCTATGGCTTTCATGTGATGTGACAAGAGCGTCCCAGCCTGCCGAATTCGGACGAGAATGTCCATCACACAGAATTTCTTTGGCACCATTTGGGTTTCGAACCGAGTTCCGAGTCACGCGTCCCCAACATGGGACGCGTCTTTGTACCACTATACAATATACCACACATACAGTATACATTATACTGCCTTAATACACTATCACAACATATACACTATACACTATACACTATTACACTATACACATACCACATACCACTATACCTATCTGTTTAATACCACCGGCTATACACTATACTATACCCATACACTTTACACTATATTACCACATACCCTATACCCTATACCACATGCACTATACCCTATACACTATATCTGGTTATACGGCTATCTGGCATATATACATACGGTCATATATCCTAAACCCTAAACCCTAAACTATACCTTATACCTTATACCCTATACCACATACCCTATACACTATACACATATCTTATACCCATACCTTTATCTGTGTATACACTATACTATTTATACCACATACCCTATACACTATACACTGTCATATACACTATCAACCCTACTGTACCACTATACCTATACACATACATACTGTTTATCTGTACTATACACTATGCCTATACCCATGCCACCATATACTATACCACTATACGCCTATACCTATACTATACCACTATACCACTATACACTATACCAACTATCTGTTTATACCCTATACCTATACACTATACACCCATACCCTATACCAGCATACACTTTATACACATACACTATACAGCTATATCTGTTTTATACCACTACACACTATACCACTGTATATCTTATGCTACCTATCTACCATACCTTTATACCACAGCATACACATACACTATACCACTATACTACTATCTTATACTGTTTATACCACATCTACTATACATGCCCTATACTATATATCCAAACTATACCACATGCCACACATACCACTATACACTATCACTATCTGTTTATACCATATACCACACATACCACCCATATACCCTATGCCATATACACTATATTGCCCTATACACTATACACTATACACTATACACTATACCGTATACCCTATACACTATACACTATACACTACCACTATACATTGTTATACCTATCTGTTATACCCTATACCCTATACATTATACCACTATCTGTATACCACACAATACATTTATCTGTTTATACCACTATGCACTATACCCTATACCTATGAACCCTATGACTACATACCACATACACTATAAAATACACTATACCCTATACACTATACCACATGCCTATACCACTATACGCTGTATAAAAATACCACCTATACACTATACCCTATACCACATACCTATAGTACACTATACTGGCTTACCCATACCACATACCTTTATACACTATACACTATACCACTATACCATCCCCCACATACATTTATACCCTATACACTATACAGTTTCATACCCTATACCCTATACACTATACCTTATACACTATACCCTATACACTATACCCTATACCCTATACACTATCTGTGTATAAAAAATACCACTATACTGGCTTTATACCACACAAACCACTAAGCCAACCATGCCACATATACCTGTCTACATCACATACCACTATATGTGTATGGAGTATACACTATACCTATATACCCTATAAACCACTAAACCTTTATGCTATACCTAAACCCTATACATATACCCATATACCTACAACCATTATCGTATACCCACTATATACTATGCATACCTATCCTGCATATACCACTATATCCTTTACAATTTATCTGTTTATACTTATCATACACTATACAATAGTGTTTACGCTATAGGGTTTTAGGGGTTAGGGTTTAGGGTTTAGGGTATATTCAGGACTTAATTTAGGGGTTAAATTTTGGAGTTTAGGGGTTAGTTGTAAGGGTGTTTAGGGTTTAGGGGTTAAGGGTTAACGGTTAGGATTTAGGGTTTAGGGGTTAGGGATTAGGGGTTATGGGTTAGGGGTTTAGGGGTTAGGGGTTATGTTTTAGGGTTTAGGGGTTAGGGGGTTAGGGTTTAGGATTTAGGGTTTATAGGTTAGGGTTTAGGGATTAGGGGTTAGGGTTTAGTGTTTATGGTTTAGGGTTTAGGGGTTAGTGGTTAGGGTTTAGGGGTTAGCTTGAGAGTGCATGCGAGCACGCGCTCGGGAGGCGCTCGGAGGGGCTTCGGGCACCACAAGGGAGCTCGAAGGCCTCGAAGGATCCGAAAGGGGCCGGGAGTGCCTCCCGAGAGGGACTTAGAGGAGTGCCGGAAGTGCGCAGGGGAGAAGGAGAGAAAGAGGAGATGTGTGAAATGAGGAGGGGAGCCACTCTATTTATAGTGCCAGGATTTTGTGTGCAAGAAGGTCCGTCACGGATAACCTTCTAGGTAATCCCGAGAATTTTGAGTTTTCCTCGATTTGAGAGGAATATGTGGACTTTAAAGAAGATTGGCCATTGATGGTGTACAGAGTAGCAAGAAGGTCCGTACGGACCCCGGCCTTGCATGCGGTAAAGGTCGCGTACGGACCGGAAACCCATGTAGAGTGAGTGATTATTACTTCCGGGATTTGAGGGGATATCTTGGACTTTAAGGGGATTACGGTAATCATTCTGCAACAAAAGAAGTCCGTACGAACCATGTTTTAGCACTGTTTTTCCAATTTTGAAAAGAGAGAAGGATTCCTCAAAAGAATCCCTTTTGTCCCTTTTTGTCCCAGAAAGGTCTCTCCCTTGATTTGGTTGGGGGTTTTGAGGTTTTTAAGTGTCACGGGTCTTCGAGACTGCGTTTGTGTGAGTCTGCGGTGTTTCCCGTGTGGTCAGAAGAGGGTGATCCAAATTGGGGTACTTACAACAATGCATACCTTTATCACAGAATTGTGATATAGAGAGAAGGTTGTGTTTCAGACCATCCACCAAAGATACCTTCTGTACAGTAACTGTACCTCTTATGATGGATCCACGACCAATAATTTTACCCTTTGCGTTGTCACCAAAGACAACTGGAGGACCAGATGCTTCTTCAAGATCGGTTAGGAGATCGGCATGTCCAGTCATATGCGTAGAGCATCCACTGTCCATAATCCAAACATCCTTTCCGGCATCGGTTGAGGCCATAAAGCATTCTTGAATTAAAACAATAAGCTTATGGTCCCCCTTATTCTTTTGGGTCCAAAGAGTTAGTTCCTCTTTGGCAGCCATACCTGGCCACCACCTGAGCTTTTAGACTCAGTGGGTCCGGAATAGGTGCTTCAAGAGGCATTAAAGTAAGCCTTGTGACCGATAAAACCACATGATTTGTACATTTATTAGAAGATGGGTGACGAGGGCTTAGATGAGTTGATGTTCAATTTGGCCAATGCTTGAAGGGTTCATTTGATTGAGCATAAACGGATCGCTTTGGGGGTGAAGGTGATGGATTTACCTTTGTTGGCACGGTTACCTGAGTTTGGGAATGCCTTTGCGGTTGAGGGGCCCTTGCAGTTGGTTGACCGGTAATCGGTTGTCGATCGGTCGGACCCGCCACCGGTGGACGGCTACGCCACCGGTTGAGGATTTCTGACACCAACGACATGACCAGCAATTTTAATTCCACCTTTGTTGTCACCATCGCTGAGTGGGACATATTGTCCTAGCTCAGGATCAGCTACCTCGGTCCATTGGGATTTGTTCTTGTCAATTTTGGCCTTCATCTATTCCTGCACCTTGGGATAGTTGTGTGGGACACCACTAAAAGGTCTAGTTAACCCTCTCTTAAGCACGTTGGATTGAGCATCATCAAATTTACCCATCAAGTTCTCAGTAACAGACTTAGTAACTGGTTTGTCTTTGCTGTCATTGTCATTGCTGCTGGAGGTAAAGCCTATACCAGATGATACATCTCTGTTAGGAGACATCTGATCTTGTATGATAGTCTCCACAGCAGCTCGGGATTTTGAAAAGGTGTCAATAGATTTTGAAAGAGAATTATTTCTTGACACAAGATCAGCAACTTGACTATAACAGATATTCAGTCTCTCAGTGAGTTCTTGATTATCTTTCTTCAACTGATCAGACTCTAGCTTACTTTCTTTCAAAATTTTTATTTCAGCTTTTAAAGAGTCATTTTCAGTTGTGATCTTTTTAAAATTAGCAGCCATAACTTTGTGAGCTTCATTTAATTTTTCAAAATCTGAGAAGAGCTCATTCATCACCTCTGCCATTTCAGACTTTGACATATTTAGCATATGGTCAATGGTAGGCTGAGAGGTTGAGGATGATGGTTCAAAGTTAGGATCAAAATTAGGTAGGGATGATATCGGTTGAAGACTTGGCTCGGTTAGGGTCTTTAGAAATTGAATCGGTCGGGGCTCAAGCATCGGTTGATG